>CM031624.1:5728664-5791164 GCA_018398815.1 Conus ventricosus | reverse complement strand
TTTGCATCAGGCTGGGGAAAATTAGGGGAAAAGGGACATTTTTTTCCCCCGCCCGTTTGATTTTTTAAGCTAAAAAAGGGGGAACGGGTCAAAGCAAAAAGGGAAATTTTAAAATTTTTAGTCAGTCAAAACCAGAACAAGGACCCCCCAGGAAACACCCGGGAAAGGTGGGGACTTTTTCCCCAAAAAATAAGGGATTAAAAACCACTTAAATACGAAAAAAAAAAAACGACAAAGAACAGTCATCAACACCACAATCCTTTGGGAAAAACGCAAAATCAAAACCAAAAAAAAAAAGGGCTACAGCTGAATCGAAACCACCGTTTTGTAGTCAACGAAAAAACGGGCTGTCGCTTTGTGGGTCTTCCCCGACTTGGCCCAAAACCAAAAAATGATGATGCCACTTTCGGGAAATTTCCCTTTACCCAACCCCAAAAGTTAAAAATTGATCGGTCGACAAATTTGTCCAAAAAATTTCGTAAAAAAAACTGAACATTCGCAATTTGGGCCCTTTTGGGTAGACGAAAAAACCCATCGGACGGGGTCCCCATTGATTTGGGGTTGCCATTTCCATTTTTTTTAAAACACCCCACCTAGTTTTGTGAGTTTTTGGGGGGCTTGATGTTTGATTTTGCATTTGACTCATACAAATCATTTTTCGGGGGGGGTTTTTGCTGTGTCGGGGGACGGCAATGGGCCTTGAATATAGCGGGGTTTGGGTTTGGACTTCCCCCCATAGCGGGTCATTCCGGAAAAGGGGCCCAAGGGAAAAACCGTCTGGGTCAAAATTTCCTTTTACCAAAAGTGAAACAAACCTTTTCCCCTTTCGTTGCCCTTTTTTTTCTGCCTTTATGGGGGGGCCCGATCAAAATATTAAACCCAAGGGGGGGTTTAGGGGGGTTTTGTACCGGGAAAAAAAGTTTTTAATACCGCCTTTCAACGTTTAACCCCAAATGGTTTTTTTTCACCCCTTTGGGGGCTAGCGGGGGCAAAACCCCCCAAACAAAAACGATGACACATTTTTTTTTTTCCCCATTAATCTGGGGAGGGGTTTTTTAAAGCGGGCACATTTCCCATCATAAAACAAATTCCCCCTTTGTTCACGGGCCTTTTTGGGGGGTTTAAAAAACAGGACCGTGATCGAGACAAAAAAATCACTAAACACAGTAGACAGACGGAGGAAGAGACACAACAGAAAATTTAATAAAAGAGGGCAGAAAAAAAAAAGAAAAAAAGTAATAAAAGGGAAAGGAATCATTACAGTTTTAAACGGGATTAAGAATTATTTGCTTTTTTGAAATCAAACCAAAAAAAAAAAATTTAAAGAAAGAGAGGGGTTATTATCGCCTTGGCATTGACAAACAAAGCCCATGACAAGACACGATGCTTTTTAAAAACCTCTTGGTTCTTCTTCGGCAAAACAAAATTTTCCTTTAAATTTTTAAAGGCTTACAAACAAAAAACCCCCTAACCATCTTTTTTTTGGCCATTTTTGGGGGGGTTTTTGCCGTAAAAAAGAGTTATTTTAAACCCCAATTCCCAAAATTTCATGAATAATTTCGGGTTTTTTTTTAAAAGCCCCTTTTCCAAAAGTAATGATAACGTTTGGGCCCCTGCCCCTTTTTTTAAATAAACAAAAAAAAAGAAAGGGCTTCCCAAATTTGAGTTATTTATCACAATTATTATTTCAGCAACAAAACTTTTTGCAAAAATTGATACATTCAAAAGGGTTCTTATCATGTAACGTTTGCCCCTTTAAAAAAAAAAAGCACTGAGGGGAAAAAAGAAAAATCAAAAACTTTCTTCCCTTTCATTTAAACATTTTAATTGGGGGTTTTTATAAAGGTTGCCCTTTCCCGAGAGATTCCGACATTTAATGTAAACCTTTCATCAAAAAATGAGTCTCAAATCACCGAACAGTCTTTTTGGGATTTTTAACATGATCAAAAAACCATTTTTTAAACGCTCTTTTTTTATTGGAGAAAACCACAGCAAAATAAGATTTTTAAAGGTTTTTGTTTTAACGGTTTTGGGAAAACCTAAAAACCCCTTAAGCATGATAAAATGGGGGAAAATTTGTTTGCCTTTGGATAACTATTTCAGCCCAAGGCGAGTAAAGTTGACACAGGTTAAATGTACAACTGTGAGTTTTTTAAACAAATTGTGTCACTTTTTGGGCCCCATTGTAAACCAGAGGGAACACGGATTGTCGTGAATTTTCTTGGGGAAATTTTTTTGTTCGGAGTCAGTATTAATATTTTTACTTTTGGGCCGGGTGCCCTTAAATTAACGGGAGAAATAAGATGCGAAGAGGGGGGGGGGGGGGGTTAAAATTGATATGAGGGCAGGGGTTTATGGGGGGTTTGTTTTTAGTGGGGTACAACTTTAAAGAGATGGGGGTTGATGAAAACAGACATGAGGCCCTTCCCCTGGCGTAAAACCTTTAAAATGACATGTGTTTGCTGTATGATTTTTAATGGGGAAAAATTTCTTTTTTTTTTTTGGGAAAACCGGGGGGAATTAGGGAACAAAAAACCACGCCCTGGGGAGGCGGGTCACGCATTTTTCCAGAAAAAAAAAACCCTTAAAAAGACATGGGGCAATTGTAATATTTTTAGCCCCAATTCTTTTTTTGAAAAGTTTGCCATAAAAATTTTCCTAACAAAAAAAATTTCGTTTTAAATTTTTACCCCCCACAAAAAGGATCAGATGAGGAATAAACAACTTTAAAAAAAGTTGAAAGGGAAAAAAGGGGAAAAAGAAAAGCAAAAAAAAAAAAGGGGAACTTTACCCCCATCAGTTTTTGGGAAAAACAAAAACACGACGAATAGATCTCTGATGGTGGTGTTTCAATAAAAAGATATTGGCCCCAAAAACCGGGGGGGTTTTACGCCGACAGCTGGAGCCCTTTCGCTCTCTTTCTTTTGGGGAAAGCAGAACTGTTAACATCCGCGGGGGGCACGGGGGAAGACCCACGGGAAAACAAACCGCTCAACGAAAGCAAACATTTAAAAAATCCTCACAAACAGAAAAACGATGATACCTTTTCCCGTTCATGCCCCAGCCAATCCGGGGCACGGACACCCCTCGTCGATCAAACAGACAAAATGAGGGTTTCCCGGGAAAAGACTTTAAAAGGGACAAGAGTTTGGGGAACACGCCAACGCAACATCCATTCAATTAGATGGTCCATTCCACCCCCTAAACCCCGCTTTGTAAAAACCCTCCCCCCGGACTCCCCCACGGGCGCTGCAAATGTCCCCCCATTTTTTTTCCCTACACCTTTAAAGGGGCTTCCAAACCCACTGTGAAGGACAAAAAACCACTCTTTTCTAAAAACCGGGAAAACCCGGGCCCGTTTTTTTTTCTTTCGGTCCCTCGCCGGGCATCGGGGAGCGTCTTTAAAAAGGGTTTCAAACACCTCCCCCAACTCTCTTTGAAACGGGTAAAAAGGGGCCAAAAAAAAAGAAGGGGATTTCCCTTGGCACGACGCTCCCCAATCTGGAAAAAGGGCCCGAAACTTTTGGGGGGTCTTTTTGGGTTTGTTTCCAGATTGACCACCCTTGCCGGTTCCTTTCGACGGGCAAAAACCAACCCCCCCCCAACAGGATGGGGATCCCGTTAAAAGAATCTTTTCTGCTAAAAACGGGGAAACCTGGATCGCCCCGAATCCATGCCCCGCACCCCCGGGGGGAGTTCAAAAGAATCCCATACAAAACCTACTAAAGAAGAAAAAAATGGTTTCCCCTCGATTTATTCTAAATCAAAGGGGTTGGGTGCTGCCTCCATCCTTAGGACCCCCCTTTTTTTGATGTAGGAAAGGGGACGTTCCTGTGTTTTTGGGGTAGGTTTTCATACCCCTTCTGTCTATACGGGAAACTTTTGACACCCCTTCCCCCACTCCCCACAACGGGGACTCCTTGACCAAACTATTGGGGGCTTTTGCTAAACCCCCTTTCACTCAATTTGTCAGCCCCCCCTCTAAAAAAACAGGGGGGTCTTTGAGCAAAAAGCCACGGGCCGTTACCCTTGTATTCAATTTAAAAAACTGAATTTCCCTTTTTTGTCCAATTTTTGTCTTTTAAAGCAGGGGGAAGGGGGGTCCATTTCTGTCCAGATAGTTTGCGGGAAAAAGAAAAAAGTTTGGGGGAGTCACAAGTTTTAAAAGGGGAACCATTTTTTTGTAGTTGGGTGAACTGGGGTTCAGCTGTTTTGAACGGGCTCTTTTCCAAACCCTCTCCACTCAGGGGCCCATAAACCATGGAGCCCATACCCCATTTCACGGGGGTTAAAAATAGGGGGGGGCAACCTGTCGCCCAAAAGCGAAATAGATCACCACCCTGGGTTTTGGGCGATTTGATAGACGTTTCTAGGGGGAATTTTTGCCTTACCCCAGCTTTTCTTCTATCATCGCCCATCGGGACAGTCAGTTTTCTTGAAAAGGGGATCTTTGATCAGCGGGATTACATTTTCCTTTTTAACAAGGTGACACCCAAAGGAAATCTTTTTCCCTTTCTTTTCAAACTGCCAATACATTCCCGATTTCTCCCGGGTTGACGCCCAAGGACCCGGGGTACTCCTGATTTTCCTGGGGGGGTTTTTTTTTTTTTTTTCCCATCCATGGTTTTCCCTTTTTACTGGGTTGACGTCGACCCCAAAGTGCCCGGGCGACAGTCGGGGCCGGGAAACAGACATCCGGGGTTTGGGTGGGCCATCCAAGGGTTGGGGTCCCCCTGCTCCCCTATCGGGAGCCCTCCTTGCCTTTTCCCCCTTGCTTTTGTACTTGTGGCGGTGAAGATTTTTCTTTGTGGTTTGCCCCATTCCAGCCATGCTCCCCGCCGTCTCCCCATAGACACCTTTTTTCCCCCGGGCTTGAAAGTTGTTCCCCTGCGTCGAGGGACAAGATGTCCGTGGGAAATCTCCTGCATTAGAGCCCAAAAGATAAAAGGGCTTTGGGCCTCGTGCCTTCCAAACATGGACTGACTTTTCCCCTGGGCCGGGAGTCACCCCCCCTTTCTTTGATACGTGGGAAAAAATTAAAGGAGGGCCCCCCTACCATTTCCTTGAAACAGAAACTGGGGGAATTTTTTTTTTTTGGTCGTTGACCAGAGAAACAGGACTTTGGGGAAGCCGTCTTGAACGGGTACCTCAACGTAAAGCCCGGGGACCCTTTAGGGCACCCTTTTTAACATTCCAATCCAAAGGGGAGTACTGACGTGTTGTTTTTCCGGGGCCCCCAGAAGGGCAGGGACTAAAGGGTTTTGTTGTACCACACAAAGAAACCCCTCAGAGCGGTAGGCCATTTTTTCCCCAAACTCTTTGGCAGAAAAAGGGATTTTTCCCCGCTGATAAAATTTTTTCGTTTTCGGGGAGTAAAAAGAAACTCTGGGAAAGAAAACGTGTCCATTTTTGCCCCACCCAGGGGAATGAAACCGTAGGGGAAAACCCTCCGTTCCTTACCTCAAAAGCGGCCAATATTTGGAATAGAAAATCCAGGGGGCGAGGGAAACGGGTTTGATGTCCAAAATTTTCAACTTTTTTGTGCGAAGCATTTTTCCCGGGTTGTTGTTCTTCACCAGAAAGGGAAAAGGGAGCCGACCTTTTCCATGACGCCCCACCCTCTGGAAAAAAAAAGGTTAGATGAGATTGAGGTCGTATTCGAACTTTTTGAAGCCTACCCCACCAACTCTCGAAATAGGCCCCCAAAGCATCCCTCTGTCGCGAGGGACTCAGTTGATCGTGACTTTGGGAGAAATCTTTTTTTGTTTTTGGGAGGAATCAAAACCCCCTTTTTCGGAAAACCTCCTCCATGTTTTTTCTTCTTTTTCCCGTTTCCTTCTCCTCTTTCTCCTTCTCCTTTTCTTTATTGTCGTCTGTGTCTCTGTCCGTTGTCTTTCGTCTTGTTTAGTGTATTTTTCTGTCTCTTTCTCGATCACAGCCCAAAAAACCACCTTGGGGGGGGAGCACACCATCCCCAAATTTGACCTTGGGGGGGTGTCCCCCCCCTTTCTAAAGGGGGTTTTTCGGCGGTGGATCGGGGAAGGGGCCCGAAAAATACACAAAAAACACAGACGGGAAAGACAACGGACAGAAACGACAACAATAATGAAAAGGAGAAGGGGGAAAGGGGAGAAGGGGGCGAAAAAGGAAGAAAAACGAAAGGGGAGGGCCCCGCAAGGGTTCAAATCCCCTAAACAAAAAAAAATTTCCCCAAACTTACGATAAACGGATCGCCTCAAAGAGAAAGGGGGACTGCTTGGAGGTATCTTCGGATTTTCCCGGGGTTTATTTTAAACAGTTCGAACTACGCCCTAAATCTCTTTAAAACCTTTTTTCTTCCAGAGAGGGGTTCTTTCAGTGAAGAAGAAAGTCGGCCCCCTTCACATTTTGGGGGGGGGAACAAAAACCCAGAAACAAATGCTTCAGCACAAAAAAAGTGAAATTTTTTGGACATCACCTTTTTTCATCGCTCCTGGTTATCCTTTTCCCAAAAATATTTGGCCGTTTCGAGGTACAGGAACGCGAGGGCTTTTCCCCATACGAGTACATCACTTTGGGGACAAACGGGCCCGACTTTGTTCTTCCCCCAGGGTTTTTGGCGTTTTTATTTAAAAACCCCGTTTCTATCAGCAGGAAGACTATTTTACTCCCAAAAACGATTTTTGGAAGAAAATTGGCATAAACCGCTCTGGGGGTTTTTCTTAGGGGGGTTTACAAAACTTGACGTCTTCCCCTTCCGGGAGGCCCCGGAAAAGAAAGACAGGTCATTATCCGTTCTGGGTTTGGGAAACATGTTAAAGGATGCCATCAGGATCCCGGGATGACTTTGGGTACCTTTCAAGACGGTTTCCCCAGATTCTGTTTCTCCCCTTTGGGCAACGACAAAAACAAAAGATCTCCCCGAGTTGCTGTGCAAGGGAAATTTTAGGGGCCATCCATCATTTTTCAAAGTATCCGAGAAGGGGGTTGGGCTCGGGGCCCGGTGAAAATTTAAATCCAGGGTTTTGGAAGGGTACGACGCCCAAGCCCTTTTATCTGTGGGGCCCAATGCAGGAGGGTGCCCCCGGAACATCTTTTCCGTCGCGCAAGGGGAACAATTTCAACCCGGAAAAAAAACGGACGTCTATGGAGAAGGCGAGAGCATGGCTGGAATGGGTCATCCCCAAAGAAAAAAGTCTTTTAAAACCCCCACGTACAACAGCAAGGGAAAAGGACGGGGGACTCCCGACAGGGGGAGACAGGGGGGGACCCGAACATAGGATGGCCTACCCAAATTTCCCCGGATGTCGGGTTCCAAAGGGGCACACTGTCCCAACACGTGGGGGTGCCTCAACCCCGGAAAAAGGGAAAAACCCTGGGGGTGGGGGGAAATTAAAAAACAAAACCCACCCAGGACATCAAGATTCCCCGGCTTTACTTGGGCCCTCAACCTGGTAAAATCTGGGAATGTAGTTGGCAGCTTCGAAAAGAAAGGAAAACAGATGTAAATCTGGATGTCACCCACGTTAAAAGGGGGATGTAATCAAACTGACAAAAGATCCCCCTTTAAGAAACGACTTCTGATGGGCGGGCCTTTTATTGGAAATAAAGTGAGTAACTAAAATCCCCAAGGAAAAGGCCCAAACATACGCAAACCCAGGATTTGAGTTTATTTTTGCTTGTGTCGACAGGTTCGTCCCCCCCATTTTAAATCCCTGAAAGGATACTACTCCAAAGGGTTTTATTGGGCCCCGAGTGGAGACGGGTTGGAGGGGGGCTGTTTTAAACCCCAAATGAAAACCCCGTTCTCCCGGCCAAAAAATGGTTCCCTTCTAAAAATTGTGACGCTCACCAAGACTTTTTTCCTTTCCCGCAAATTTCTGGACAGAATGGGCCCCTCTTCCCTCTGCTTGGGAAAGACAAAAATTGGGCAAAAGAACTCTAGTCCCCTTTTAAAATGAAAAGGGTAAAAGGGACCGGGCTCTTTGCTCAAAACACCCTGTTTTTTTAGAGGGGTTTTCTGACAAATTTTAGCTGTAAGGGGGTTTAGCAAAAACCCACAATAGTTTTTGGGAAGGATTTCCCGTTGAGGGGGTTTAGGGGAAATGAAAAGTTTTCTGTTTTAAAACAAAGGACTATTTTACACCCACCAACAAAAACAGGAAAGCCCCCCTTTCTTCTTCCCAAAAGGGGGTTCCCTAAAAGGGTGGAGGCACACCCCAAACCCCCTTTTGATTTAAATAAATGGAGTTAAAACCCTTTTTTTTTTTTTCAGTAGGTTAGTTTTGGGCTTGTCTAAACCCCCCCGTTGTGGTCTGGGCATGGGTGGAGGTCTGATCCCGGTCCACGATGTAGCAAAAAAATTGGAAATTTTTGGAATCGAAAGGGTCCCCACCTTTTTTGGGGGGGTGTGGGGGTTTTTGTCCCCGAAAAGGAAACCCGGCAAGATCGTCAAACTGGAAAAAAAACAACTTTCCCAAAATGTTTTCCCGGGCCTTTTCCCCCTTTTGGGGAGCCTTTGTGGGCAGGCCTTTTTCCCTTTTTCCTTGGGGGCCCTGTTTCATAAACCTTTTTTCAAAGGAAGTTGGGGAGGTGTTTTTAAACTTTAACGACGCTCCTCGAGCCCGGGGAGGCACCGAAAGAAAAAAAAAACGCCCTTGTCGGTGTAAGGGAAAAAAGTGGTTTTCGTCCTTCACGAGGGGGGTAGTTGGGGCCCCCATGGTCGTGAGGAAAAAAAAATGGAGGACGATGCAGCAGCAGTGGGGGAGTCCGGGAGAGGGTTTTATACAGAACTGGTTGAGGGGGATGGGAAAGGGCCAATTTCTTTGAAAACGGGGTGTTGCTGTCTGGCGGTTCCCAAAAATTTGGTCTTAAATTTTTCAGGAACCCCTCGAATTTGTCTGTCTTTATCAAGAAGTGTGTGACTCGGGCTTGTTTTTGGATGCATGAACGAACCCGGGAGCATCGTTGTCTCTGTTGGGTGAGGATGATTTTAAATCGTTTTTCTTTGCTTTGAGACGGTCGTTCCATTTCGGTCTTCCCCGATGCTCCAGCGGGTGTTAAACATGCGTTATTCTTGCCCCCCAAAAAAAAGAGAGCGAAAAAGGAGCTCCAGCTGTGGGGTAAAATGCCGGGTTTGGGGAGCAATATCATCTTGATTTAAATCACCACCACTACAGAGATCATTCTGTGTTTTGTTTTACCCAAAAGACTGATGATAAATGTCCCTTTTTTTTTCCGCTCTTTCTTTTTCTCCTTTTCCTTTTTTCAATCTTTTTTTTGTTGTTTTTTTCCTATCTCGCATCCGTTTTTTGTCGTGAGATATTAAATGTAAAACGAAATTTTCTTTTGTTACGAAAATTTTTAAAGGGAAAACGTTGCAAAATATGAAAATTTCTAAAGTATGTACAGATTGGGCAAGTCTTTTGAAAGGGTTTTAAATTTTTTTCTGGGAAAAAAAGCGTGGAGACCTCACAGAGTGGTTTTTAGTCTCCCTAATCTGTTTCCAAAAAAAAAAAAAGAAAATTTTCCCCGATTAAAAATTATCAGCAAACACAAGTCATCTTAAAGGGTTTTACGCCCCGGGTAAAGGGCTCACCCTCATGTAGCCCTCAACCTCATCTATTTAAAAGTTGTTTCCCCCCAGTAAAGCCTTTCCTTTATTTAAAAACCCCAAACCCCTCATATCAAGGTTAACCCCCCCCCCCCCCCCCCCCCCCCCTTGTCTTCTGCGATAGCGGTATATACTTTTATGAATGGGCACAGCGGGCCCAACAAGTAAAAAATAATTTTAAAGCCCCTTTACTCCCAAAAAAATGTCCACAAGGAAAAATTTACGACCAAACCCTTTTTCCCCGCGTTTCAATGGACCCCCCAAGGACAACATCGTTTTAAAAAATCAAGTTGGCCCTTTACCCCGTGTCAAAAAATACCCCCTTTTCTTGAAATAGTTATCCCAAAGTCATTCAGATTTCCCCCAAATTTTTTCATGCTTAAAAGTTGGTTTCGGGTTTTTAAAGTATCAAAAACTAAAAATCTTAAATTTTTTTTTTGGTTTTTTTCCCCTAAAAAAGAGCGTTTTTAAAAAGTGTTTTTATCTTTTTAAAACTCCAAAAAAGACGGGGTTTGGTGATAAAGACTCATTTCTGATGAAAGGTTTTCCCTTAAATTCGTATTTTCTCGGTAAGGGGGCATAACCCTTTATAAAACCTTCACAATAAAATGGAAAAGAAGGAAGAACGTTTTTGTTTAACTTTTTCCCTCAGTGCTTTTTTAAGGAGCAAACGTTAATTTTAAGACCCCTGTTGAACGTTTCATTTTTTGCAAAATTTTTGTTGCTAAAATAATTTTGATAAATAACTCATTGGAAGCATTTCTTTTGGGGGTTTTATTAATTTAAAGGTCAGGGAAACCAGACCCTTTTCATTACGTTTGTGGAAAAAGGGCTTTTTAAAAAAAAACCCTGAAAAAAATTCCCGTGAAGATTTTGGAAATTTTATGTTTGATATAACTCTTTTGTAGGCTATTCTCCCCTAAAATGGCCCCCAAAAAAAGATTTATTTATTTTTCGTTTTTGTTTGTCTAACCTAATGTTAAAAGTGATTTATTTTTTTTTTTGCCTGAAGAAGAACCCAAAAGGTTAAAATGCATCGTGTCTTGTCTGTCTTGGTTTTTTCAATGCCCCATTGGGAAAAACAAAAACCCCTTTTTTTAAAATTTTTTTTTCTTTGTTCGATTTTTTAAAAATGCAAATTTAAATTTTTAAAACAGTAAAACATAATGTTTCCTTTTTCCCTTTTAATTTCTTCTTTTTCTTCCCTTTTGTCCCCCTTTTATTATTTTCTGTCTGTGTCTCTGTCCCTTTCTGTTGTCGTGTTTAGTGTATTTTTCTTCTCGGGTCAAGGTTTTCCCCGTTTTAAAAAAACCCCCACAAGGGGTGAAAACTTGGGGAATTTTTTTAAAATGATGCAATTTTGTGGGCAGCTTTAAAGGACCACTCCTAGATTAATGGGGGAAAAAAAAAAAATGTGTCATCGTTTTTTGGGAGGCGTAATGCCCCCGCTAGCCAAGGGAAAGAATTAAAAACCCTGTGTTATCGTTTATGAGGCGGTATTAAAAAGTCAGGTACAAACCCCCTCTAAACCCCCCTTGATTTAATATTATTTATCGGGCCCCCCGAAAAAATGGCAGGAAAAATTGTCCCAAAGTAGGGTAAGGTTTGAAAAACTTTTTGGTAAAAGGAAAGTAAAGACCCAGAACCTTTGCCACTTGCCGGGAAAAGACCTTTAATGGGTGAAGCATCCCCAAACCCAAACCCCCTATTTCTTCAAAGGGGATTGCGTCCCCTTTACACAGCTAAAACCCCCGATATAAATTTATTTGTATGAGTCAACTCTTTAAATTTATGCAAAAACAACCCCCAAAAACGCACAAAATAGGTGGCGGTGTTGTAAAAGTGGAAAGGGGCAACAACAAGATCAACTGGGCACTCCCGAACCAATGGGGAAATTTTGTCCCCCAAATGCTAAATTTTCGAAAAGTTGCAGTTTTATTTCGATTGTTTGGACAAAAAATTTTTCGACAGATTAATTTTCAACTTTTGGAATGGATACGGGTTCGCTGTACGTGGCAATCAGTCATTTCAGGGTTGGAAACCCAAATGTACGCCCCCTATGCGACACGTTTTTCGTTTAAACAAACGGTGGTTTTTTCCCATTCACGGAGCTTTTTTTTTTTTTGTTTGATAGCGTTTTCCAAAAAGGGTTTGGGGTTGATGAAGTTCTAAATTTTTTTTTTCTTTTCGGATCAGAAATGTGTTTTTAATCCATTTTTTTTTGGGAAAAAGGGACCCCCCTCCTCGGGTTTTTTTCCCGGGTGGTCCTTCGTTTAGTTTGCGACTAAAGTTTAAAAATTTTTCTTGCTTTTTACTGTAGTCCGTTTTTTTAGCTTTTTCGATCCCGGGGGGGGGGGGGGGAAAAACCAAAAAAGGGGGGGCCCAAAGGGGGGGGGGCCCCCCACTGGGGGGGGAAAAAGAAAATTTTTCCCCTTTTTTAAAGTTGGTTATGCCTTTTTTTTAAGGGTTCCGAAAATTTTTTCATTTGATGATTTTAAAAAAAAAAATTTAGGGTTTTTTATAAGTTGACGACAGGCGTGTAAATTTAAACCCTGAAAGCGTTTTCATCGCTCCTAGGGCTTTAATAGCGAGGCACACATCATTTTTCGATGCAATCACCCAGCTCTTGTGTCTTCCTTCCCCGCCTAAGGCGCTTTAATAGGGATGCAAGATCAACTTAAGGTTGGGAGCGGGTAAACTTCGGATCTTTCAAGGGAGCTGACTGCCTTTTTTCAGCATGTGTTTGTGTCCCTTGGGAGACGGCTTAAACAAAACAAACAAACAAAAACAAAGACACCTACTAACCCCCAAATCTCATTCTTTAACTATTACTGAACCAGTCTAAAGAGTCAGTCATGATGAGCTGGTAAAGGTGTAGCAGGTACACTTCGGACCTTTCAAGGGAGCTGACTGCCTTTTTTTCATCAGGTGTTGTCGCCCTTGGGAGATAGCCTACAAAAAAAATTGTTACAACCAGTCTGTCATTTTTTTCTTTAGTTTCTTAAATCTGATTGCACCATCACGATGCAAGCCTCGTCATGGCCCGTAGGGTCTCTTCATAGCGACCTCACATCGATCGTCCGATGCCATCACCGACCATCCTGCGTCATACGGTTCGCCCCTGAGGCGTTGTCGTGATCCCTCCTCCTGCCTCCTCCTGCTTTAAGGCGTGAGAACTCCCTAACCCTACTACTCATATGTGTGTTTTAAAAAGGGCATAAGCCCAGTATGCTTTTAGGGATTTGGTCAACCAGCGATTGGTAAGAAAGCTGGATCTTGTCCACAAAAAAATGCTTCAATATTTGCAATGCCATCTTTGAACAGAATTGCGTAGTAAAAGCAATCAACACTGTGTTACTGTATATTTTAGGTTTATTCACTTTAAAACCTACCTCAAGCTATAACACAGAAGACCTTAACTGAATAGTATGTTTGTTTCTAAACATGTCACGTTATCTATAAGATGATCTTTTGTTATTCTAACGTTCTTACTGCCGACATGCTCTTTGCAGAAGACGTGGGTTTCAAAATATAACAAAAGACTTTTTTTCTATAGATTGTGCTTTTTTTTTTTTTTTTGATTGTACCGCGTGTCTTGATATCAAGGGTATATCAAGGGTAATGTACATTTTCGCTTCATGCCAGTAACGTACTCTGATTTACTTGTTCGTAATTTCTTTTTTTTCCTTTCTTTTCATTCTTTTCCTCTGTTGGTCTTTCTTTACTGTGTGTGCTATTCTTTTTGCTTCATGATGATGATACTATATTACTACTACTACTACTACTACTACTACTACTGCTGCTGCTGCTGCTGCTGCTACCACCACCATTACTACTACTACTACTACTACTACTTCTACTACTACTACTACTACTACTACTACTACTACTACTACTTTTAACGATATTAATCATGATGATGGTGATGATGATGATGATGGTGGTGATGATGATGATGATTATGATGATGATGATGATGGTGATGATGATGATGATGATGATGATGATGATGATGATGATGGTGATGATGATGATGATGATAATGATGATGATGATGATGATGATGATGATGATGGTGATGATGATGGTGATGATGATGATGATGATGATGATGATGATGATGATATGATGATGATGATGATGATGATGATGATATGATAAACTGAAAAGTGTCATGCACGTACATACTATCATACAGACACCAATCCGTGGATTTCGTGTTCTACTTTAGGGTATGTATGTTAAGGCCTGCTCAGTATAAATGGCTGGTATGAGTACGTTTCATGTCAGGAGAGTTCAAACTCTGTAGACTGCAGATCGAACTAAACCCTAACCTACAAAGAAAGGAATAGTGTGGTAAACATTGTAAACAAATGATGTTTTGATAATAAAAGAGTTACAGATTACTGCAAAATCTCAACAGGTAAAATCAATAACAAACAAAAAGTAGGAACATTGATTCCAAGGAAGGGAAATGGCAACATTTCGAATAGGTTCTTCAGAGGCAATGTAGATATTGTAATAAACACGTCATAATGTTAATGGCGTTCGTTTTTAAAGGAGGCAAACTAAACAAATCGGTCCCACAAGAAAACAAATAAGTACTATAGTTACAAAAACGGATTTTGGCAGTACTTACGGCATTTCAAATCAGGCGGGTTTGTAACAAACCCGCTGCTACATTCGCAAATTTGATCTGTTCCACACTCAGCCATGATGTCAAGGCATGGCGACTTCCCAGCAGCAGAGGAGCATGGACCACCGGCTTGGCCTGGTTTGGTATCTGCACAACGAGAACACAGACCACAAATTCTGCAAGACGTGGAACTCAGTCAACATAAAGGAATGTCATGAATCATCTGTTGACAAAGACAGACGAGAAAAAAAAATCACACAGATCGGAACTGGTGCCAACACCTAGACATAGGCACTGAAGAGGACATCATCCACCAACCTGACAGAGCAGCTCAAGTTATCATCTTCAAATTGCGAACTGCCAGCTCCTCTCCCATCTCTCAGTCTCAAAGTCTCTCACACTGACCAGTGCCCTTGTGGCACAGGCTGCCAAACTCCCAAACTCATCTTACAGTCCTGTCCCTCCTTTCACGCTTTGAGACGCCAGTCGTGGCCTAGTCCAGTTGAGGTCCAGGAGAAGCTGTGGGACCAGTGGGGTCTTTGCTGCGGACTATAGACTTCGCTTTGCTAACCGGTGTGAGGATCTAGCACAACAGGGAAAGAGAAAGAAATTAAGGAACTTCCGAAATCATCATGGCAAATCCTCATGGATCTGAACACTAAACAGCCAAATATAATAATAATAATAATAATAATAATAATAATAATAATATAATAATAATATTATTATTATTATTATTATCATTATCATTATTATTACTATTATTATTATTTATGGCGCTTAATCTTACACCATACGCCCTAAGCGCTTACAAATACATAAAAGGGTTAAAGAAAACTTAAATGAAACCAAGAAGAGGATGAATATTGCAATACATACCATGCATCTACAAACAAGGGTGCATATGGACACCCCCCCCCCCCCACACACACACACAACACATGATCCACACACACTATCGCACAACAGCGGACACAACAGCATGCGCGAGCGCACGCACACACACACAAACACACACGCCCACGAAATCTACAGATGCAAGCCAGTATTGTGGAAAGATTTCCTAAACCTTCTATGTCTTAATCTGATGATAATCTTCATTCTGATTCGATTGATGTGACTGACGATCATTCTGCCCTTATTTTGTTTTTGGTCTGAAAAAGAAAACAGATTATTCTGTAGTGAGTTCACATTCGCATTTAACCCTTTTCTTTACAACGGTTCAATTTCTCTCTCGATTGTCTTTTTGTTTTGATGAAAGTGAACAAGTGTTTTAATGAAAGTGAACAAGTGTTTTGATGAAAGTGAACAAGGGTTTTGATGAAATTGGTAGTTAGTGATTAGGCGTGGCTCGGGTGGTGGGGGTAGGAAAGGAAGGACGGAGCGGGAGGGGGGGGGGGGAGGGGGTCGACATACCTGTGAAATCAATATCCGCTGATCCTGCTGATACCGCGTACCGTGCTAAAAATGACAAAGTCGGTTGTAACTTTTTTTTCCATGCAAATACTGTCTGTTTTACTATTCTTTGGGAGATTATGCTTCCAAATCTAGTTCCTAGTTAAAACCGTCCGCCATTTTAAGAACTGTTCCTAAATCCGTTGAAAGTTGGTTGATCTTTTCCGGCTGTTGCTTCTCTGATCTTCACGTGCCGCACAACTGTTTAGAAATCCCTTTCTGTATGTGGCTCGTTGGGACAAAATGACAGCAGAAAGCGGCTTGTCATGTTCGCCTCACAATAGTTTGCCAGACACCTCAGAAGCAGTACCAGTCTGGTTCTATGGTTTCGTCTCACTCAGCTCAACAGGGGGAGTTAGGAACTTAGAGGGAAAACACCATGACTCGAGACAAGGAAAAATTTTGTTAAAAAGGTTGAAACAAAACAATATTTCAAAACGAGTTATGACACTGAAGCGCCAAACAACAGAGTTCAGTTGCTGCATGCTTTGGGCCAAAGTTCGAGTCAGTTTTAAAAAAAGCAATAAGTCAAGTTGAATCAGGTCCTGTTTCTTTGTGCCTATTTTGCGTGCGTACGTGCGTGTATGTGTGCGTGTGTGTGTGTATGTGTGTGAGAGAGAGAGAGAGAGAGAGAGAGAGAGAGAGAGAGAAGAGAGAGAGAGAGAGAGAGAGAGAGAGAGAGAGAGAGAGGAGAGAGAGAGAGAGAGAGAGTTTCGACTTCATAAAGCGAAAGCCTTCACTGCAAAAAACACTTCTTTCACAAAAAGCACATAGTGTAGCACACATAAACAAACAACAATGAACGTTTCAATGGAAGAGAGAGAGAGAGAGAGAGAGAGAGAGAGAGAGAGAGAGAGAGAGAGAGAGAGAGAGAGAGAGAGAGAGAGAGAGAGAGACAGACAGACAGACAGGCAGACAGGCAGACAGACGGACACACACACACACACAGAAAGCAGAGACACAGAGACAGGGAGAGACAAAGAGAGAGAGATAGAGGGAGGGAGGGAGAGAGAGAGGAGAGAGAGAGAGAGAGAGAGAGAGAGAGAGAGAGAGAGAGAGAGGAGGGGGGGGGAAGGAGACAGGCAGAGAGGCAGGCAGACAAACAGAAAAGAGATACAGGCAGACAAACAGAAAAGAGATACAGGCAGACAAACAGAAAAGAGATACAGGCAGACAAACAGAAAAGAGATACAGGCAGACAGACAGACAGCAGAGAAACAGTAATAGCAAGGCGAGACAATGACGTGCTTACGCACGTATGTGTGTGTGTGTGTGTGTGTGTGTGTGTGTGTGTGTGTGTGTGTGTGTGTGTGTGTGTGTGTGTGTGTGTGTGTCTGTGTCTCTGTGTGTGTGTGTGTGAGAGAGAGAGAGAGAGAGAGAGAGAGAGAGAGAGAGAGAGGAGAGAGAGAGAGACTAACAGACAGACAGACAGAAAGACAGACAGACAGACACACACACATGCGGCAGACACAGAGAGAGAGGGGAGAGAGAGAGAGAGAGAGAGAGAGAGAGAGAGAGAGAGAGAGAGCAACCCCTACCCCCCCCCTCCACACACACAAGCACGCACACACACACACACACACACATGCGCGCGCGCGCACGCATGCACGCAGGTACGTGCACATGCACACGGACGCACTCACACACAAACACACACGCGCGCACGCGCACACGCATGCACGCAGGTACGCGCGCGCGTGCGCGCACGCACTCACACACACACACACACACACACACACACACACACACACACACACACACACACACACACACACACACACAAGCTCACATACCACATGCTGTGTTGGTAGAATCCGTCACCTCCTGGTTACACTGACATGTCCCTTTGATACACATGGTTCCCGCTACACACAGTCGTTTACTGGTCTGACAGTTGCCACCTTTGCCAATCCCTAGGTGGGAAAACAGATCACTGTATTTAGTAAATGTCAAAATACATGACTAAAGAACAGAAGTGATCAAACACTTTGTCCATCAAACAATATTGCACTCTGAACCCCGCTTCTTCCCGATTACCAGTGGTCAACTTTCTCTAATGAGATAGGATGCGAATGCAAATGCAAATGTTTATTCAGATGTTAGGCCAAGGCACCATTCTGAAAGGGAATACATACAATCGAGCAAAACATTAAGGTACATGTAGGAAAAAAAGTTGTAAAGAAATTCACGACGATAGTTAAGTGCATCATTAATTGGGATATTTGGTAGCCGCACATAGTCTTTTCTGTGATTCA
The DNA here is from genome assembly GCA_018398815.1 of Conus ventricosus. Taxonomy (NCBI): domain Eukaryota; kingdom Metazoa; phylum Mollusca; class Gastropoda; order Neogastropoda; family Conidae; genus Conus; species Conus ventricosus. The sequence goes on along the minus strand of CM031624.1, from coordinate 5,773,226 downwards.
TCAATGTATACAGCCAAATTTGAACGGAAGTGTTCGTTTCTTGAAATTACATTCAATTAAATACTTTGGCTGGACAAATTTCGTTATGAAAAGTAGTGCAGGATACCTTAACAAAAACTTAATTTCATCTTCACTTGCTGAACCACATAAACAGCAAACCAATTCAACGTTGGCAGGGTTAGAATATCTTAAACAATGGCATGCAATGTCTGAAACACCAAATCTGAATTTAGCCAACGTGCTCATAGAAGAAAAAGAAACAGCCGAAGGTGCTGGGGAGGACCCAGAGAAGCACTGTCTTCACCCGCCTTTTGAGCAGTCCTGTACCACCCTTGGAGGCCTGCGCTGTGTTGACGATGGGTACAGGCCAGCACCTTCGGGTGTTTCTTCTTCTTCTAATTCATATGAATTTAAACACTGTCGTACCCTGGAAACCTATGTCGTCTTATCCTCTTCACCTAAAAACAGCAACATTTTGTTGTATTTTAAAAGGTATCCTATATTTATCCATTCTAGTCAGTCTCAGCCAATATTTTATACATGTAACATACGACAGGGTTGGAATATCTTACACAGTGTAATGTCTGAAACACCAAATCTGAATTTAGCCAATGTGCTCATGGTATACCTAGTCACCTTTATATTAATATATGGTTCTAACCCATGAACATTCTTAAAACATGTGTACTCTATGAATCTATCTTTATGATAGACATGGTCATGCCAATCCTGCCATCTGCAGTCAATAATCCTTTCTTTAAAACATTTTTTTAAAAACCCAGATACACCTTGGTTATCCAAAACAAATCCTAACTCATATGAATTTAAACACTGTGGTACCATGGAAACCCATGTCTTCTTACCCTCTTCATCTAAAACCAGCAACATTTTGTGTGTTTTAAAAGGTATCCTATATTCATCCATTCTAGTCAGTTTCGGCCTATATTTAATGCATGTAACATAGAGTTTAGATGAATAAAGTACCTTCCTAGTTTTCCATAAATCATGTCATTTGGAGTTCTAGTGTCAGCAGTTAAGAAGCATTTTAATGCATACAAATGAACTTTCTCTGCAATTACACTTGTTTCGAAAGCCCAGATCTCAGCTCTATAATGCAAATTTGGCTGAACTTGTGAGTCAAACAACTTAGTAAAAACACTGAATAAATTACAATCTGATTTATACAAAATGTGAAGGATAGTTACTGTTGCTTTCTTTGCTCTGTTTACGATATCTCAGCGTGCAAATTTGAAGCCATGTTTTGTTGTGAAATATATTCCAAGATATTTGTATGCATTAACTACAACAACTCTTTCATTCCCATAAGTTCATCTCTCAGACTGCACTAAGAACCCTCCCTTCCAAAATACAATAATATTAGTTTTAGTCATATCAGATTTTAATTCTAATTTGTTTGCAGTTGAATATAAACTATTTAGTTGTCGTTGGAGTCCAATTACCGTTGTAGACAGAAATATAATATTGTCATCGAAAGGCAGAATGAACAATTCTATAAGATCGAAAGTTATTCCATGCCAACCATTTTCAGTTATTTCTAATGCTAGTTCATTTATGAATAAAGAAAACAACATGGGACCACAAACATCCCCTTGTTTAACGCCTCGAGAACACATAAGAAAGTCGGATAGTTTTGCTCCTGATCTTATTCTTGATTAAGATCGATAAACATGTTCTTTACAGATCGATATAATTTACCCTTAATTCCATGTTTTATCAAAATAGGCCATAAAAGTTTCTGAGAAACAGAACCAAAGGCCTTTTCAAAATAGAGAAATGCAGCATACAATTGTTGATTACATGCAAACTGTTTTTTGAATAGCAGCCAGTAAAGTAAATAAATGGTCAATTGTTGAGTAACCACCTTTTACCCCACCGTAATGCTTACCAGTGATATTATTATAATTAACCCACTCACTCAATCTGCCATCGATACCAAAACTATATAATTTACTGCAAATATTACTAATTGAAATTCCTCTATAATTGTTCACATCATTGGGATCCCGCTTCTTAAATCAAGGCAAAATTGCAGACTCGCTCCAGCTATCAGGATATATTCCAGAGTCAGACGGAAAATCAAAAAGCTTTACTAACCAGAATTTTTGTGAAATCCCCCAATCATACCATCCGGTCCTGCAGATTTGCCAGTTTTCAATTTCCTTATGGCTAGCAGTATCTCCTCTGTAGATATTGGTCTGTCAAGTATGAATACTTCATTTCCCTGGTCATCAATCAAAGTTTCCTTCATATTGTCATTCTCATTATCAGCTTCTATGATACTATTCATGCAAAGAAATGTTATTTGAAGGTTATGATCTCTTTTTTGACATTTTATAGGAAAAAAAATTCCCAGAAAGATCACTGAAACTGAGAGAGAGAGAGAGAGAGAGAGAGAGAGAGAGAGAGAGAGAGAGAGAGAGAGAGAGAGAGAGAGAGAGAGAGAGAGAGGGGGGGGGTGTTCGAATGAGTCTTCAAGAAAGTGTCAACTGTGGTGATTTCCAAAGTCTATGAAACAAACACGATTGAGCTGAAATTTAGCAATTCTATACAACCCTATTAGAACTAGATCTCCCACCAGTCTTGGGGAAAAAAAAGGTCGATCCTAATATCTTGCATAGTATAAAATTCCCCTGGGATGAAGTACGGATGGTCTCCTTGTTTTCTTCATTGTCCCAAACAACCGCCGGACATGTCTCCCAACGTTGCCAACAAGTGCTAGCACGCTGGCTCCTCTCCGGATCGGGTGAAGTTCATTTCTCAGTGTCAGTGCAGACTGGCATGGTTCCGAGCTTGTAAAAGCATTGAAAAGCTCGCTTTGGACCTCAAGGTCTGAGTTACTGACAGGAGTGATTTTACTAACTGCAACGTTGGTGGTGCGGTTTTCAGTGGCAATTTTTAAGTTTCTTTTTTCGATGGATTCGGTGAAGTCGTGACTAGAAATGCTTAGATCCTTGCTTTTTGATATCATTTACATCACAGTTAATTACTATGGTGTCCACTGATCTTTTTACGGCGAAATGTTTCAAGTGTTTGCCTGAAATCGTTGGCAGTAAAAACTTTCCTTGATGCGGTTTCGAAGCTGCAACAAAGACACAATCTCTTCCCTTTCACTGCATTCAGGACTGACTCCTGCAAAAGCATGATCAGAGGTAGGGCAGGCCCACGTCTTGCGTTTCACGGTGACAGCCCTGACAGGGCCCTTGCGGTCCCCTGGGCTATAAGCAGCATTAGCTTACCTTACCTCCCTTCCTTCCATTGAATTGCAGTTTGACGTCATTCTTTCCCAATTCCATCATTGACTTGGGATGGTGTCGATTTTGCGTTGTGTGTTTGTTTGTTTGTTTGTTCGTGAGCACCTTTTTTCTTTCTTTTTCTTTTTTTATTTTGATTTTCTGCTCCACCATTCCTGCACCTATCAGTGATTCGGGGGTAGCTTACGGGGTTATAGAGAGAATCTGTCCGCTTCCACGAAAACGTGACAAGTCATGTTGGAACTCGTCGACGTTTGTGTTTGTCGACAAGAATTGATTTAGTAAAGTGATATGCAATTACTGATTTTTTTTCCCTGTACCACCAAAGCTCAGTTTGTTCTTTGACAGTTCTGTCGGCTAGCTTCTCCATTTTTTTTTTTTTTTTTTTTAGTTGTGTGATTTCACTTAGGGCCCACTTGATTGCCTTCTCGGTTGGTTACTTCATTGTCAGTTTGGTTGTTCCAACTGTCAGTTTCTCAATCTTGCCGCGCAGCTCGCTCCAAAAATTTCCTTTTTTTTTCAAGCCTGCCGATTCTTCCTGTTTCAGAGAGGTGTTGCTTCCTTTACACCATTCTATCTACAAAAAATACGCTTAACTGAATGACCGACCCCTTCTCTGATATCATTTTGACATAATCTTTAAATGTACGGTATATTTTGTATTCTACCTCTCCCTTGAGGCCAAGGGTTGTTCAAAATTGTAAAACGCACAAACTGGTAGGCAAGATTTATCTGTTTACTGAAGTGTTGCGCATTATGAGATGCTCTCAAGCTATGATTCACTGTTAAACAGTCTATACTTTGTTGCTAGCTGTTTTGAGTTACAAGCGTTTTGGTTGTTGTTACCACAGAGTGATGAGAGGACGCTGTGAGATAAGTGAACATGGCAGGAGACTGGTGTCTGTAATAAACGTATCCTTTTTAATAAGCTTGGCCTGCATGTGGTACAAGGTGCGAGTGAGAGCTGTTGATATGGTGGCAGTGCAACAGTGAACCCACTGAAATCAGTAACTTGATTTAAGCTGATTAACTCCTTCAAAGCATCATGGTTGACATATCAGGTCAGTTTCGTTTGCCCCCATTGTGAACCATCCGACTCTTTCCTTACAATCTAAGATCACCAGCAAGCCTTTGCAACTTTGGTGACGCAAAAGATCGCATGTTACGAGATAAAATTGTTTCCACAACAGGCCAGATGCAGGAGCTGCATCTGCCGGAAAAAGAAACAACACACACACACACACACACACACACACACACACACACCGAACAAACAAACAAAGAAACAAACAAAAACTTTAGATCTGCAGCGCGCAATTGAAATCTGTAGATCTCACAAAATGACGTCAAAACTGACACATGAAGTGTCAGGAACACATGTTGACAAAGCTGCCAAGAATGCTGTTGGCCAAAACAGTGAAGATTCATTACTAGGACACACAGGCCTCCACACACCGCAACCAAACGGCATCATTCAAGACTGCAAATTTTGTGGTAGAAAACATAAAGCCATCAAAACAAAATGCCCTGCATGGGGAAAACAGTGCAGAGAGTGCTATGGTAAAAATCACTTTCAAGTCGAATGCCGCAGTTCTGTATATGCTGTGCAGAAATCAGACCCACAAGTTGACAAAACAATGGTGAAAATGACAGAAGCTCGAGCATCAGAAAAGACAGCTTAGATAAGATAAGATAATATTGCTTATAGCCCAGCCGACCGCAAAGGGCCATATCAGGGCTCTCACCCCGTTAAAATCAACTCACAATTCATTCATTCACACAATTCTTTAAACTACATCTTCTAAAAATCCATCCGAAAGTTTGTTAAAAAATAAATAAATAAATGAAATAAAAAAAAAAAAAAAAAAATTCCACTGTAAAATGTCAGATCCAAGGAATTATATTAATCTCTTTCAAGAACTCAAAGATCGCGTCAGGCGGAACATCTCTGAAGAAGATTTTTATGGAGTCCGCTGTAAAATGTTTGTGTCTCACATCATGCAAGTCCCAACACTCTAAAAGAACATGTTTCATTGTGAGTGGTACATGACATGGAATGCACCATGGAGCTTCTTCACTCTTTGAAAAGTATGAATTGGTAAAATACGAATGGCCGGTGTGCAGCTGGCATAGAACTGTTTCTTCTTTACGACCACCAGACGTAGATGAGAGGAACTTCTTTTGGTTTGGACAGATCTGAAAGAGTTTGTTATCTGTCTGTGTATTCCAATCCTCCTGCCAGAGGTCTCTGACATAATCATTAATTTTGGTTTCAGATCTGGGCAGGAATATATTTATTAGATAATTTTCCTGTTGTGGCATTCTTGGCCAGGCGATCAGCCATTTCATTTCCTCTGATGCCAGTTTGACCGGGAACCCAAGCCAGATCAATGTTGTAACCCTCCACTTTCAACCTGGTAAAAATTTGGGTTTTTTTAAAGTGGAGAAGTTCGGGATGATGGAGGTTGTGGCCAGCTATGGCCTCCAAAGCTGACAGCAAATCTGACAGAACCAGAAAGTCTCTCTTCATAGATTGTGAGATTATCCTCAGCGCCAGAACCATAGCTGTAAGTTCAGCAGAGTAAACAGAAGTATCGGAAGGAATATGTTCTAACAGTATTTGAGAAGGAGCACCAGGGCGATAGGCTGCACTGGCCACTCCATCCTCAGACTTGGAACCGTCAGTGAAAATGTTCTGACAGGATGGAAATTTCGAAGAGAAATCGGCATACAATACCTTGTATGCCAGAGAGCTGGTAGATTCTTTGCGAAAAGCTGCAAGGTTAAAACGAATCTCTGGTGTGGAAAAGGTCAACGGAGGCTTATCTTGAAACTTGGAAAAATCAGACACAACTCCTAGGGCTAGATCTGCATTCTGCGCATGAGGCTGTGTACGAAGACCAAACGGCGGAATACAGTTAGGGTTGTTTTCGAATTTGCTGTGAAACTGAGGGTCAAAGACAGTCATAGGCACGGTTTTACAGTTCAGAGAACAGTCTGATATAGTAATTCAAAGATAGTTTCAGCCTGCGGTTGGACAGTAAGGGTTCACCTGCCTCTGCATACAGACTGTACACAGGGGTGGTGCGGAATGCTCCAAGACAGAGACGAAGCTCTTGATGGTGGATAGGGTCCAAGAGTTTTAGGTAAGATGGTCTAGCAGAGCCGTACACAGCACAACCATAGCCCAGTTTGGAATGGACCAAGGCTCTGTAGAGGTGCAACAAAGTTTTCTTTTCGGCGTCCCAGTCAGTGTGTGCTACGGCCCGCAGAATATCAAGAGCTTTCTAGCAAGAAGTTTTAAGGTTTTTAATGTGGCTGAGAAAGTTGAGTTTTTGGTAAAAAAATAACTGGCCTCCTTGACAACTGGAATGGGAGATTTCCCTATTTGAATTTCAGGATCTGCAAAAAAACTGACGAAAATTATGGAAGTGACTGCACTGTGTCTTCGTAGCAGAAAAAGTGAAGCCGTTTTCATCCACCCAATGATGGATTTTATCCACACAAAGCTGGAGCCTGTGCTGGACACTCGGGTACAAGCTTCCAGTTGCATAGACAGCAAAATTATCCACAAATAATGAGCAGTCTCAACCCTGTTGAACTCACTTAACAATGTTGTTGATTTTGATGCTAAAGTGGGCACGAGACAGTATGCTCCCTTGTGGAACACCCAACTCCTGCTCATGAACAGCAGAGAGAGTGGTGCCAACCCGGATCTGAAACTGTCATTCTGCCAAACAATTTTGAATAAAAAGTGGAAGATGACCCCGAAAACCAAGGTCATGGAGATCATGAAGTATTCCAGATCTCCAGGTGGTATCGTAGGCCTTCTCCAAGTCGAAGAAAATTGCCACTGCATGTCGTTTGTTTAGAATGGCGTTCTGAAGCGCAGATTCCAGATGAATCAAATGGACAACTGTAGTTCGATGTTTGCGGAAACCACACGGTTGTTTCGCCGGAAGGCCGTCGATTTTCGAGTTTCTACGTGAGTCTAGCATTGACCATTTTCTCCATCAGTTTGCAGACACAGCTGGTCAAAGCCATCGAATGGTAGTGTGATGGGTGAGAAAGATCCTTTCTAGGTTTGGGAATAGGAATGATGAGGGCTTTCACGAAGAAGGTGGAAAGAATCCAGTAGTCCATACTTGGTTGTATACATGTAGCAAGATGTTCAGACCTTTTTGCGGAAGATGTTTCAAAAGTTTATACTGGATTTCATCTATACCCGGAGAGGAGTCGCTGCAGGAAAATAAGGCGGATTTCAATTCGTTTAAAGTGAAAGGAAGATTGTAGTCTTCCATGTTGTCTGACAAAAAGTTGCAAGGTGGTTTTGTTTTCTTTAAGGGCTTTGTTTTTGACACAACTGGCTGATTTGTTAGGAGAGGAGGAATTCCTTTCAATGGTTGAAGCAAGCAGATTAGCAACTGCTCTTTTCTCTGTTATTAAACAGTCAGAAAACTTGAGATGGTTCACTGTGGGGCAGGTGTTCTTCCCTTTAATTTTCTTGATGATTTTCCACACATTTTTCTTCGATGTTTTCTATGTGAGACTTGAGCAAACCTGCTTCCAAGATAAACGTTTACTGGTTTTATAAATGTATTTGGATTTGGCTCTCAGTTTCTGATGCGCTTGGACATTGTGCATCGATGGTCTGCAGGAGACCCGACGTTGAGCTCTTTTGCGGGTTTTGTTAATTTCCTTGCATTCAGAGTTGAACCAGGGAACTTTTGGCTTTAAGGGCTTCTTAGAAGATATGGGGATGGTTGACTTGCGCAATTCAATAAGAAATCTGACAGATTTTCTGCCAGATCTTCATTTTGCAGGATCTTGTCCTCTTCCAGATCCAAAAGAAACATAGTGGCAACGAGGTCCAAATCTGCTTTGTTAAAATTGAGACGTTCTGGTAAAGACTCACTCTCTGCATTCATACACCGAAGCAACACAGGAAAATGGTCGCTACCATGCAGGTCCTCATCAACCTGTTCCAAACAAAATCCAGAAAAAGATGGGTCACAGACAGAAAGATCCAGACAAGATGTGGTGCCATCAGCTGAGTGAAAGTAAGCTGGCAATTTCCCATTCAAGACACACAAATCAAGCTCCGAAAACACTTCCTCTAAAAGCAGACCCCTTGGTGAAGATGTATCACTTCCCCATAGAGGAGGGTGACCATTCAGATCGCCCAACAGCAGGCAGGGTCTAGGAAGACAAGATGTGGTGCCATTAGCTGAGTGAAAGTAAGTTGGCAATTTCCCATTCAAGACACACAAATCAAGCTCCGAAAACACTTCCTCTAAAAGCAGACCCCTTTGTGAAGATGTATCACTTTCCCATAGAGGAGAGTGACCATTCAGATCGCCCAACAGCAGGTAGGGTCTAGGAAGACAAGATGTGATGCCATTAGCTGAGTGAAAGTAAGTTGGCAATCTCCCATTCAAGACACACAAATCAAGCTCGGAAAACACTTCCTCTAAAAGCAGACCCCTTTGTGAAGATGTATCACTTTCCCATAGAGGAGAGTGACCATTCAGATCGCCCAACAGCAGGCAGGGTCTAGGAAGACAAGATGTGGTGCCATTAGCTGAGTGAAAGTAAGTTGGCAATTTCCCATTCAAGACACAAATCAAGCTCTGAAAACACTTCCTCTAAAAGCAGACCCCTTTGTGAAGGTGTATCACTTCCCCATAGAGGAGAGTGACCATTCAGATCGCCCAACAGCAGGAAGGGTCTAGGAAGCTGCTCCAAGAGTGAAATGAGGTCCCGTTTGGTGACACAGATATTTGGAGACAGATACAAGCTACAGATAGTAATTGTTTTGTGGAGAGTAACACGAGCTGCCACTGCCTGAAACGGAGTCTGCAGAGCAACTGGGCTATACATAACAGAGTTGTGAATGAATAAGGCTACCCCGCCAGCAGCGCCATGTTCAACAGATTGTGCAGGTTGGTTTAAAAAGCTGTAGCCAGAAAGTGAGAAAGTTTTGTCAGACTTCAAAAGAGTTTCTTGCAGTGAAACGAGCATCGGCCTTCCCTAACAGCACAAGAGTTGCAGTTCTTCGTAATTGGAAGGCAGTCCCCTAATATTCCATTGTAAGAATGTATCCATTGTGGATGAAGATTTTAATCGTCTATGTCTATGTTATCCTCCTCTTCATCATACAGACCTTCAAACGCATTTTGCAGTTTGAGCTCCACTTTTTTAAGCCTGTCTGGTGGAATTGGAAGTTTCTTCTTCCCTGGAGGGGAAGAATCCAATGGTTTTGATGGCATTGGTGGAGGCTTTCCCCTGCACTTCACCAACGCCACTTTGCTGGAAGCCACTGTCGGGCACCTGCCTTGGGAGGTGGTCTCGGCTTGGAGGCCATCTCGGGGCGACCACCTTGCATGACAGCCCGCACAGCCGCAGGCTTAGTGGATGCACTGGAGGTGCATCCTCTGGTGGGTTTAAGGCCCCCACCAACGGACGTTTTTTCTTGCAATGTTTTCAAAGCCGCAAGACATTTCAGCGGTTCAAGACCACATGGGTCTGTCTGAACACTGGCTTCTACCTGAGGTGCTTTAAGCGATTTTTTACCACTGTCGAGAAAAGGAGCGGGGTTCCCTTCTGCTCCTGCACCAACTTTTTGGCTTCGAAGAACAAAAAAAAAATTTTCTCTGTTTTTAAGCGCTGGATTTCGCTTTCTACGCGCCAAACAGGGCAGTCTCTTGAAAAAGAAGGGTGGTCACCATCACAGTTCACGTATTTCGCGGATTCACATTTGCCCTCATGAAATGCTTTAGTGCAGGTGGCACACACCTCCTCTCCCAGTCATTTCTCCTTGACGGGGCCAAACCGTTGACACCTCAAGCACCTCAGTGGGGATGACACATACAGGGCTACTTTTACTCTTTAGTACCCCACCTTTATGGACTCTGGAAGAGTCGGTTTAGCAAAGGTGAGGAACAGTGTGTTGTTGTTTTTTTCCGCACCTTTTCGGAAAGTCGCCCTCCTGACCTCTACCACTCCTTGATCAGCTAACTCAGCCTGTATTTCTCCCTCAGATATTCCAAACAACTCTCGGCAGCTGATGACACCTTTCGAGGAGTTTAGACTTTTGTGAGGGGACACCTGGATTGGGTAATTTACAAGACTTTCTGATCTCACTAAGTTCTCTGAGTGGACTTTTCAGTCAACTGCACAAGCAGGGAACTATCCCTCATCCTCTTAACTGATTTCGGCTCTGCGCCTACAAGACCTTTAAGCCCCTTTGCAACAGCAAAGGGGCTCAGCTTGGTAATAGGTCGTTCGCTATCCGCCGACTGAATTATCAGCCAAAAAGGCCAAGCACATATCGTCTTCCGGATTTCTGTGTCCAAATCTGAGTCTGTGTCCCTGGAAGGGTCAGAACCCAATTTTCTTCTCTTTCCCGTTTTTGTGTTTTCTGAGGCCATGAAGGTTTTTAAATACTGGCAGAAATAAACGGTCATCCCAGGAGAGCTGCCGTGCTGGGGAAGAGACAATGGATGGCCATAGTATGGCGTCTGTGAGCCTGGTACCGTCCCGCATGAAAACCAGTCAGTGCACCTTCGTGACTGAATTGGGATCAGCCACTCAGCCCCTCGCCAGATAACTGTAACCTGGGCCTCCCCGCTTCTTACAGCAGCGACTCAAGTATCAGAGAAAAAAGAGTGTGGAAAAGAAGGCTTGGAGGGGAGACAAAGAGAGAAAACATCCATTTAGAAAGGTCAAAGATAGAATACGAAAAGGTGGGTTACTATTTGTCTGGGCTCTCACTCTTAACCTTTCTGACATGGTAGACCCTACCAGGGGCATCAATTCTTACCACGTAATGCTTATGCCAGTCAGCAACTTGGTTATACAGGCCTAGAGGCGTTGACAACAACTAACCATCTAATCGAGTATTGATGCCCCGGTCAGCAAAGCCTGAGGGATCACTGGACCACGCAAGCCGTCCGACCACGACAAGGTTGCAACCCCTGGAGGGAGAAAAGACAGCAGTCATGCACATAAATGAATGTAACGTACGGTTTCAGCTAGGCAGTGACGCTGATATTAACATTATTTGAGAGAAAAATGTGAAGAAAACTCAACAGCAGCCTATTCAACAGAAGTTTACAATGTTTGATGGTTTTGTGCTGATGCTCCTGCGAGAGGTAATCCAAGACGTCTACAATCCGAGAGCAATGTCCTGTGCTCGCGTGCATTTTATTGTCGTGAATGACAGTCTCGCATGTCTCCTTGGTGTGCAAAAACCATAACTGTGAACAAGTGTGCCTTTGTTGGGACAGTCACAATCCAGACTGTGCGTAGGATTTGACCTTGGGCGACCTAGGAGAAGCAAAACTGACATTTCGATCAGATGCAAGGCTCAGGGTTCCACATTGTCGACGCATTCCTTTTGCTCTTCAAGATGAGGTCCGTCAAAAGATAGAGAAAAACTTGTGGAAAAAGCGTGCTAACGTCTGAGGAGGAACCGGCACCTTCGATTAGCTAGATGGCAGTTACTAGGATTAGGAAGGAGTTAGGTGGGTCATTGCAAATCTTCATAGAACCCCAGCCACTAAATGAGGCCATGATGCGTGAACACTTCAGAATGCCAACTCTGGGTGATATGTTGCCCATACTCCACAATACCAAAGTATTAACAAAACTTGACGTCAAGGAAGCCTTATGGCCTGTACGCTTGGATAAGGAGTCCAGTGTGCTAACAGCAATGGTTAACCTTTTGGTGATACAGATTGTGTGGATTTCCTTTGGCTATCAATCAAAAGTGAAATCTTTCAGTGAAGGCTCACTGATGCACTGAGTGATCTTAAAAGTTGTGACGTGTGTTACAGAAGACATTGTTGTTGCCATGGAACATACAGGCAGAGTATGAGAGCGACCACACAGACAATCTGATCCACCTGCAGGAGCAATGCAAAGAGAGAAAAAAACATTAAGCTGAACAAGCAGAAAGAGGCACTGAAGCAGGAGCAGGTTTCTTTCATGGGACATGAAAAGGCGTTTAAACCAGATGAAGCGAAGATTCCAGCGATTCTAAACATGCCCCCCACTACTGATGTGCATAGAGTTCGTAGACTCTGTGGCATGATCCAGTACTTGACAAAATATCCACCCAATCTGGTCAATGACCTTCAACTCCTTCAGGCTCACATAAGGAAATAAAATGTGTGGAACTAGTCCCCTGAATGCGACAGTGCCGTGGAAACAGCCAAGCTGAAAATAACCAGGCCCTAGTTCTAGCATTCTTTTTATCTGGATGAGGAACTCGTCCTGCAAGCAGACAGCATCAAAGATGGTCTTGGAGCAGTAATCCTACAGAAGGGACGCCCCTTGGAGTATGCCTCACGAGCGCTTACTCAAGCAAAGAATAGATGGACACATCCTGAAAAAGAAACTCAGTCTCTTGTGTTTGGACTGGAGTGTTTTGACCAGTAAACCTTCAGACGTCCTCAGCATGTATGTAATGAAACACAAGCCTTTGGCTACCATCCTATAAAAAAGGGGGAAGAAAAAAAGAAGAAAAAAAAAAACAACACAAGCCAGGCTTTACGTCGCATCCAGGCATTGATGATGAGACAGTACAGGCAAGGTACCCAACTCTTCATCGAGGACACGCTGAGTCATGCCTTCCTCCAACACCCTGGGGATCATTTGTGTGTACTGACATTGAGCTGTCTGTCTGACGTCCTAGACAAGACCAAGAAGGAAGTACAGGAAGCCACTCAAAGAGATCCAGGACTAAGGGCTGTCCTCTCAGTCATCAATGAAGGGTGGCCAGAGAGGAAAAATGACGTTCCAGAATGTGCTTGCATGTTCTTTGACTTTCGTGACAATTTAAGTTAGCAGAGTGGCATCATACAGAAAGGAGACATAATCGTGATACCACCAGCATTAGGGACACAGATGAAGAAGAGGTTACATGCAGCACATCTAAGCTATGATAGCATGCTGAGGCGAGCTCGAGAGCTGTTTTACTGGCCTGGGATGGCGCGAAGCAGATGTTTGACAAATGTAAGGCATGCCAACATCTTAAACTTCAGTATCAGGAAGAAACCTATCATATTATTCTAAATTAGGCAGCAAAATAAGGGACATAAGCCATGGATAAATGTCGGGGTTGATCTGTTCGAAGTGAATGGACGGCAACTGGCGACATTTGACTACTTTCCTACCTTCATCGAAGTGGACTTTCTACAGAAACTTTGAATTTTAAGGTTAAGCAAATTGTTAAGGATGATTCTGGAAACTTTCTCTTCATACGTGCTGAGATACACAGGAATGATAACCTTTTAGTAAATGTATATGGGCCAAATAGGGATGACGCAGAATTCTTCAATTGTCTCAAACAAAACATTGTTGGGCTTGGTAAAGAAAATGTTATAATAGGTGGGGGGTTTAACTTGGTCCTTGACCCTTCTACAGATTATCATAATTACAAACATAGAGATAATCCTTACGCAAAACAGGCCGTTGAAAACAAGATCGAAAATCTAGACCTGAACGATATTTGGGGGGGGGGGGGGGGGGGGGGGGGGGGACTAAACCCAGAGTGTTGCCGTTTTCCGTGGAGGAGAACTAATCCATTTCAACAGGCCAGGCTAGATTTCTGTCTGATATCAGACACAATTGTTTCCTGTACTAATGAAGTAGACATTGAATCCGGTTACAGAACAGATCACTCTGCTGTGTTAATAACGCTAACATTTAATGAAAACATAAAGTGTAATACTTTTTGGAAACTTAACTCTGATGATTTATTTCTCTATTTTCTGTTAATGAAAATAAGGTCAAACACAACTGCTTATGCTACTACGAAAAAAGAGAGACTAATAAAGAAGAAAATCAATTAGAACAAGACATTATTAAGTTGGGAAAAATAAAGAAAAATGAAGATGATATTGAAGTCCTTAACGATAAAAAAAATCGGATATCAGGGGGGAACGATAAGAAGGAGTTTTGTTAAGATCACGCGCTAGATGGATAGCAGATGGGGAGAAAGTTAGTAGTATTGTAATCTTGTAATCTCGAAAAACGGTATTACATCAGTAAAAACATGGTTAGACTGATTAATAAACAAAACAATCTTTTAACAAATCAAAAGAATATACTGAAAGAAGTATAGTTTTTTTGCATTATAAAACATGAAACATAGAAAATGCTGTAGAAAACTGTGATATAAAGGTTTTGGTAGAAGACATCCCCCGTTTAAATGAGGAAGTGACATATGTCTTAATGACAATGGAAAATAATAAAAGCCACGGATCCAATGGCTTCACTACTGAATTCTTTAAAGTCATTTTGTGATGGGAAACAGATTGGTGCATCTGTCGGAAAAGCATTAAATGCAATTTTCAAGAAAGGAGAACTGTCATGTGTTCAAAGAGAGGGAATCATTACATTTATCCCAAAAGATGATAAACCCAGGCAGTGCAAAAACAAAAACAAACCTGGAGACGTATTTCTCTGTAAAATGTCGTTTATAAGGTAGGATTCTCTTGCATTGCCAACAGAATAAAATCTGTGTTGCCTAAAATCATAAATGAAGATCAGACCAGATTTATTAGAAATAGGTACATCGGCAACAAAATAAGATTGATATTTGACACTATATCCTATTTAGATGAACATTATTTGCCTGGTTTGTTGTTATACATAGACTTTGAAAAAGCCTTTGGTTCGATTAATTGATGAATTTATGCCTAAAGTTCTAAAAGTATTTGATTTCCAAAAAGATATTTGGAGATGGATAAGTACATTCTACAAAAAATATCAAGTCTTGGGTTATTGTAAATGGACAGATTTCACATCGGTTTGATACAAAAAAGGATGTCGACAAGAAGACCCAATTTCATTATATCTGTTCGTAACTTGTGTTGAAATATTAGCCACTGTGATCAGGAGAAATTGAGATATTCAGGGAATCAGAATGAAACTGAATTTAAGATATCTCTGTATGCCGATGATGACACCGAGTTCTAACTCACAGGGGATAAGAAATCCTTTGAAACTTGTATTGAAGTTCCTTTTAGATTTGACTGTGTCTCACGTCTTCATATGAATTTGAGTTAAAACGAGCGCAGTTTGGCTTGGACGTATAAAACATAGTCAAAGCCACCACATGGACCACTTAGAAATTGTCTGGAATCCACAATATTTCGAGTACTTGGTATATGGTTCACAAACGACTTGAAATATTGCATAAAAATAAACTACCGTAGAGAGACTTGCAGACGTAAATCATTTGTTGAAAACATGGGTAAAATGCCAGATTACGCCCCTAGGTAGAATTGCAATTTTGAAATCCATTATCCTTTCAAAGCTGACTCATCTGTGGTTGTTTCTACCAAACCCACCAGATGTTTCAAACATGCCAGAAAATATGTTACAAGTTTGTGTGGAATAAAAAAAAAGGAAAAGAAAATCAGTCGACAAACAGTGCATAAAAGCATACCGAATGGAGGTACTGGTCTTTTTGACGTAAAACTATCCTGGATCCGCAGGACGGAAAGATCAAACCACAAATGGAAACATATTCTTCTCAGTAATTCTCCTGAATGGCCTTATATGAATGAACATGGTCCAGAGATTGTCTAAAATTTACAAAATATAATCCGTTCTGGGCAGACGTCCTTGAAACTTACAGACTTTTGTGTTATTACAAATGTATGCCAAAGAATTCCACTGGACTACTTGTCGAACCACTTTGCTTCAACAAACGTATTCAAGGTGGGAAAAGATACATTTGTCTCTAAAATGCTTCAAAACCAAAGTGTCTATTGTCTTGCACATTTTTTTGTGTGTGTTGTTGTTGACGATAATGGTCAGTTCCTTTCCATGGACACTTTAAGGGAAAACTATGATGTCAATATTGATTTTCTAACTTATACAAGGTATGACTTATACAAGGATTCTTTTTGAACCCTTGGTGGTGAGAACACCACAGAATTATGGACTGTGGTGTGTTTCTATTTCACACCAGGAGCACAGACACAATCAGCCGTGACTCCCTGATGAGTCCGATCCAGCGGACGAAAGGCCTAGAAGCAGGCAATACAAATAGATCTGCCTTCGAGAGGGAATACGATGGTTCCCTCAGGCAGCTAGTGAAGGGTTTCTCATATTCATAATATATTCCCCCTTTTTCTTCATCTTCATTTCTTTTCTTTTACTCTTTTTTCTTCTAAAAGTTCAAATCCTTGCCAAGTCATTACTATAATGACTGAAGAATTGTTAGCCTGCACTTGTTTTCCCCAACTACTTAACTGTTCAGCATTATACAAGGTATAAGTTAGCAATAACTGAATTCATAATGAAATTTAAGATTACCATCGAAAACAACAAATGCATTACTTCTCCATTCTGTTATAACATATTGTTTGCAACTTACGAAGGTGTAAAGATTTATTACGATATAATGATAAAAATCAGTTGAGAGCTCCATGCTGTGACAAATGGGACATAAAACTTTCTCAAGCTCATGACTGGAATTCATGCTTTTTTATGATTACAGATGTAAATTTAAAGTTATTTCAGCTGAGAATAATTCACAGGTGCTTAGGTACAAATGTTATTTTGAAAGAAACCCGAGTTACTGGTAATGATAAATGCAGTTTTTGCGGACAATTTAAAGATTCCATTCACCATTATGTTTTGGAAATGTACTCACGTCAAATGCTGGTTTATTGATTTAGTAAAAGAGAAATGCACTCACGCACAAAATATGCCTGACAGATTCTCTCATACGTTTAGGTTTCGACATAACAATCGCAACTGATTACATTTTTTACTTCATTATTCTTCTAGAAAATCATTACTTATATAAATGTAAGTTAGAAGGCAGTCTTCCACAAGTAGCGGTTTTCTTGAAAATGTTGAACTATAGATATAAAATTGAAAAACATAACTCATACTTAACCATGAACCTCATGGACTTTAATGCCAGATGGATTGCATATGAAGCGTTGATTTTGAACACCCAGTTGCTTTAGCTACCGTCTATAGAACATTTTTGTTTGTGCATTGATATATAAATGCGCATAATGCATAATGTAACAATAATTACTAGACTAATTAATGCCATTTTGTTTTCTTGTATTTGCTTCGATTTCAGCCTTTGCTGAGGATATCCTGCGTGACCCTTGTATGCTGCTGAAATATTTCTGTATATTGGTACTCGTGAGATAATGCACCTTATGATAATAACATGTATTATCTTCACTTACTGTGACCCAACCCATTCTGTCTTCTTGTTTTCTAGCTTGTCTGTTGGTCTGTCTGTGTGTCTGTCCGTTGGTTTTTCCTATACTATTTGTGTATGCATGTTGATTTATCTTGCAATGTATACATATATATGTATATGACAGTGAAGGGTTTTCATATTTATAATATATATTTTCCCATTTTCTTCATCTTCAACCCCATCCCTCTTTTTTCCCTCCCTTTTATCATTACCCACACACTTTTCACAACTACCCACGCATAATTACTACCACCTCCTTTATCATCCAGCGAACTCATTTATCTATTTTATTCACTTAATTATTTTCTTTTTTTTTTTTAAATTACAGTAACTTTCATTTCATTCATCTATTTATTTATCATAATTAGTACTACTATCATTATTATCATTACTATCCTTTATATATATATATATATATATATATATATATATTATATATATATATATATATATATATATATTTATTTATTATATACATATATATATATATATATATATATAATATATATATATATATATATTATATATATATATATATATATATATATTATGTTGTGTGTGTGTGTGTGTGTGTGTGTGTGTGTGTGTGTGTGTGTGTGTGTGTGTGTGTGTGTGTGATTTTTTTAATCAATTTTTATTTTAATAATTATATATATATATATATATATATATATATATATATATATATATATATATATATATATATATATATATATATATATATATAAATCCCCCCTTCCACTTAGCACCATTATCAATCCACCTTAACCACAACTATCACAAATATATCATACCACTCCACTAAACCAGCTACACAACCTACAAACCCCATCGTTTCACACACCCCTCCCCCACCACTCACCCCATCTTTTCCTCTCCCATAATCCTCTGTCGTTTCCGTCTGGCGGCCTTTTTTTCTGAACGCATGGACAAATAAGTCACTCTTCGTTCTTTGTTTGTACTGTCCTAAATGTTAAATGTGATCGTTTTTTTTTTTTTTTTTTTTTCTTTTTGCATGAAGAAGACTCAAGAGGTCGAAATGCATTGTGTCTTGTCCTGTACTTTGTTTGTCAATGTCCTTGGCAGTAACTACCCCCTCTCTTTCTAAATTTTGCTTCGTTCTCCGCCCTCAGTCACTCCATTTTGAAACTGTTGTTCTGATGTTTCTGGTGACGATAGTTTACTTGGAAATCATTTCAACAGCCGTTCTATGTATAATTGCCATGTAAGGATATCTGCTGATAGCATACTTAATTGCTATGGAAAATGTTTGTTAAACATGTGTATTGCGCTTGGTTTATGTATACTCAATGGCATTTGTAATGGTGATACTGATGGCAACTATACATATATATTACAAACAGGAAACAGTGTTAATGATTATTTTCTAGTCTCCAAAGAACTGCTGACTATTTTGTTTTCTTGTTGTGAACTGATTGTATCAGAAAGACCATTTACCTGTTGAGTTTTTTTTTAATTGCCTGGGAGTAATAACAAGGAAAGTGTTTCCACTCCAGAGGATGAACAACAGTGTGTTGAAAAATTTGTGTGGAACTCGGATTTTGCGAATGTTTATATTAGTGCGATGCAGTCGGATTAATCACAATCGTCCCTCGATCGCGCAATTGATTTGGTTGATTATGACTGGAACGATGCCTTGAACATGTTTAATGAATGTATCAAGTAACAAGCAAGTCGTATGAAAAAGACTATCAGTTTGTCAAAGGGTGATAAAAATGACTGGTATGATAAGGAATGCAAATTAAGCAATAGTAGAAAGAAACTCGTGGAGAGCGTGGCAGCAGAGAGTCCTCTGAAGAGAAGCCCCTTCAAGCAAGTGCTTCGGCCCTTATCTCCTGACACTCTAGGGGGGTTGGGCCACCCCCGGTTCATGACTCTGGATGTCCCTCTGCTGCCCCTTTTATTTTCCCCATCTTGGGACGAGCCATGACTGGGATTCGAACCCATGACCCTCTGGACATGCTCATTTTCCATTCAATGACACGCACTCTAACCACTGAGCCACTGGGACACCTGCTATTTGTAGGAAAGTTAAGCCTTATGAAGTTCACTTTTGTTCCTTCTTGACCAGATCCAGCTTGAACCTCTCTGCCGCTTCTGCCATTGCTTTCAGGGCTCTGGGTTTTTTTCCCTCCATGCACCTGAGAGCTGTTTCATGAGGCTGTATGCAGACGTTCCTACAAATCCCCTAGCTCCAATTTCTGCAGTGAGGACTTTGACCTGATAGCCTTCTCTCCTCAGGCTGTTTGCCAGATCAGCATACTTTTCAGTTTTGTAGATTTGAGCTGCCTCCATTCTGTTCTCATATGACACCGTGAGCTCGATTATGATCAGCTGCTTGGTTGACTGAGAGTGGACTACTATGCCTGGTCTCATGCCACTCTTGCTGATGATCTCTGGGTGACTCTTCCATTCTGGGAGGTCTGCAGTGCACTCCCAGTCATCTGCCCCGTCCAGCAGACTCTGCCTGCATGTTCGAATGGCACTGTTGTTCTTGGTCATGAATTGCTGCCTCCTGCCGTGAAGAATGTTGCGGGTGCTTTTGGAGTCCTGATTTTCCCTTTTGTGGTGTTGGTACTAGCCCAGACTACTTGTACAATCTCTTTGAGCACTTGGTGGACCTCCATGTGTACCTTCCTTGAGCCAGGGCTACTTTACATGAACTTAGGACATGCTCCACTGTTTGTTTTCCATGGCAGACGGGGCATGCAGGATTGTCTGTTTTTCCACACTTCACCAGGTTTGCATTTGAGGGCAGAAGGTCATATACAGATCTGAGAATGAAGCTGATCCTGAGAGGGGCCATGTGCCAAATGTCATTCCAATTGAGACTTCTTTGGAGTGCATTCTCCCACCTTGTCCATTGCCCTTGCTGGTTCTGCTGGACTGCTTTTTGGAGTCTTTTTTGGTCTTCTTCTTTTCTCATCTCCTGAATCATCATGCCTCGTTTGGCTTTTCCTTTGGCCTTTGCCCACCATTCAGTTTTGGTCAGCCCCAGTCCTTGTCTGTTGGTCTGTGTGTGTCCTGTTATTTCTCTGATCTTGAGACGTTCTTTTGCAGAATCCATCGCCTCTTGAACTCTCCATTTCCTGCCTATCTTCAGTTGGGGCTTGATTGCTTCTACCACCTTGTCTCTTGAGTGCTCCAGCAAGCTTTGAAGTCTGATCTTTCCTGTTTAATGAATGTATCAAGTAACAAGCAAGTTCTATGAAAAAGAATATCTGTTTGTCAAAGGGTGATAAAATGACTGGTATGATAAGGAATGCAGATTAAGCAAGATTAGAGCAAAAGGTTTGCTCTCGATATTCAGGAAAACAGGGGATAAAAGTGATAGTGATGCTCACTGTATTGCATGAAGGGAATATAAGAGTATGTTGAAAAGGAAAGAAAAACAGTATAATGATATGCTATTGGAAAACCTTGCTTCAACAGTACACAACCAAAGACAATTTTGGGAAACTTTAAAAAAATATCCTTTAAACGTAAACAAGTTCACAATAATTTAAGTGTGGATGACTGGTATAAGCATTTTAAAGACCTACTTGAAATAGATGAATTTACAGACACAGCTATTATAGATAATGATTTAGAACTTGTGTATGAGAACGAAGAAGAAATAAGAGCTATGAATTGGCCCATATCAAGAGAAGAAGTAATGCTTGCAATAAGAAAATTGAAAAATGGTAAAGCTGCAGGACCAGATGGGGTGATAGGGGAAATGCTAAAATATGCAGGGGCTCGATCAGTTGATTTTTTTTTTTTTTTTTTGTAAAATATTTTAATGCATTGTTTGACAAGGGTGTTTTCCCAGACAACTGGACAGACTTTATCGTACTTCCTTTGTTTAAAAAGGGTGATGTGAATAAACGTAGCAATTACAGAGGCATATCTTTGTGTGACATTAGCAGTAAAATGTATGGTGCAGTTATAAATAACAGACTTCAAGAATGGATAGAAGAATATAATTTGACGGGCGAACACCAAGCGGGTTTTAAAAGAGGGTATTCTATAGTTGACCATATGTTTACTTTATTGGCATTAATACAAAAAACAGTTTTGTTTTAACCGCAAACTATACGTTGCCTTCATTGATTTTGAAAAGGCATTTGATTCTATAGAAAGGAACTTGTTATGGCTGATACTTTTGAAAAATGGAATTAAAGGCAAACTGTATAAATCTATTTGTAGTATGTACATGAATGTAAAAGCTAGGGTCAGATGTGGCGCTAAACTGACGGAATACATCAAATGTACTCGTGGGGAAAAATAAGGTGATGTTTGCAGCCCTATACTGTTTTCTTTATATATCAATGAATTAGCGCTAGAAGTGATAAGAGGAGGCAGACATGGTGCAACCTTTACACACGATTACTTTGAGTTGTTTGTTTTATTACTGGTTGATGATGTGGCATTAGCGGCTGAAACGGTTATTGGCCTGCAAACACAGATCAATAGTCTGCATCGTGCAGCGGCAGCGTTACACTTGAGGGTGAATATGAACAAAAGTAATGCTGTTGTGTTTAGGAAAGGGGGGTATTTATCTGCTAGTGAGAAATGGACTTATAATGGAATAATCATGCCTGTTGTAAATGTGTACAAATATCTGGGAATTTATTTTTCTACAAGAATTAGTTTTGTAGTAGCGTGCTATAAACTTTCTACTCAAGCCAGGAATGCTTTGTTATGTGTATTGCAAAAATTGTATAAGTTGAAAATAACTCTCTAAACACATTTCTAAAATTGTTTGACTCTCAGATTCAGCCAGTGGTTCAGCACGGTGCGGAATTATGGGGACTAGACAATGCAGCATTACACTGTGAAAAAGAAATATTAATTTGTTTGGACTCAAACGATTCTTAGAGGTCGACATACGAACACCAAACGATCTGATATATGGAGAGAAACGAAGAGATATCCTACATACACTCTATACATAAATTCTGCTTTAAAACGTATTAAGTTTTGGTTAAAATTAACTATAACAGATGAGCATAGATTACTATATAAGGCATATCGTATGTTGTATGATTTGGACGAACGTGACAAAAGAAACTGGGCCTCAGATGTTCGTTGTAAATTATGTATGTATGGGTTTGGTTATATCTGGCTGAACCGAGGTGTTGATGCAATTGATGATTTTCTTCGGATTTTTAGAGATAGATTGATTGCCTGCAGATGGCAAGAATGGAATTATCATGTGATAACAGTGAAAGAATTAACGTGTATAGATCATTTTGCACTGTGCCTAATACTAAAACCTATCTATTGTTGAATCTGGACAGGCATTTCAAATACGTAACTTCTAGATTCAGACTCGGTATTTCTGAAATTGCAGTGCACTATTATCGTCACCGACCCCATAGCAATGCAGATTTATTATGCCAACTCTGCAGAGAGGAGATAGAAAGTGAAGTTAATTTTGTGTTATGTTGTTCTGTCCTGCAAAACGTAGGAGCTCAGTATATACCTTAGAAGTATTATAAAGTCTCAAATCACTTCAGCTTAGCATTTCTTTTGGTGTGTACTTGTGAACAAACAGTCAGAGATCTGTCTATTTATCTTTTTAACGCGTTCAAACTGTTATCTTAGAATAGTTTATGAACATGTATTGGTTATGTCTGTGTGTATCCTTAGGGTGCTTTTGTGATTGTACTTGCTAGCACCCCTTCATGAGGGGCAATGGCCTAATCATGAACACATTACCTTGAGTCTCTCTCTCTCTCTCTCTCTCTCTCTCTCTCTCTCTCTCTCTCTCTCTCTCTCTCTCTCTCTCTCTCTCTCTATGTATATGCGCGCGTGCATGCGTGCGTGCGTGCGTGCGTGCGTGCGCGCGCGTGTGTATGTGTGTGTGTGTGTGTGTGTGTGTGTGTGTGTGTGTGTGTGTGTGTGTGTGTGTGTGTGTGTGTGTGTGTGGCCTGTTAATAAAGTAGAATTTATGAAAGAAAAAGCCTGAGTTTGGTCACAATGAGAAGAAAACACAACAACACAACAACAACAACAACAACAACAACAAACAACAACAACAAATCAAACAAGCACGCAAAACAAGAGTAAAAATACTCACTGCACTGTTTCTGATTCTCACACACAGAGGAATCAACGCAGTCCTCATCATCGTTGCAGCCAAAATATCCCAGAGGCAATCCTGGACATCGCAAAGCTTATACATCATAGGCCACACATCAACAGGCTACATACCAGTCACTTCACTAAGAATGAGGCCAGCTGTCACTGCAGAAATGGAGAGCTGTAATGAGGGATAACAGGAACATTTTCCTGTTGCTGCTTTTGTAACCCCACTGTCCCAGTCTTGTTGTATCATCTCTGTCTAAGTGGTGAAGATTCCTTAGTGCCATCATTTCTGACCTGTGCCTGGTCACCACAGTTCCACAGCAAATAAATACCACACTTTAAAAACAAACATTACTGCATTGTGGTACTGTCTTGCCTTTCCGATGAGGGGATTGTTTGTCTGTTTTTGTTGTTGCCGTTGTTGTTGTTGTTGTTGTTGTTGTTGATGTTTTTGTTTTTGCTTTATTTAATCCATTTTACACCAATTATAAAAGAGAACCAAACTATAGAAAACAATTACGTTTAAGGTGGTACATCATTTTTAGTGGATTGGTAGATCATGTACGGCAACAGATGATAACTGGAGCGAAATTCCCAAATGGCATGCTAAAACAAAGTTAAGCAACATGAATGTTTTTGATATAAACTGAACATAAAAAGATGCTAGTATCACGCTGTCAAACTTATGGCCCATTTTTGGCAAGATGCTATGTACATGCATTTAGACTACAAAACCCTCGCTAAGGAAACTCATATACTTCAAGAAAACTTTCATGAACAGCTACTTTGGAATAATTAACTGATTGAATATGACGGCCATGCATTATTCATTTCTTCTTGGAAACGAGCAGGAATTCAACGAATCAAGTGCGTTTGCTCCACACGCTCAGTGCATAGCCAGCTGGTTTCTATTGTACTTACGGCGTTTGTTTGTTTTTGTTTTTGTTTTTTGTTTTTTTTTTGTTTTTGCTGTCTCAACCTCTGCGCCACCTCAGAAGCAGTGCACCAACGCCGCTCATTCCGACACCCCGTCCACAACCACAGCCCAGTTGGCCCCACCGCAGCCGCGGCACCATCAATCCACAAGGAGCAGTCAATGTCAAGTCGTCAAGAGGCAACCCACCGGAGGAGATACTGCACTGCTGCCGAGTCACTTCGGTGGTGTTCTGTGGCGCCTGTTCTGATCTAACATACGAGGACACCACCTACTAAGCCCCCTACTGACGACAATAATTGCTTAGTCGCGGAGCCGGCGTGAGTGAGCTCTCCCTCCGGAGGGCGCCACCACGTCCGTCCAGCGACGGCCCCCATGGACTCGCCGATACCGGTGACCCCGACGGAACCAAACCAAGACCACAGACGTAGAGAGGACATCGAAATTGAGGTCACCATGAGAGCAGGGTATGCAGGGTCACAGAATTTGAGACTTTTTTTTATGCTGATCGATCAGAATGAGGATGATTAAGATGATGCTACGGATTTCGATTTCGGTCTGAGACTACATGACAGGGCTGTACTGTATGCTTCCTTTCATAATATATCCCGGCGTCAACCAGACCCGAGAGATACAGGCACCTACAGTGTTGGTCAGGAACATTTGAGCAACACTCTCAGAAACGCATCCATTAAGTGGATGAAACTCGACTGTGTGGTCCCAGTCTTCCCAACTGAGCCCGTAGCAAACTCTAATCTTGGTAGGAGCTGGTCAGGGCGGAAAAACCCACATGGCTCTGATGGGATTCGAACCCACGACCTCCCAGCCGGGAGTCCGCGACGCTAACCACCTCACCACGGCGGCTGGTTTACTTACGGCATTTTCTCGCAGAGGAGCCAGATCTTGCATTGCATACTGCTCCAGACACGCACTCTGTAGTTTCCTTGCATGGCCGAGTCAGTTCGATTTCTGCACACACACACGCACGCACGCACGCACGCACGCACGCACGCACGCACGCACACACGCACGCACGCACGCACACACACACACACACACACACACACACACACACACACACACAAACACACATGCGTGCGCGCGTGCGTGCGCGCGCAGAAAACAAACGCACATTTACACTTGTACAGATGCACTTAAACACATGCTCACAGCGAGCAAGCAAGCGAAAGAGAGAGAGAGAGAGAGAGAGAGAGAGAGAGAGAGAGAGAGAGAGAGAGAGAGAGAGACAGAGACAGAGACAGAGAGACAGAGAGAGAGAGACAGAGAGAGAGACCACACACACACACACAAACAGACAGACAAACAGACAGACGGCTGACAGACTGACAGGAAGACAGACCTTGTTCACAAACAGAGTAAAAATATTCACAACCGACTTGATTATGTTCACAGAAAATTGATCACGTTCACAGACATAATGAAAATATTAACTACAGACTTGACCATGTTCACAGACAGCGTCAACTGTCTGTGACCACGTCTACACACTGTGTGAACGTAATCATTGCTAGACTTGACCATGCCCATAGACAGGGCAAAATACTAAAGACGATATGATCACACACAGTGTGAAAATACCACATACTTGGCATGTTCAGAGACTTGACATCTTTACAGACGATATGAAAAACCTATAGACCAGACCTTGTTCAAACACAATGTGAAAATACTACATATCTAGCATGTTCAAGACAGTATAAAAGCAATGCAGACGACCATCTGTACAGACGGTGTGAAAGTACCACAGCATATATGTCTACAGACCGTGTGAAAATACTACAGACTTTACCATGTTTACAGACAGTATAATTATGTAAAAGATAGACCATGTTTACAGTGTGAAAATACTAGACATGACCACTTTTACAGCCATTGTGAAATGCTACCGAGTTGATCATGTTTACTGACAGTGTGAAGCTAGATAAAGACTTGACCATTTTCACGGCGTAATAATGTTCACTACAGACCTGATCTTATTTACAGAGGAAAAACAAAATAAAACAAAACTAACAAACAGACTGAATACTACAGACGCGATCATGTTCAATGATAGTGTGAAAATACTACAGACTTTTAAGACCATGTTCACAGAGAGCGTGAAAAATACTAATGACTTGGGCATGTTCACAGATAGTGTGAAATCACTTGCTACAGATTTGATTACAGTTAGAGTCAGTGTCAAAATACTTACTACAAACATTACCACATTCACAGAATAAACATAGTAAAGATTTGACCGTATCTACGGTCAGTGTGAAAATACTACAGACTTGACCACGTCCATATACATTGTGAAAATACTAAAACTTGACCAGATTCACAGACACTATAAAGACACTAAAGATTAATTACAGAGAGTGTGAGAATACTTACTACAGACTTGATCTTATTTACAGATGTGTGAAAATACTACAAACTGATCGTGTCTAGAGACAGTCTAAAATACCACATACGTGTCCACATTCACTGACAGTGTGAAAACACTACAGTTGTGACCATGTTCAAAGAGTCTGATAATATCCCATGCAGACGTGACCATGTTTACAAACATTGTGAAAATACTACTTCCTTAACCATGTCTGTAGACTGACTGAAAATACTAACTATAGATTTGACCATGTTTACAGACAGTGTAGAAATACTACTTACTTGACCACGTTTAGAGACAGAACGAAAATACTAACTATAGAATTGACCATGTTCACAGACAGGGTTAAGTTCACAGCCAGTGTGATTTTTTTTACAAGCTCGATCGTGTTCACAGACAGTGTAAAAATACTACAGATTTGATCATGCTCTAGACAGGGTGAAAATATTACAGACTCGACTATGTTCAAAGATATTGTAAAAATATCACAGACTTGACCATGTTAACAAACAGGGTGAAAAGACAACGGACTGTTTAAAGGTATTATGAAAATACTCCCAACGTGACCATGTGTATGCACAGTGTAAAACAGTAAAGACTTGACCATGTTAACAGACAGGGTGAAAATACTACAGGCTTGATCATGTTCACAGACAGAGTGAAAATACTACAGGTTTGATCATGTTTACAGACAAGGTGAAAATACTAGACTTGATCATGTTCACAGACAGAGTGAAAATACTACAGGCTTGATCATGTTCACAGACAGGGTAAAAAAACTACAGACTTGATCATGTTTACAGACAAGGTGAAAATATTACTAACGTTATATTCACAGACAGGCAGAAAAAACTACAGAAAATACTCACTACAGATTTGACCCTCTTCACAGATGGTTCCATTACGACAATTATTCTGATGTACACCGTCTTCTGACGAACAATTCTGTCCTGCATCGAACTCTGTACAACACAATACATTGATTGAACTTATGACAGGGGACACAGCTTAAGAATTGGAATAGCACACAGATTTATACAAATCAAAAACTAGAGAAGTACAAATTGGTGGAATTTAATTTAATTCAATTCAGTTCAATTCAATATACTTTATTATGTCATAAAAGATGATTTTTTTGCATGATCAGCAGTAAAAGATTTTACAGATTTGGTACAATAACAATACTGACACAGTAAAGCACAGATAAAACAATGCATATAACAATGGTTATACTGATTATGATACGTATTATGTACACAAGTACATAAACGCAAGAAATTTCACCTATGCACACACACAAACACACGCGCGCGCACACACACACACACACACACACACACACACACACACACACACACACACACACACACACACACACACACACACACCATCACGCACGCACACACGAATACGCATGCACAGACACAGTCACACTCATGCACATACTTATAATACACACACGCACACAGTACACATTCAGCATCCATGCGTGCACCTAGTCTTCTAACTGTATCTCTCATTCATTAGTTCAATCGCTCTTGGCACAAATGACAGCCTCGCTCTCTTAGTGGTAGTCTTTGGTGTGCAGTATCGCCTGCCTGATGGTAAGAGCTCAAAGTATTTGGCCAACACGTGTCCCGTCATTCACAATCACTCTCGCTTTACACACTACTTGGCATGCATACAATTCGTTCATCTTTCTCTTACACTCCCCTACCACTTTTCCCACACACTCTCACCACTCGTTCCAGTACATTTCTGTGTTTTCACACTCAGACCTGCATACCAGCATATCAATTCAAACATCAAAACAGACTCAATGAAGCAACTATAACAGTTTTCTAAAATCTTTCCATTCACTTTGATAGATCTGGGCTTTTGAAGAAGTAAGCCTATAAGCGTGACCGACATATTTTTTCTCTGTTTATTGCTTGCGTGTTTGCATCAAAAGTGAACTTGCAATCAATTCTTGTTCCCAAGTACTTACATTCATTCACACGCTCAACTTCACAACCAAATATTAATGAAAAGGTCAGGAATTGCGCTGGGGTCTCTTCGGAAATCCACGATCATCTCTTTAGTCTTTTTAACATCAAGGTCAAGATAGTTTTCGTTGCATCAGGTTGTGAACGGTTCAACTTGCTCAATGAATGTTGTGTGTGAGGAGGTCTTGGATGGCTGTATCATCTGAGTATTTGATGACAATAGTTAAATCAGTTCCAGAACAGTCATCGGTATAAAGAGTGAAGAGGACTGGGGAAAGAACTGTACCTTGAGGAGAACCGGTAGATGTAGAGCGAGAGTCAGAAAGACAGCGTTGAAAGCAGACAGTCTGCGATCTTTTGACCAGGAAGGCTATAATCCAGAGAATAAGCTTAGGACTGACTTCAAGTTTTACGTTTAGGAAGTTGGAGAGCCATGAGATGAGGCTGATATGTGTTGAAAGCAGAGGAGAATTCAATGAATAGAATGCGTACAAAGGAACGTGGCTTGTCTAAGTGGTTATATGCGTTGTGAAGAAGAGTGAGTGTTGCATCATCAGTATATCTGTCTTGCTTGTAAGCAAACTGGAATGGGTCCAGTGCATCTTGTGTCTTGGTTAGCAACCTGTGCAAAACAACTCGCTCAAAACATTTCATGACTATTGAGGTCAATGCTACGGGCCGAAAGTCATTCAGTTCCTATTAGGGATTTCTTGATTGAGGTACAGGACAGATAATCGAGTTTTTCCAAAGGGACAGCACAAACTCGGAGTGACCATAAAAATAACATACTAAGAACATAAGACAGTTGGGCAGCACAGTTGCGTAAGGGCTTCCACAGATCCGATCTGGTCCAAACTAAAGATAGGCTCAACAGCAGAGCTTCGGATCTCAGAGTCGTTCCCTTCATCTGTTACTTGTTTATTACGAAGATCTTCTATGACAGACAACAGCTTTTCATTCAGGTCGTCACGCTCAAAATGACAGTAGAAGTCATCCAGTGGATTGGCACACTTAAATCTATCTTCTTCTGACGTCATAGCTGCCTGCTGCGGTTTGTTATGACCCGTTAGTATCTTTATTCCCCTTCATGCATCCCTCATATTCCCCGCCTGAAATTCACACACACACACACACACGCACGCACGCACGCACGCACGCACGCACGCACGCACGCACGCACGCACGCACGCACGCACGCACACACACACACACACACACACACACACACACGTGTGAGTTTTTTCACACAGAAAAGGCGGCTTTCACAGCAGAAAGTAAAGATGACACCAGCTATTAAAAGCAGAGTCGCGGTAGATTATATGTTATCAGACAGAGATATTACGATGTCAAAACTCACTGCATTTGTTGCCATCTGCAGCACTACAAATGCCAGTCACACATTCTTGTTCTGCCTTGCTACAGTCTTCATCGAGCCGAATCTCTGAAAGCAAAGACAAAGATTTGCTTGAACTCTCTCTTTGTCTCTTTCGATGTATGTCTGTCTGTCTCTCCCTCTCCCTCTCTCTCTCTCTCTCTCATTAGAATTATTAGCGTGCAGAAAACTGAAAAAAATCGCAAGGCAGTTTGTCCTGACGGCATTATTGATGAACTGTTTGAACATGCTTCTGATCAGGTAGTGCAATTCTTTCTAAAATTGTCAAACATTATTTGATAATGATACATTTCTAGAAATGTGGACTGCATCAGTTCTTTGGCCAGTTTTTAAAAAGGGTTATATTAATAACCCTAATAACTACAGAGGGATTTCTGTTAGTAAGAAAAAAAATAAATACATAAAGGTAAACTCTTTAATGTATTAGAAGCAGAGTTCGTTGTGGGGTGAAACATACTGCCTATATTAATCATTCCAGAAGGGTCAAGCAGGGAGATGCATGTAGCCCTATCTTATTTTCTTTGTTTATTTATGAGTTATCTTTTGATGCAGTCAACAATGGTAAGCACGGTGCTTTATTGTCGCTCGACGCTTTTGAATTAGTTATCCTTCTGTTGGCCCACGATGTTGTTTCGATGTCCAGAACTGTTATAGGGTTGCAAACACAACTGAATACCTTGCACCAAGCCGAAAAATCAAATGCGTTCCACAGTCAACATGGAAAAAAACAATTTCATAGTATTTAGTAAAGGTGTGTTTTTTAGGTGTAAGGGAAAGGTGGCGTATACGATGGTACTCTTATGCCAGTAGTCGCCGATTACAAATATTTAGGAATATTATTTTTCAACACTCTTTGAGTTTTGTTGGTGCGTGCAAAGACCTTTCGAGTGAGGCGAAAAATGTTTTGCTTTGCATCATGAAGAAAAAACAACATATTCTTAACAAATCTTCATTCATGTTATTTATAAAGCTATTTGATGCTCAGGTTCAACAGTGCAGCTCTGAGTTATGGAGACTGGAAAAAAGTGGCTGTCTATTGTGAATCTATTCTTATCTTTGCTCTGAAACGGTTACTTGGAGTAGATAGACTCTAAATGATCTCATGCACGGTGAAACTGATCGATGTCGCATTTACATTACTTCTGCTGTCAGAGATATCCACTGTGGGCTCAAACAGATACAAATGTGAGACTTCAGAATTCTTGGCAAGGCGTACAATATATTACATGACTTATATACTAAAGGTGAAAGTACCTGGGTGTCCGACGTGCGCGTTTGTTATTTGAATATGTATTTAGATGTGTGGTTGAATCAAGGGATTGGTAATATTAACGAATTTCTATGTCTTTTCCGTCAACGGTTGGTTGATTGCGGATGGCAGACACGGTCTAATGGTATTCATAACAGTGGACGTTTTGATTTCTACAAGCACTCTTGCGATGTCCAAGACCTGAAAACGTACTTAGACATAAATAGGCATCTAAAACATGTAACAGCAAAATTCTGATAAGAAATATCTGTATTGGCCACCCATTCGTTTGGATATCAAACATGTACTAATTGTGATTTGCTTTGTCTTTAACGTAAAGAATCAATGGAAACCGAATTACACTTCGTCCTGTCCTATGGTGTGTGATAACTATACATATTTTATTATGCATCCATGTTTCTAGTACTTGAGTGAAGTGGTCTATCAACGTTTCTTTGTACATGATTTTTGTTTGTTTCTTTGTTTTGTTTTGTTGTTGTTGTTTTCAGGATACGAGCTTGTGACAAATCGTCGTTCACATAAACGAACAAAAAGTGGATTTTCATGATCATTTTCAATTATGCTAAAGGAAGTACTGTTGAGGTTCTTGGAAATATGGATACACACTAATTCTCGCGTCGATGTTTTCCCCAGTAACACGATAACACCATGGCACAAATCCCTGATGGTTGTCATACTGGAAATCCAATTTCACCCACTTACTTGTCTACACGCTATGATTGATCAGTGAACGTAACACAACTTAAGATTCCAGTTTTATTTCATGCAGAAAGGAAAACAAAAGTTTTTTTTTTTTTCAGATCAAGATTCACTACCAGATTTGCTGTGATAGTTACCAAAGTGGTAGGGAGAGGGGAGGGTGGGGGGAGTGGGAGGTGCGCTCTTTGGTTCTATAGATGATAACGGTGGCCTGGCGGGCAGTGGACACGAACTCGCCAATCTTGTTCAAAGCCTGTGTAAAAACATCAACAAACAACGGCATCAAAATCAGCTCTTTAAGACCAAGCTGATGATGCCACGCACAACAGCACTGTTACACTGATATAACTGCCTATGAACGGAAGCTAAGGAATTCTTTAACAGGCCTTTACCGGAGATTCCTTATTAGGAATGAGGGGATGCACCAAGCCGCCATTGCGAAGTGGTTAGCGTCGCAGACTCCTGGCTGGGAGATCATGGGTTCGATTCCCATTCACAGCCGTGTGGGATTTTTCTGCCCTGACCTAGCTGATTTTGCTACGGGCTCATTTGGGACGACTGGTACCACACAGTCGAGTTTCATCCACTAAATGTGTGAGAGTGTTGCTCATATTTCCTGACCAACACAGCAGGTGTGCTTCTCTCGGGTCTGGTTGATGCCGGGACACATAACGAAAAT
Source organism: Conus ventricosus (assembly GCA_018398815.1). Lineage (NCBI taxonomy): Eukaryota > Metazoa > Mollusca > Gastropoda > Neogastropoda > Conidae > Conus > Conus ventricosus. Next base: position 5,740,267 of record CM031624.1, on the reverse strand, counting down.
AAACACAGACTACAGCTCTGGTACGCTGTCTCAGACTGGAATGGAATTCCGAAGCCTCATATGCATCGTCCTCATTTTCATCGATCAACATTTAAAAAAAAGAATTAGGGATGCAAGCCAGAATGAATATCTAGTAACATCAGTTAAGGAAAGAAAACTACACTTAGATGGCCCTGTGATAAGTTTCTGTGTCTTTGGTGAAGCAGTCGTGCAGAGAAGTGTTAAGGGAGAAACACGGAGGGGAGCGGGTGGCCTAAAGAAAAAAAAGTAAAAGACTGACAGTATTCCAGAGTGGACAGGGGAAAGAGTAGAGGAGATTCAAGCCTTGGCAAAGAACAGACAACACTGGATGAACCTGGTGACCTGTTCTTCAGTGTGGCGCCTGATGACTCATCATCACACAGTGAAAGGTCAAGGAGGATTGTTAAAACATCTGAGGGAATATAATTCAAGTGAAAGGCAGAATACACAGCTTTAAATTGTACACAATTAGGGAAAGAAAACAAACAAAACAAACAAACAAACAAAAACGAACACACACACACAAAAAACACTCACTGCATGTTCCCTTAGAACACGTATCCCTGTCCAGACACAGGTCTTCACGGTCGCCACAGTTTCCTCCAGTATTCATTTCTGTTATGAAACACAGTGCACCCAAAGAAGTCTATTTCATGCTGCTATGCACGGTGACCACGGTCTTCTGGTCTGTATTGAGGTGACAGTAGATCTAATAGACTATGGCTCATGTTGCTGTGACTTCAGTCTAGAGGCTTCACTTAGGTGAGCGAAAACAAAATGCATACAACAAAACCTCGTTCATATTGAAGTCTACCGTTTCCTAAATTCTTTACTAATGTAAGGACAAGCACAGAACTGTAAAACTTCCCTGTTTTCTATGTATGCGATTCCTCCACCATACACAGCACGCACACAGACTCGCTTAGGTAAACTTCACTTAGGTAAGCGAAAACAAAATGCGTACAACAAAATCTCGTTCATATTGAAGTGTACCGTTTCCTAATTTTTTTTTTTTAATACTAATGTAAGGACAAGCACAGAACTGTAAAACTTCCCTGCTGTCTACGCATGTTATTCCTCCACCATACACAGCACACACAGAGACTCGCACTTGTGTGTGTGTGTGTGTGTGTGTGTGTGTGTGTGTGTGTGTGTGTGGTGTGTGTGTGTGTGTGTATGTGTGTGTGTGTGGTGTGTGTGTGTGTGTGTGTGTGTGTGTGTGTGTGTGTGTGTGTGTGTGTGCGCGCGCGCGCGCGTGCGTGCGTACGTGCGTGCGTGCGTGTGTAAACAATCAAAGTAGATAGAAATGCAGACAAGCAAGTTTGAAATGTCTCAAATTGTTGGCTTTAACTTCCTTCGTCATGGGGTAAAGATGGACTATATAGGTGTGTGTGTGTGTGTGCGTGTGTGTGTGTGTGTGTGTGTGTGTGTGTGTGTGTGTGTGTGTGTGTGTGTGTGTGTGTGTGTGTGTGTGTGTGTGTGTGAAATGCTTCTTCTTCTTGGTCTCAGACCGTGTCTTCACATTCCACCTACCCAACTGCCTTGGTCCCCACCCCCCCCCCCACCCCCACCCCCGCCCATGCCTTTCCTTTCTTCTTTGGACCCCCCCCTCCCTATCTCGCTCCCTTTCTCTCCCTCCCTCCCTCTCTCTCTCTCTCTCTCTCTCTCTCTCTCTCTCCTCTCTCTCTCTCTCCCTCACTCTCTTCCTCTCCCTCTGTGTGATGTGATGTGATGTGATGTGATGTGATGTGTGTGTGTGTGTGTGTGTGTGTGTGTGTGTGTGTGTGTGTGTGTGTGTGTAAGACATAGACATACAGACATAAATGGTTTATTAGTTTAGCATCTAGGCCCCAACAAATGGCTGAACAGTGATATGAATTAGTCAAAGACATTTAAAGAAGAAAATAAAAAAAGAAACAATCGTGTACATTGCAAACGAGGCAGACAACATAAAGCAGCTCAGAACCAAGGACATACAAAGTTATAAATTGTACCTCGGGTATCCTACCATCATTTTATCAGTCATGTTCATGCCAGCATGTCTACTCGTTCACAGTTGCATCTCTGCGTTTAAAAGCTAGGTAAAGAAATATCGCAAACTGTTTTACTATTTTTGGATTCTTTGAAGACATTAACAATATATATCTAAAAGCATTTGGCTCTCTATAGTATTTGAGTGGTTTGTGATCACGTCGAAGGTCGCTGAGGAGCGGGCAACACAAACTAAAATCGATTTCATTCTACATCTCTACAATTTTTGTATCGAAATGAATGCGATTTAATATAACTCATTCCCAACCCGAATTTAACAAGCGCTTGTTTTACAAGTCTGTTTGTGTTAATTGCAAAATACAGTTCCTGGGTATGATTCGTTTTGAAAAATCTGTACATTGTAAATCTTTCACTTGAACAAATGCGACTGTCCCAATCCTACCAGTGACAATACTTCAGTCTTTGTCTAAAACAATTTATGAAATGGTCAACTGATTCTACACCTTGATTTTCCCACACTTATCCAAATCCAGATTGAAGCAAATCTAATCGAAGGTTGGTTACCCAGTTCTTTTCACCTTTCTCATCCAAATTAAGTAGCATCAGGAAAGCTTTGTAGGGAGGCGATTTTCATTCATCCGTGTAAGTTTGATCCGGTATTTAATTGATCTAGTGTATGCATTCACATACAATGGGAATCTACCAGTATTTCCACAAATCATCGCATTAGCAGTTTTGTCTGTGACACCTAGAAAGCGTTTAAATGCATATAAGTGTACATTTTCTACGTATTCTATACTTTCATCAAGACCCCAAATTTTTTATCCATATAGAAGTACTAGCTGCACTCTAGCATCAAAGAGTTTACAACAACAACAAAAAATTCAATGGACTGGATATCATAATTATGTAATAATCACAATATACCAATAACCGCCTTTTTACCCGTGCAGCTAGGTCACCACATGGGGATGAGAGATTCAATTTTGTAAAAAAAAAAATAGTCCTAAATATTTGTATGTGTTGACTACTTTCATTTCAGAACCGCCCAAATGCCAGTGTTCGTGCTTTGCAAGAAACCGCCTTTACAAAAAAACAGTTATATTACTTTTATTCATATTAACTTTTAATTTCAATTTAGTTTATGATTCATACAAATTATTCAGCTGATTTCGCAACCGTACTTGCGTTTCAGATATGGATATAATATCATATGCAAATAACAAAACAAAACGTTCGATAAGAGTAGGTGTTAGCAGAGCCCCATGCCTTCCGTCGTTAATTATGCCAGCTGCTAATTCATTTATAAACAATGAAAATAAGACAGGACTCCAAACATCTCTTTGCTTTACTCCACGCAGGCAGTTTATGTCATCTGGCAGAGATGAACCATTTTTTAACCCTCGTCTTTCAGTTCGTATACATGCTTTTCACACAATCAAATAATGTACCTCGAATTCCGTTTTTCTGTAGGATAGGTCATAACAATTTCCTTGAAATAGAATCGAATGCTTTCTCAAAGTCAATGAAAGCGACATAGAATTAACGATTTCGAGACAATTGCTTTTTGAATAACGGCAAAAAGTGTAAAGATGTGACATATTGTTGAATAGTCTTTTCTAAAACCAGCTTGATGTTCATCTATGATATTATGCATATCAATCCAAACTTGTAATCTATGATTAAGTTTTCCGCTGATGTCTGTAAGCAAGATACATCTGTGTGTGTGTGTGTGTGTGGTGTGTGTGTGTGTGTGTGTGTGTGTGTGTGTGTGTGTGTGTGTGTGTGTGTGTGCTTACCTTCCACGCAACAGTTGCCAACATGAACTCATTTAACCTGATTTTACCTTATTTTACCTGAACAGAAATTCAAAATAACTGACATGTCATTTTACTTTATGTGAAACTCTTATCATTGTACCTTGACCTAATGAAGCTGAAATTTTAAATAAATGTTAGCGAACCGCCAAGGGAAACGTAGACACACGGGTCACAAGACAAAACACGACGCGTTTCGACCTCTTAGGTCTTCTTCAGGCAAGACACAAACAAATAGGACAATGAAAATGAACGAATTTGTCGCTTAGCTTTTATCTCTTCGGCGTAAGGCATTGCTAGTAAACTGCTGCATTTGGAAGACACAGAAGTACTATTATGTGGTGACATGAACGCCTTAACTTCTGACGAGATCACAGTCATTTTAGATAAACATGAAATACACATTAATTATAATAAGAATGATAGCCATATGGAAAGAACTTCTCGAGATAAATGTTCAAATTCATATGGAAAGAAGTTAATGAACATGTGCACTGTTTCGGGACTGTATATTTTAAATGAAATATACAATGGAGACCTTAAAGGTCGTTTCACATATATTTCTGATGTAGGATGCAGTGTGAATGATTATTTCCTGATGTCAGTAAACGATTTTGAGTTTATGTATGAACAGTTGACACTTAATGTTATGGAAAGGTTTGAATCTAATCATATGCCACTTGTACTATGTATTAATATAAACAAAACTAGTAAGAAATGCACTAGCGTGGTCCGAATGGTACAAATAATCAGTTTATTGTTGTAAATTGCTGGAACAAGGATTATGCTTTGAGATTTACACATTTCATGGACTCAGGATGTGAAAGAAAGACGGCAGTAGCAGAAGATCTTATTGATTTGATGTAAATGAAGCCATATGTAGATTGAATATGATCATGAAAGAACAAGCTGAACATTTGAAGAAAAAGAGAGCTTTAAATACGAGAACCCCCGATGACAACTGGTATGACAACGACTGCAAAATATCAAAAAGTAAAATGCGTAGCCTATGAAGAAATGTTTGTAAAACTTTAGACAAATATGATCGAGTCGCATTTTGTGTCTCAAGGCGTGAATACAAAAATCTAAATAAAAGAAGAAAAAAAAAAGAAAAAACACAATATGTCTTTGTTAAATGAACTGATCGATTCTGTGAAGAGTCAACAGGTCTTTTGGGAAACTATATACAAAATTTCAAAGAAAAAATGTCAACCATCAAACGTTATTTCTATATTTGAATGGTTAGAACATTTCAAAAACTTGCTAGAAAAAAAAAAGTGACGGAAATAGTTCAACAGAGATCATAGTTAATCATAATGAAGATGAAGAATTTACTTATGATAGAGCAATATCTACAGAAAAAGCATTGTTAGCCATTAAAAAAACATGACAAATGGAAAATTTGCATGTCCTGGTGGTTTAATCGGGGATTTTTAAAAAATAATCTGATGAGTCTGTTTTGAATTTCCTAGTAAAACTATTCAACTTTCTTTTCGATAATGGCACTTATCCTGACAGCTGGATCCGATCTATTATTCTACCCTTATTTAAGACGGGCGAGGTAAACCATGTGAATAGTGGGGTAACGTTTGCTCCCATAAGTTTTGGGGGTGCTATTGGATTCTTTTTTGCACCTTTGGTGGTGAGAACACCACAGTATTATGGACTGTGGTGTGTCTCTACTTGACGCCGGAGCGCAGACACAACCAGCCGTGTCTCCCTGATGAGTTCCGATCCAGCGAACGAAAGGCCTTGGAGCAGGCAATACAAATATATCTGCCTTCAAAAGGGATTGCGATGGTTCCCTTATGCAGCTAGTGAAGAGTTTTCATATCTGTAATATATTTTCTTTATTTCATGTTCCCAGTTTCTCCATCTTCAACCCCCCCCCCCCCCCCCCCCTCCTTAAGTCTAAATCTTTGCCAAGTCATTACTATGAAGACAGTTGAGTTGTTGACCTGCGCTTGTTTTTCCCCCACTATTAGATTGTTCGTCTATGTATGTATTTGTCTGACTTTATTCCAGTTTAAAAGGCTGTGCCAGTCTTGAATAAAAGTTGCTCTATGTTAGGTTTTCTTATGGGAGCAAACGTTACCCCACTTGTTTACTGTTTATTGTTTACTGTTCCCTACCTCATTTCATTTCCAATTTCATTTTGATTAAATTGAGGTTATTTGTATTTATTTCTGTCCGTCTGTGTGTTTGTCTTTTGATCTCCCTTGTATCTTTGGGTGGATCCTCAAGCGTAGGCTCAAAGATTGTCCCCTACATTTTATACTATCTGCATAATGTCTTTAGGTTTTCAACAACTTTTTTCCTCCCCACACTTTCATTTGGTTTCATTTACTACCCTTCACTGACTGCTTTGGGGGTGCTATTGGATTCTTTTTTGCACTCTTGGTGGTGAGAACACCACGGTATTATGGACTGTGGTGTGTCTCTACTTGACGCCAGGAGCGCACACACAACCAGCCGTGTCTCCCTGATGAGTTTCGATCCAGCGGACGAAAGGCCTCGGAGCAGACAATACAAATATATCTGCCTTCAAAAGCGATTGCGATGGTTCCCTTATGCAGCTAGTGAAGAGTTTTCATATTTGTAATATATTTTCTTAATTTCATGTTCCCAGTTTCTCCATCTTCAAACTCCCCCCCCCCCCCCCCCCCCCCCCCCACCCCCCCTCCTTAAGTCTAAATCTTTGCCAAGTCTTTACTATGAAGACAGTTGAGTTGTTGGTCTGTGCTTGTTTTTCCCCCACTATTAGATTGTTCGTGTATGTATGTATTTGTCTGACTTTATTCAAGTTTAAAAGGCTGTGCCAGTCTTGAATAAAAGTTGCTCTGTGTTAGGTTTTCTTATGGGAGCAAACGTTACTCCACTTGTTTACTGTTTATTGTTTACTGTTCCCTGCCTCATTTCATTTCCAATTTCATTTTGATTAAATTGAGGTTATTTGTATTTGTTTCTGTCCGTCTGTGTGTTTGTCTTTTGATCTCCCTTGTATCTTTGGGTGGATCCTCAAGCGTAGGCTCAAAGATTTTCCCCTATATTTTATACTATCTGCATAATGTCTTTAGTTTTTCAGCAACTTTTTTTCCTCCCCACACTTTCATTTGGTTTCATTACTACCCTTCACTGGCTGCTTTGGGGGTGCTATTGGATCTTTTTTGCACCCTTGGTGGTGAGAACACCACGGTATTATGGACTGTGGTGTGTCTCTACTTGACGCCAGGAGCGCACACACAACCAGCTGTGTCTCCCTGATGTGTTTCGATCCAGCGGACGAAAGGCCTCGGAGCAGACAATACAAATATATCTGCCTTCAAAAGGGATTGCGATGGTTCCCTTATGCAGCTATTGAAGAGTTTTCATATCTGTAATATATTTTCTTAATTTCATGTTCCCAGTTCCTCCATCTTCAACCCCCCCCCCCCCCCCCCCCTCCCCTTCCTCAAGTCTAAATCTTTGCCAAGTCATTACTATGAAGACAGTTGAGTTGTTGGCCTGCGCTTGTTTTTTTCCCCCCAATATTAGATTGTTCGTCTATGTATGTATTTGTCTGACTTTATTCAAGTCTAAAAGGTTGTGCCAGTCTTGAATAAAATTTGCTCTGTGTTAGGTTTTTCATGGGAGCAAACGTTACCCCACTTGTTTACTGTTTAAATAAAATAAGGAACTCTCCACATGTGCTTTTTATTGCTGTGTGTTATTCTCTATTGTTTGTTCTTGTCCTGTGCAAGAAGGTCGACAGATCGAGGCTAATGACTGCAGTCTTTTATTGCTTTCATCTGGCGACTCAACGTTTATCATCACGTTTTAACTTTCACGTGCAGTGATAATACTTTGAAACCTTATGCTCACAGCATGCCATAGGCTAACAGCAATGCACACTCCCTGGACGCCTGGTACATGTTGTCCATCACAGGGCCAGTTTCTGCTAGCGATCGCTTACAGCAAAATCCCCACATACGGAAAAACGGTGTTTACCATACTAACCGGCATGTAGCATCTTATTACCTATCTGTCTAAATGGCGATTTGAATGTTGCTACCCAACAGTCTCCTTTCCGTTCCTCTCCACTGGCAACACGTGAACGGCAGCACAGAAAAACAACAGCAACAAAGGTACACTCCCCAATCTTGCGATAAGGGACCTGACCGGTGATCATTCAGGCTGAGGCGCTGACACAATTCTCATTGAACGCACAAAAAGTAGTGATAGTGTGGTATGCATTCGTTACTGGTAAAGGGAGAGTGCGTTGCTATGTTTAATTACAGAAATTTTATTCTTTCTAAATGTCCTTTCTTGGCGGTGGATTCCGTACATGGTTGTGCTTAATCGCCGAAAATAAACGCGAAGTGTTCTACTTGGGATTTCTGTGAGGATACGGCTCTGCTGTTAGTGTACGGCACCCACAAATGAGGTTTGAAATACTCGTCAACAAACGAATGAGAAGAGAACAAGCATGAACTGATTCTACTTTGAAACGTGGCTTAAAATACTTGTCAATAGACGAACTAAAAAGAGAGGCATACACTTACGGCAGGAATCAAACTCACACGTTGTACCATGTCCACAGTGCTGAGCGTTGGCGTAGCAGCTCTCTCCGGGTTTCACCTCTGGACAGACGGTGGAGCAACATCAGAGAAAACACAACAGAACGTAAAGATAACAGGAACATGACACACAATGACATGAGACGCCATCAAATACGCAGAATAAGATGTTTTCACACATACGTGTGTGCGTGCACGCACACGCATATGCATAATCTCACAAAGGCATACACACACACACGCACACACGCAAAACCACACACACACACACACACACAAAACACACGCGCGCGTTCGCACGTGCGCACACACACACACGCACATTGCGAAGATGCACGTACGCGTGCGCGCGCGCGCACATACACACACACACACACACACACACACACACACACACACACACACACACACACACACACAGGACCATATTAGGGCTGAAGAAGAAAAAGAGAAAATTAAAATGTAAGGTTTAAACTCAAAACCAGTTATTTATTGACGTCTAAAGAAGGTCTTTTACACTCAAGTTAAAATCCAGTCATCTTAAAAAAAAACCCAGTGATTTCTTTTAAAACTCAAATCCAAGGGAACACCCCCCCCCCCCCCCCCACCCACACACACACACATACACATACCACGCGCGCACGCACACACACACACACACACACACACACACACACACACACACACACACACACACACGCACGCACGCGCGCGCGCGCACAGGTACACACACTAGAGCATCGTGCACGTAGCAGGTTGATTTGGGAAAAAAAATGAATGCCAAAGATTGTTGTTGTTGTTGTTCTTCTTGCTGTTGGTGTTGTTGTTGTTGTTGTTGTTGTTCTTGCTGTTGTGTGTTGTTGTTGTTGTTGTTGTTGTTGTTGTTGTTGTTGTTGTTGTTGTGTGTGTGTGTGTGTGTGTGTGTGTGTGTGTGTGTGTGTGTGTGTGTGTGTGTGTGTGTGTGTGTGTGTGTGTTTGCGCGCGCGCGCGTGTGCGTGTGTGTGTTTTGGAATTCACTGAATCAACCATAGTCACGTATTGCTGTAGACAGGCGATCAGTGAGTGTTTTAATTTATTTTCTTTCTTCATTTGCACACACATTCAGTCAGTCAGTTTTAGAAGTTCTTTTTCGCTCTCCAGGATCCTCCAAGCACTGGCTGGGAAGGGGTCGGAAGGGAGGAGAATCCGTTCATTGGGTGTTCCCCCTGCAGATGCTACTTCTACACTGCTGGTCATTGTCCAGTCCACGCAGAGACGGATGGCACTCCAGTTCTGAGGTCTAACACACTTCTCCCTGCCACGCGCTCTTGTGGAACTAGTTTGTTTGGGGATCTGGTGGTATGTTTAAATTTGAAAAGGAATTTGAATTACTCTGCCGATTGACATGGACAAACATTAACAATACAAAACATGATGCGTTTTGACCTCTCAGGTCTTCTTCAGGGAAGATAAATAAGATTCAGGACAGTGAAAACAAAGAACGAGCAATCATCAATCTTTTCAAATTCGGCGCGAAATAGGCATGTATTGAACATTCAGGATTCAGCGAGTATTTGTTCCGTCAAGTGTGCGGGGGATGGGGGACTTCTTTAAAACAGTAAAAGCTGCATGGTTTGGGGGTCGTGCGTGATGACCTGATAGCTGCAGTTAAGTAGTATTAACGCTGAAAGAACGATCCGTATTCTGATGATTTTCTTGGCATGTAATGTGTGTTTTTCTTTTCTTTTCATCTTTTAGTGTCTTTCAAATGTTTGATTAATCATTGAAAGAAATCACCAAACTTTCCACATATGCTGTTCTTTGACATTTACTACACTATATACACGTTGATGTACATTTTGAATACCCTGGTGAATTGTTGGCAAAAATTAACACCGACGTGATGTAATATATTGAGGTAGCATGCAAGACGTTATACTGTGAATGTGGGCCATTTAAAGGTCCTATATGGACGAAACGCACAAGTTATATTTCTTACTTCTTCTTCTTCTTCCTAAAATACTGGTTCACTCAAAAACGAGTAGGTCACCAGCATGTTAAAAAGTAAAATAAAATAACATAAAATAGTGCGACTCAGACTGTTGGCCCCTGGAGCAAATTTGGCAACAAGGGTCGCACTCGATATTCAAGAAGTTAAAAGCAATGGCCAAATTCAGGCCCGGGTAACAGTAAAATATCTGGGGAAGTTAAAATAGAAAATCGTCAATATGCAGATCTCAAAACTGTCGTATCAATTTGTTTTTTAAATGAGATTGCATTTGTGGCAATCTTGATGGCACCCGGCAGTGAGTTCCACAGCCGTACAGAACAAGGATAAAATGAGTGTAAGTGGCTGTCAATATTTGATGCAGGTATGGTATAACATTGACCGCCACTCCTGGTGCTACTTTTATTCAATACTAGTTGTTCCATTGGAATATCAGTTACTTTATCCCTGCCTTTGAAGAAGATGTTAAGTTTGATAAAAGCTCTTCTCTCTTCTAAGGGTTTCCATTCTAATTTCCTCATGTTCTTCCTAGTATTCGCATTTTCTCTGATGTGGTTCCCTGTTACGAACCGTGCTGCTCTCTTCTGAATCTTTTCGAGGTTATCAATGTCCTTTAGATGGTAAGGATCCCAAACTGAGCAACCATATTCCAGTACTGGTCCAACCAGTGTTTTGTAACAGTCGTCTTTAACCTTTGAGCGTTTGTTACATATACGCAACACTTGCCACTTTTGGGGATGAAATTCCATTTTCCAAGTTCTTTCCCACTCTTGTAAAGCGTTTAGATCTTCTTGTAGAATGCGTGTATCATTCTTCCTTCTGATTGTTCTATATACTAAGCTGTCATCTGCAAAAAGCCTTATACTAGTTCCAGGAGAGAGATTTCTACTTATGTCATTTATATAAATTAAGAAAAACAAGGGCCCCAGAAAAGTTCCCTGTGGTACACCTGACAAGACTGGTTTACAATGGGATGACGATCCTTCCACAACAACTTTCTGCGTTCTCCCAACGAGGAATGATCTAGCCCATTTTAGCAAAGAACCGCCCAATGCCGATGTGTTCTAATTTAAGCAGCAGGCCCTCATGGTCAACCTTATCAAAGGCTTAGAAAAGTCTAATAAAATTGCATCTATTTGCTGTCTGTTGTTAAGACAGTTATTAAAATCATTGAGAGTTGTTATAAGTTGAGTCTCACAACTCCTTCGCTGTCTAAAACCATGCTGGGCG
>CM031624.1:5716164-5723664 GCA_018398815.1 Conus ventricosus | reverse complement strand
GCTTTTAGTTTTTCGGCAACTTTTTTCCTCTCCACACTTTCGTTTTCTTCCATTTCACTACCCTTCGCTGGCTGCTTTGGAGGTGCTGTTGGATTCTTTTTTGAACCCTTGGTGATGAGAACGCCACAGAATTATGGACTGTCGTGTCTTTCTATTTGACACCAAGAGCACAGACACAATCAGCCGTGTCTCCCTGATGAGTCCGATCCAGCGGACGAAAGGCCTAGGAGCAGGCAATACAAATAGATCTGCCTTCGAGAGGGATCACGATGGTTCCCTCAGACAGCTAGTGAAGGGTTTCTTATATTTATAATATATTCCCCCATTTTCTTCATCTTCAAAAAATCTTTTTTTTTTCTCTAAAAGTTCAAATCTTTGCTAAGTCATTATTATAATGTCTGAAGAATTGTTAGCCTACACTTGTTTTTCCCCCACTACTAAATTGTTCAGCATTATATATATATATATATATATATATATATATATATATATATATATATATATATATATATATATATATATATATATATATAGTAAGGTAGTGTTGCTCATGGCCCAGCCGACCGCAACGGCTGTCACGGCGTTGAAGACAAGTCATTCATTCACAAAACTCTTTACAATACATCTAAAAACCCATCCGAGATTTTGTTAAAAATCTTTTCACTGAGAAATCTCAGATCAGATGAAAAAAATATTAATCTCTTTCAAGAATTCAAAGATTGCATCAGGTGGTACATCTCTGAACAAGGTTTTCATGGAATCTGCTGTAAAACGTTTGTGTCTCACGTCATGCAAGTCCCAACACTTTCAAAGAATATGGAATGCACCACGGAGCTTCTTCACTCTTTAAAAGGTACGAACGAATAAAATACGAATGGCCAGTGTGCAGACGGTATAGAGCCGTTTCTTCTTTGCGACCACCAGACGTAGATGAGAGGAACTCTTTTAGGTTTGGACAGATCTGAAATAGTTTGTTATCCGTCTGTGTATTTCAATCCTCCTGCCAATGGTCTCTGACATAATTATTAACGTTTGGTTTTTGATCTGTGTAGGCAATAGATTGTTAAATAGTTTCCCTGTTGTGGCATTCCCGGCCAAACGATCAGCCAATTCATTCCCTCCGATGCCAGCATGACTGGGAACCCAAGCCAGAACAATGTTTTGACCTTCCCCTTTCAACGTGGTAAAAAGATGGGCAGTTTGCTTTTTTCTCTCATTTCTTTAATGTGTAGAAGTTCGGGGTGAGGGAGGTTACGGCCAGCTATCGCCACCAAAGCTGACAGCGAATCAGGCAAAATCAGAAGTCCTTGTTTATGGATTGAAAGATTATCTTCAGTGCTAGAACCAGGGCTGTAAGTTCAGCAGAGTAATCAGAAGCATCTGATGGAATAATGTTCTAATATTTGAGAAGCAGCACCAGGGCAGTGGGCTGCACAGGCCACTTCATCTTTAGGCTTGGAGCTATCAGTGAATATTTTCTGAAAGGATGGGAATTTTGTACAGAGACTGGCCTTGTATGCCTGAGAACTGGTGGATTCTTTGCGAAAAACAGCAAGATCAAAGTGGATTTATGAGTGAAAAAGATCCATGAAGGCTTATCTGGAGACTTGGAGAAGTCAGACACAACTCCTAGATCACGACCTGCATTCTGCGCATGAGGCTGCATACAAAATCCAAACGGAAGAATACAGTTCGGATTTTTTTTCGAACTGACTGAAACTGAAGGTTAAAAACAGTCATAGGCAGGGTTCTCCGGTTCAGAGAACAGTCTGAGATAGTAATTCAAGGATAGTTTCAGCCTGTGGTTGGACAATGAGGGTTCACCTGCCTCTGCGTACAGGCTGTACACAGGGGTGGTGTGGAATGCTCCAAGACAGAGACGAAGCCCTTGATGGTGAATAGGATCCAAGAGTTCAAGGTAAGAGGGTCTTGCAAAGCCGTACACAGCACAACCATAGTCCAATTTAGAATGCACCAAGGCTCTGTAGAGGTGCAGCAAAGTTTTCTTATCAGCGCCCAGCACGTGTGTGTTTTAAAGTTTTTAATGTGACTAAGAAAGTTGAGCTTTTGGTAAAAAAAAAAAAAAATAAATAAATAAATAAAATAACCTGGAAATTTGGCCTCTATTACAGCCGGAAAGGGAGACTTCCCTATTTGATTTTCAGGATCAGAAAAGAACTGTCCAAAATTATGGAAGAAACTGTACTCTGTGTGTGTGTGTGTGTGTGTGTGTGTGTGTGTGTGTGTGTGTGTGTGTGTGTGTGTGTGTGTGTGTGTGTGTGTGTGTGTGTGTGTGTGTGTGGGTGTGTATGTAAGGACAGACACGCAGACGGACAAACATCCAGAGATAGAGGAGGTCGTAAACTTACTGCAAGATAACTCTGGGGCATAGGTGGAGTAAGTGGCACCGCAGACACACTTCCCGTTTTCACACAGGTTGTCCACGCATCTCTCATCTGCAGTGCAGTCCGATCCAATGCGCCCTGCCTTTGGCTCTGTAATGACATAGAATGATCCCATGTGGCCTTTGTTTGTTCTGGAAGTGCACAGAAGTACTATTCAACCAAACATATGGCGCTGCCGTTGCAAAACTGATCCGGCACGGCCCTGTGGTTTTACAAACGTATCCTAGATGCCTGTCCTATGGCTCTATCATTACACAAACTGATGTTTTGTGTCTGTCCTTTGACCCAGTCGTCATACACACTGGCGTCGTATGTCCTTCTTTTGTTTCTGTCATTAAAATGACCCTGTACATACATACATACATACATGCATACACACATACATAGATGCATACATACAAACATACATACACACATACATACATACATACATACATACATACATACATACATACATACATACATACATACATACATAATACATACATACATATCTCCTCCCATTATATAAACTGATCCTATATTCTGTAGGTCTTTTCTTTTTTTCTTTCTTTTTTTTTTTTTTTTGCTCTGTCGTTTCAAAACAAATATGATCCTGCATATACTCATGCAACAAGAATATGTCTCCTCTTGGTACTTTTGGCGCTGACTACCTTCAGGCACCTGTTGCTGAAAACTTGCTATCCTTACCTTAAGGCTGGAATGAACTTGCTACTACTTGGTAATCTGGCCCTTCCGACTCAAAACGTGCCGAGAGTGTCTCGGAAGAGAGTCGTAGAGGGAGTGGATTTAGGCAACAGTCAGTTGATTCCAGCAAGTGGTGAGTGCACAGCGCAGAGTTGCGACAGTACTGATGCGGCGAATGCTTTTTGTTGTTGTTGTTTGTTTGTTTGTTTGTGTTTTTTTTGTTTGTTTGTTTATTTGTTGTTGTTTTTTTGTTTGGTGGTTGTTGTTTTTTTTTTTTTTTTTTCTTACGTGTCTTGAGGACTTGTCACACGTTCTCGATCAGATTTAGATCTGGTCTTTGAGGAGGCCAGAAAAAAAAAGAACAGAAACAAAAACAAAAAAATAACAAAAAAACACCCACGGGAACTCTTTGCTGTCGCTTCCAGGTCTCGGTGTGAGCAGAGCGGTGAGTGTTTGTTTTAGTAGTGGTCGGCAACAAACAGCAGAATGGTGTTTTCCAGCACATCAGTGTACTTCTGACTGTTTATGCTGCCTTCCACGAAACCAATGGTTCAACGAAAGGCATCCCAAAACCATCAATACTTCAAT
This sequence comes from Conus ventricosus, assembly GCA_018398815.1. Lineage (NCBI taxonomy): Eukaryota > Metazoa > Mollusca > Gastropoda > Neogastropoda > Conidae > Conus > Conus ventricosus. Next base: position 5,719,984 of record CM031624.1, on the reverse strand, counting down.
GTAGTTTTCAGGCCAAGATGGAGGATGTACAGAGAAAGTACTGACCATTTCTCTTCGACTTTCAACCAGTTTTACACGTTCATTGGGTTTGATCACCATGGTCATTTCATCACTGAAAATGACATTGTTCTACTGATCGTTCACAGTCCAGTGAAGTTTACTCTTACAGTACTGCAGCCACTTCTTTTCTGTTCACTTCGTTGATGACTAGTTTCTTCACTGGGGGATATTTTGAACAGCCAAGTCCATGCAGATTTCGCTTGATTGTCTTCTGGCTGACTTAAACGGAGATTGATGTATGGGATTTGGCTGAAATTTCAGAAACTATGGCGGATCTGTCCTGTTTTACGATCTTTGACAGTGCAGACACGCACCTGTTAGTTTACACCCTGGGCTTACCACTCCTGTATTTGTTTTCTACCGGTTTTCTGTCACAATAGCGCTTGTAAACTTTCCCGACTGTTGACCTACTTAGGTTCAACATTTTTGCCACCTCAAACACCGGAAACCCCTGGTCTATCAACGACAAAATGTATTTTTTCGTCTCCTCTGTGAGCTGTTCGTTTGCCAGTGCCATGCCATATCTAACAGCAGACCTCAAGCACTAAACGAGAGTTCAACGATTTTATTTACTTCACACACAAAAATCAGACTTGTGAAAATGACGTCAGTGGTTTTCGGCACACGATGCCGAACACGTCACCAACACTGAAATATTAGCTAGATAATCTACTGGAAACAGCCACTTTAAATCTATATATACATATATACCCTGATCCTGCGTGTCCGTTGTTTGTCTCTGTCATTTCCAATACTGATCCTGTTCCTTCTTTCGTTTGACCCTCACACATAAACTTACCCTATATCGAGGGTTGACTACCAGAACCCAGTATCTCGCATTTTGTCGATTTTCTTTTTTTTACACTACACTATCTTTTCCGGTGTGATCTTTCACCCAGTAAACGTTTGTTTGTTGTCATGGCACTGATTTTTGATAAGTTATTGATAAAACCAAAACCCATTATCTCCAAATGTAAAGGTAGCTTTCCCCTAAAACCCATTAGCTCTACATGCTAGGTTCTGCCCAGTTTGTATGAGCAGCACTTTTCATACACAGTGACTGCCAGAACCCCATATCCTGAACGAAGGGATTCTGACTGTCAGAAGACACCAGCGATTTGGAAGAGTAAGCTGCCACTTACCTTGAGATAAGTTATTTTGGTGAGATTCCGCCAAGAAAAAGTAAGTAACTGAGCCAGTGAAAACCCAGTGTATCCGGCTACTGGGCTGTCGCTGTCAGGATTGTTTATAGTTTGGCAGAAAGTGGGCCCGTAGCTGAGCTCCAGGGCTCAGGTTTATGACACCGTCTTTGCAGATACAAACTAGTCCTCCTGTGACTCTGTCAGTATATAAACTGAATCTATGTGTCTCCCTTTAAGGCTCTCAATACATAAACTGAATCAACATGAAACGAACAGTATATGATTTTGTCCTGTTTGTCCTTTCTTTTTCCTCTGTCATTATGTAAACTGATTCTGTATACCCCTCCGCTGACCCTGTCACTACAGATCCTGACCTTACATGTCCTTCCTGTGCCCATGTCATTATGTCAATGGACGCTATATGTCCTCCCTTTGCCTTGTCACTGTCCTTCCAGTGCCCCTGTCATTTCAACTGATTCTATATGTCCTTCAATTGCCCCTGTCGTTATTTCAACTGATACTATCATATGCTCTTACTTTGCCCCTGTCGTTATTTCAACTGATGCTATATGGCCTTCAATTGCTCCTGTCGTTATTTCAACTGATGCTATATGGCCTTCAATTGCCCCTGTCGTTATTTCAATTGATAGTATTATATGCTCTTACTTTGTCCCTGTCGTTATTTCAACTGATGCTATATGTCCTTCCATTGCCCCTGTCGTTATTTCAATTGATGCTATGTGCTCTTACGTTGTCCCTGTCATTATTTCAGCTGATGCTATATGTCCTTCCTTTACCCCTGTTGTTATTTCAACTGATGCTATATTTCCTTCCTTTGTGCCTGTCATTATTTTAACTGATCGTATGGGTACTTGTCTTTTCCACTGTCATTATTTCAACTGATGCTATATGTCCTTCCTTTGTGCCTGTCATTATTTTAACTGATCGTACTGGTACTTGCTTTTCCACTGTCATTATTTCAACTGATGCTATATGTCCTTCCTTTGTGCCTGTCATTATTTCAACTGATAACATATGTCCTTTTGCCCCTGTTGTTATGTCAACTGATACTTTATCTCCTTCCTTTGACCTTGCCATTATTTCAACTGATGTTATATGGAGGGTTGACTGCCAGAACCCAGTATCTTACATATAGATTGGTTCCATTCAGAGAAATCAGCTTAATTAAAGAGTAGTGTGCAAATATGAGTCAGAAGTGTCAAATAGGTTTTTCTGAAGGATTAAGGTATGCTGAATGCTTTTTTTTCATTTGACATGAGCAGTTTCGCGCCGTTCACGAGATATCATTAATTATTCAAAATGGCGTCCATGCAAGCCTGCCACGCTACACCTGACGTTGCATACAGTGAAACTATCTTTTTATTTCGCAAACTTTAGTCATTACCAGTTGTTTTCAAGAAAATAATGATGATTTAGTGTGTGACATGACACTATTCTAATGACAGACAAGAAACAATCATTAAAATAGACGAGTTTCAGAAACGAAAAACGACCGTATGCTGTCAGTCATAATTACACTGATTTGCAGCTTTAATAAAATTTGAAGAAAGAAATAACTTCAGCTTCATCAGAATTGATCTTTTCAATGGCTGTGGTGAATAAGCAAAGGAAAAAAAAACGATGCTTCAGCTTTTGTCAGTAACGTAACGAAAACAGGTTTCAAAACCAAAACACTAGCTCACATAAGTGTAGGAGATATTTATCAATTAGGGGGGGGCGAAGTAGATTTGCCCAAAAAAAGTCTAACCAAGATTTCTCAGACGAATCCACTGATTGAATTAGTGCTGATCTCAACAAAAACAATAAAAAAAAGATTTCAGCCGGGATGAAATTGCGAGTTGCTCTCCAAGAAAAGGTAATCACAGATTGAATTCGCGTTGCTCTCCAAATAAAAAACAAAACGCCCATTTTGTTGGTTGGGGGGGGGGGGCAATAGCCTCCATGCCCCCCCCCCCCCCTCCCCAGTCTACTATACCTGTGCTAGCACATACGGTCAAGGAGATAAAATAAACTCAATTTAACATTGATTTGCAGCATGAACGTTGAAACAAAACAAAACAATCAAATGAGGTCCATCAGAACTGTCATTTTTACGTACAGAGTTTCCGTTGAGCTTACATTTCTAAGCTTCCCGTCAGTTTGTGCTCCTCGGTACCGGTACTCATAATTCAACCCTTAATCTATTCGAGCACAATGGAATCAGTCACTAAACACAATACCACAGTCATGCACATTTGTATCAGTAATCATTTCGGCAGACATCTCCGGTTGTACTGCAGATACATACCGAAGTACATGGGAGCCTCTTCCTCCTGCAGTTGCAATTGTTGCTTCTTCACTGTGTGGTACACTTGCAAGTGCATCGAGCAGGACGTCGGCAATGAAGGCAAGGAGGTCAAGGTTGGAACCAGAGCACCACTCTGAATTTTCCATCCCGTAGTCTCTGGTGGGGGCAGTTCAGGACGCTGTTTGTCTGCCAGTCGCCATACCAATGCTTGATAATGTGGCCACTTGATGTGGAAGGACAAATCATCATGAGTTGGGGATAGGGTCTCCAACAGGTGGGCCTGAGCAAAGAGGGTTGACCTGGCACTATC
>CM031624.1:5673664-5711164 GCA_018398815.1 Conus ventricosus | reverse complement strand
AATATTCAATTGTAAACAAAGCTTGCTCTTATGTGTTAGATTGAAGTCTTAGATTATGTCTTATATTTCCCCATTCACCCACTCAAGCACATACTGTTAGTTAGGCAGAATTATCTACCGCTGCAGATACCACTACAGATATGAATGCTTATCTCCCCTATTTCTTCAATCTAAGACATAACAGCAGATAATTCTGCAGATATGAATGCTTATCTCCTCCTATTTCTTCAATCTAATACATAACAGCAAGCTTTGCTATAATTGAATTATATATATATATATATTAATATATATATATATATATATATATTATATATATATATTATATATATATATATATATATATATTATATATATAAAATTACCACTTTCCGCGGTCACTGAGGAGAAACCACCAAGTTTCGAAATATCGGTATATGACCAGGAGTTATATGTTAGTGAGTTTCCCTCCCTATTGGAAGGTGTCTCCCCCTTGGAGACTATAAGCTTGCTGAAGGTTCATTGTGAGAAGCATTTATTTTTTTTTTCCCATTCACCCACTCAAGCACATACTGTTAGTTAGGCAGAATCATCTACCACTGCAGATATGAATGCTTATCTCCCCTTATTTCTTCAATCTAAGACATAAGAGCAAGCTTTGTTTATAATTCAATATTTCTTGCAGTCATTGCAACACCAAGCTGCTCTGTAAGTTGCTGGAACGGTGCTCGGTGCTTATCCTTGGAATTTATTAGTTTGTTGTATTTTAGTCCCTTGCCGATTCATTCCAAGAACTGGCCCTCAGCACTTGTGTCTTAAGAGGATATCTTTTATATTTTCTACTTTTCACAAGAAAATGTAGCTTGTTTTGCTCTTTCATCATTTTCTTTTGCTTCTTAGGTGGCACCTTTGGTTTGTTTTTTGAAAACTCAACAAACATACTACGGTATTGCACACCAGCCTTTTCTGGGATTGCTTCTTCTTAAAACTGAAAAGGCAGAGGAGTCAAATTACCACTTTCCGCGGTCACTGAGGAGAAACCACCAAGTTTCGAAATATCGGTATATGACCAGGAGTTATATGTTAGTGAGTTTCCCTCCTATTGGAGGGTGTCTCCCCCTTGGAGACTATAAGCTTGCTGAAGGTTCATTGTGAGAAGCATTTATTTTATTTATTTATTTTTTTCCCCATTCACCCACTCAAGCACATACTGTTAGTTAGGCAGAATCATCTACCACTGCAGATATGAATGCTTATCTGCCCTTATTTCTTCAATCTAAGACATAAGAGCAAGCTTTGTTTATAATTCAATATTCCTTGCAGTCATTGCAACACCAAGCTGCTCTGTAAGTTGCTGGAACGGTGCTCGGTACTTATCCTTGGAATTTATTAGTTTCTTGTGTGTGTGTATATATATAATATATATATATATATATATATATATATATATAATATTGGTGTGTGTGTGTGTGTGTGTGTTTGTGTGTGTATCTGTCTATCTATCTGTCTGTCTGTCTGTCTGTCTATATTGTACAGACGGGGAAATTGTCATGGTATTGGTTAAGTGCACTAAGTTAATGTATTATTAATCAGGCTTAACACACCAAAGTTATCTCTGCACTCATACACGTGTATGCACACTCATGCACCCACCAAGCAGTCGCCTCTGTCTGGGAATGGGATGTCATGCATTTGTTTCTCTCCTAACATGACTGAGAACAAGAAATACAGTTTATGTGCTACATACAATTATGCATGAACAATCCAATCACACAAAATGGAATAATCAAAACATAAAAGATCAACACTTCCTAATCCCAAGTTAAATTAAATGACTTCTTGCCTGGCCAGGTTTCCACACACTCAACCACACTTTCAGACCACACCACAGTTCTTGAACAAGTCACCTCCAGTTTTCATCAGCACTGGGTGATGGTGATGCCCTTGGTTGACTGGCTCCAGGTTTCAGAACTGGGTCTCTGTGGTCGTCTCTGGGAACTCGACGTAGAGATCTTCTTTGCTTCTTTCACCCACCTCTGGGTTCAAACTCAGTCTTTCCTTTTTCAGCTTGTCTTTTACCCCAAGACCTTGCCGTCTCTTCTGTCTCCTAGACCACGTTTTTCTTAATCCTACTCTGTCCTGCTCACTCTTCTCTCTTCTCTCTCCTCTGTTCTTCTCTCTCTTGTGGTGTTCTTCTCCTCTCTCGCCACGTTGTTCTTATTCAGTTTATATAGGGGTGAACACAAAGGATTTCCATTTGGGCCATGCCTTTGCCCATGTTGCCTCTCCACCACCTTGTTGACAAGTACACTGAAATCCCCCTTCACTACATTCTTCCACGCCTACCTTCCTGCTTAGGAAACAGCCACTTGGCACCAAATGGACATCAAAAATTCCCTCTGACTCCAGGAGCCACATTAGGACAGTAATTATCCTAGAGAAAGCTACGACAACAACGTCCATGTGCATTCAAACCAGCCTGACAAAGCCTCAACACAGTGCCCTATGGCAATACCATCTGAATGAGCCCAACACTCCTACTCTTCAAGGTCTGTTTACAAAGCAGCCTCAGCTGACTGAATGTTTAGTGCCTGCTCGAAGCTCCAAGGTCCTAGTGGTTATATTTCCCTCCCTTTCACTATTGGGAAGGCTCGAACTCAGCATGATCCTCATGACCTTAGGTGCCATCTGTCACTTGACCACTTCAACCTCCTTGACACAGATTGACCATGTGCGCTAGGTGAAGGCGTACTGTTAAACGGCCCGTTACCTATTTCTCTACCACACACGGCATTCCTTTCCTCTAAAGTGCTTAAGGGCCATGTGAGAGGTTTCGCTCCCTTGACAATTCCCCCCACTTTGAAGACAATGCCCTGTATTGGCTTAAACACATTCAAGGAGCTGCGACTCTCATAATTCTCTCATTTAAACCAACTCTAATCTAGGTCTCTCATTAGCCTATTTACAGAGTGCATGCAAATTTCATCTAGTAAATACGATTAGAGGAAAAATGAATACATACACACTTAAAAACTAAACAAATATCAACGAAAAATTGCATTTCCACCAGCTCCGAGTAGTGTGGCCATATATGCGAAAAACATTCAGCTTCTATGAAAATCTTTTCCATTTCCCATTTTCCCAGCCACTGGGTATGTTTACCACCATGCATACACGACATGGTAAAAGATACACACACACACACTACTCGCTAATTCACCCGAGCATTTTAATTTGGCCTACTGCCCCCTTTTGGTGAGACTGGTCTGATTGCATTCTCTGTACCTTGCCGTACCCCGCAACATGTGCTGCAATGCGCACAGAAACGCCTGATATCACCTAGGATACCAGGCCAGTAGTACTCCCGTGTCACTCTCTTCTGTGTAGCCTTCCTACCGAGATGGCCCGAGGCTGACTTCACATGTTTTGCTGACATCACCGCCTTCCTGTGCTGCCTAGGACCGACAACCTGCTTCTTCGTTTTTCCTGAATGCAAATGATTAGAAGTTCGGTACAATGTGCCAGTCTCTAACTCGAAACCGACTGTACCCTCCTTAACACTTTTATTCTGCCCTCTGTAAGCGAGCCTAAACAGTTTTTCTAAGTGAGTAGTCGCCCTTTTGTTCTGCTCGTAAGTGAGTGGGGTTGGTCTCACTGGACACACTCCAATGCTTTTGGAAGGGTTTGATCCCCTGGGGCCTTCCCATCACGTGACTTCTCACGCCTGGTTCAACACAGTAATCAGGGTTTGGGTTTCTGTACCCACGTGCTCCTGTAATGTTTCCAATTACAAAATCATATGGTGGCTTTGGAACAGCCAAAGCCTGTACACTTCCACTATAAAATGGTGTATCAATGAACAGCCTGACTGTTTTAAAATCTGATACTGTTCCATCAACTTGTTTACACTTCTGTGTTTTACCTGTGAATTGTCCCTTTTTAACCGGGGATTCTTTCACCATTATACCTGTGCACCCAGAGTCTCTACTGACACTAACCACATTTCCCCTACTCTGCCTTTGTGCACATCCATGTTATCTCCTGAATCTGTGAATACACAGCACAATCCAGACAAAATATGTTTTTTTCCTCTTCCTTTTCTGGCTGCCTCTCTCTTGGCGTGTCCCACATTGCTGCAGCTTTCTGGGGCCTAAATCGGCAGTCTTTAGCCACACAGGCTGTCTTATTGCACAAGAAACAGGTACGTTTGTCTTACAGTCTTAACCACATGGCTGTTGATTTTCACTTTTGTTTGGTCATGTGACACAGTGGGACAACGGGCTTGTACTACTGACTCATTGAGTGAAGAGGTTCAGATCTATCATCTTTCTGATTTGCCTCCAGGCTCTCGCTCTGTGATGGTAAGTTATGCCTTGCTTCGTGGTAAGTCTCTGCCGCCTCCAGTACTTTGGCTATTGTTGTTGCATTCTTTTGCTTGATGTGTATTTTGAGTCCCGGCCCACAACCATCAAGTATCTGTTCCTTCATCACCATTGTTTTGAGACCTTGGTTTCACAGTCCACTCAACTATGCTCTACCCACTTGTTAAAATAGTGATCTAGTCTCACCCCAAACTGTGTGTATGTCTCACCTTTTTCGATTTTTGCCTCGCAAAACTTACACCTAAAACCTCCTTCTTTCAAATCACATGCCTTTAATACTGATTGTTTCACCTTTTCAAAATTCCTCTGGTCAGCTTTGGGTAAGGTGGAAACAGTGTGTAACGTATGACCTGTCAATAAGGCAGACAGACTTATTGCCCAGTCATATGGTGGCTTTGGAACAGCCAAAGCCTGTACACTTCCACTATAAAATGGTGTATCAATGAACAGCCTGACTGTTTTAAAATCTGATGCTGTTCCATCAATTTGTTTACACTTCTGTGTTTTACCTGTGGATTGTCCCTTCTTAACCAGGGATTCTTTCACCATTATACCTGTGCACCCAGAGTCTCTAATGACACTAACCACATTTCCCGTACTCTGCCTTTGTGCACATCCATGTTATCCCCTGAATCGGTGCACTCTCTGCATCTGCTTTTGTTTTGGCAGCTGCACACCTTGCATCTGCTTTTGCTTTGGCAGCTGTACTCTCTGCATCTGCTCTTGCCCTCTCTGCATCTGCTCTTGGCTTGGCAGTTGCACACTGCCTTTGACGCAGCGTTTCAAGCCTAAGTCTCTCGGCCTTGGCATCTGAGTTCCTTTTGACAGCGTCGAGCTGCTCCTTTTCAAACTTCCTCCTTTCAGCTCTTTCATGTCTCTGAGTTCTTTGCTAAATTTCTACGAACTAATGCAGTTCATTTCCTGTATATCCTAGTTTCTCTCTGAAACTCATCAGTTTCTCAATGGGAGTTAAACTTTCTTCAGCCATTCTTTTCTTTTTCTCGATATGTTTTAGCACTACTAAAACGGTTACGTATATAAACCCGGAAAAATCCGTAAATAGCTGATCTATCAACTGCTATGAGTACACAAACTAATGGTAGTGTTCCTAAGAAAGGAGCCTTAATCTTAAGCCAAGGCTTCTGTGAGAGTTAAGACTAGAACCTTGTTCTCCATTCCTCTGAACGACCTTTGATTAATACAACCACCCCACACACACGTCAATACTCAACACTCAAAGAACTAAAGGAAATAATTAGAAAAGCCAATTATAATTGCCTTTAATGGACGCTTTGCCCCAGTACTACCCAAGCACTCTCTTTGTGTCCCTCCTGAGATTAATTTGGGGCAGGCTCACCACTTTGTCCAGGATGGGGGAAATTGTGATGATATTGCTTAAGTGCACTAAGTTGATGTAATATCAGTCAGGCTTAACACACCAAGGTTATCTCTTCACTCATACACGCATATGTACACTCATGCGCTCACCAAACATCCACCTCTCTCTGGGAATGGGACATGTCACTCATTTGTTTCTCTACTAACACGACTGAGAGCAAGAAATACAATTTCTATGGAACGTATAATTACGCATGAACAATCCAATCGCACAAAATGGAATAATCAAAACATAAAAGATCAATACTTCCTAATCCCAGTTTAAATTAAACGGCTTCTTACCTGGCCAGGTTTCCACACACACAACCACGCTTCCACACCACACCACAGTCCTTGAACAAGTTACTTCCAAGTTTTCTTCAGCACTGGGTGATAGTGACGCCCTTGGTTGACTGGCTCCAGGTTTCAGGACTAGGTCTTCGTGGTCGTCTCTGGGAACTCGACATTGAAATCTTCTTCTTTGTCTCTTTCACCTACATCTGTGTTCAAACTCAGTCTTTTCTTTTTCAGCTTGTCTTTTACCCTAAGTAGTCCTGTACCTGGCTATAAGTCCCGTGTACATTATGGTGTTAGGAGAATTTCTCACTTGATTTGAGTCAAGGGGCACCTAGACATGAAAAATCACGGAGGTGATCGGGCACCACCCCGGTACATTTTGTGTAATGATGGATTCAAATATGGCCGCCACCTGCAGCGGTGAAAATCCTAACTTTTGTATTTTTGACACTTGTAACACTTCTAATCCAACTGATTTTGGTGTGCTGAGTTCATTTCTGGTATTATGTTGTCCATTTGGGGTCATCTTGACCTTCAAATGCCATGGTCGTGGTAATTTTCTTATACCGACGGTCTTGATCGTAACCTGGTGATATTCTAGCAGTAACAACAGGGCTCCTATACATAATGCTACTAATTCTGACATGCATTTTCACTGTATCATTCACTATTAAAGATATACGTCATTCGGATCTTGAATTCACAAGTGAACGCCATTTTCACCTATTCAACTAAAACTGTCTTTGCTGCTTTTACACTTGTTTTTCTGTATTGTGTGGTCAATGACACATCCCAACAGAAACAGAAAAAGTTCTCAAGTATGCAACAAACATGCTCAATGTAACTGCAATTGTCTCTTTCCATCACTGATTGGAACATGCAGAATTATCTGCTTTTCCATGGTAGAATGTGACGCAGCAAACTCCAGCAGAACAGCATCCGCACCATCGAGTGTCACACCTGCCTGCGCACTTGCATATTGTGAGCAAAGTGGGTGGCAAGGGCTTCATGCATTTAGATGGCAACAGGGTGCCAAAATGTTGCTCCCACCCATGTTTGAGTGGTTCTAGGTAGTCCTCGCGTTGTTGACTGGCCGCCCCAAGCAGATGACATGCTTTGTGCACCAGAAAGGCTCCTCTGTGGTTGTAGCCTCTGATGACACTGCTTGTGGGTGGACGAGAGTTAATTCCAGCTGTAGCACTGCTGTAGTTCTCCACTCTGAGCTGGTTGAACGTTTCAGCAGTTGTTGTACAAGGTGCATTTCTGCCAGAGCTTCATCTTGCTCTGACAAGCTGTCTGTCTTTCCAAAGTTCGTCAGATGCTGTACAGGGTCAGCGGCCATAGCAGCGTGCTTTGTCCCTACCTTACTCATACAGTCATCTCCAGTCACTATGTGTACTTTGATCACTGACTTGGCCAGCGGTGCTCCAAGCCTAGAATCTGCTTGGTGCAATGGAAGCATCTGCCGCTTCTCACTTGTGCCAAACTGCTGCCAGATTTCCTTCAACCCCAGCGCTTGGAACTGAGAGGTGTAGTGAGGCAGTAGTGCGAAAGTGTCTGTGTCGTTGGAAACTACTATAACTCTCTTGCACTGTTTGACACGAACGGCCCACTCCACATGTACCACCAGTCTGGCGTCTGCCTCTTCAATCCAGCTGTGCAGGTCTGGGATTTTTTCACCGCCAGCTGCTTTGGCTGGAAGCACCTCATCATCAGAGACGACAGAGCTGGCAATGATGACAGGATTACTTCAGCTCGATTGCTCACCATATCTCGAACCAGCAGCTAAAGATTCTGTTTGTTCTTCTCAGATGCCCAGAACTTGTCAAGCTGTCGAGGGATGGGTGTGTCTGCGTTCATGCTAATAATGTCAATGGGCGTCACATCAGCTCGCCTCATGCGCTCTCCTTCTTTCAGGGAAAGTTCAACGTATGAATCTAACACCAGGTGAATGTAGTCCGACTCATGGCAGAGGCTTGTGGCTGATGTGATGACTGCGGTGACTACAGCACCGAGGGTAGAGAATTCTGCTAGCTGCATCTGTCGCATCTTTGACATGAAGTCTACCACAACATGAGTGGGAAGAAGAGACGACGTGTGAGGTCCAGTTCAGATTCAATTTCACCAACAAGTGTTGACTTGTTGAAGTGAGCGGGAAGATCACCATCAAACAGTGGAGTCACTGGCAGCAGATCGTGAGCAAGTATCTGCTTGATGTCCATGCCATGCTCCTTTGCAATGACCATGGTTCTCTGTGCCTCCACAACGTCCTTGGATGACAGATCCTTCTTTTCTTTGAGAATGGTTGCTGGTGTCTTCTGTGGCTGTTCGTTGAACTGGGGCAGCTTCCTCTTTGATACGGTTGCACTCATTTTCTTGGTTTTCTCGACCAGCACCTCCTGCCTGTATGACTGGTAGACACGATCGCCATTTTCGAGACACTTGAGCAGACGTTCAGCCACTTGACGGTCAACAGCCAGCTTGGTCAGCAGGTGTTGCAGTGGCACGGATTCTTGAACCACCACCGGGTAAAAATTCTGTCGCTCCATCACAAAGTTCAGCAGCTTCTCCACATTTTGATTGAATGTGACATGGCGAGTAGAGCTCAGTGCATGCCAAAGATGGCATTCTGTGTGGTTCATGGGGTGGTTGGTGGTGCGCTGGTTGAGGAGATTGGTCATACATCCAATCTCATGGAACAAGAGTTCACATTCTGCCATAGAACCGGCATTTTATGTAGCTCCCACCACATAGTGACCTCCAGGACCCTTGGACACTCGCCTCCAACAGCACTGAACCAGCCTGGACGATCCTGAACATCCCACTGGCCCATAGAGAAACGCCAACAGAGCTTAGGATGTGTGAACTCCAGCACCGTGATTTGCTCAAGATACCACGAGCCATAACGCAGGTAATTGATGCAGTCCAATTCTGCAAAGATTGGCATAGAGTCATCAATAGTAGCTACATATAGATCCCAGTTTCCCTCTCTGTCAGAGACAACAGCGTTTTTGATTATGGCGACCATCCACAGCCAAACACCAAAGAATTGGCAGAACTCAGACTTGGCCTCGTACTCCTCAAACTCCACAAAGTCCTGATGCAACTTCTCAACTTGTCCACTCAGAGTCTCGAACTCCTCTGGACAACGCGTGTTTGCAGCAAGTGAAGTTTGCAGAGCCAGCACCTGCTCTAGCTCTGGATATGCAGTTTTGTCTTTGTGTTGCCAGAACATCTGCCACTAGAGCGACTGGAATTAATTAATTTTAGATGTACTACATCTGTGGTTATTGCTAAAAATCATCACAGGTTATGGATAAGGTCATTGGTATAAGAAAATTACCTTGACCATGGCATTTGAAGGCCAGTAAGATCCCAAATGGACAAAAGGATACCAGAAATGAACTCAGCACATCAAAATCAGTTGTATTAGAGGTATTACAAGTGTATATATTGTTTATATCACCTCGATCACCTTCGTGATTTTTCATGTCTTGGTGCCCCTTGACTCAAATCAAGTGAGAAATTCTCCTAACACTCTAATGTACATGGGACTTATAGCTATGTGCTGGATTAAAGACCTTCCTGTCTCTTCTGTTTCCCAGACCACGTTTTTCTTTCAACCCTATTCTGTCCTGCTTACTCTTCTCTCTCCTCTGTTCTTCTTTCTCTTGTGGTGTTCTTCTCCTCTCTCGCCACGTTGTTCTCATTCAGTGTATATAGGGGTGGACACGAAGGATTTCCCTTTGGCCATGCCTTTGTCCGTGTTGCCTCTCCACCACCTTGTTCACAAGTACACTGAATTCCCCTTTCGCTACATTCTTCCCCACCTACCTAATTGCTTAGGAAACAGCCACTTGGCATCAAATGGACATCAAAAATTCCCACCAACTCCGGGAGCCACTTTAACACAGTAATTATCCTAGAGAAAGCTATGACAACAATGTCCACGCATATTCAACCAGCCTGACAAAGCCTCAACACAGTGCCGTAGAGCAATACCATCTGAACGAGCCCAAGACTCCTCCTCTTTAAGGTCTGTTTACAAAGTAACTTCAGCTGACTAAATATTTAGCACCTACTCGATGCTCCAAGGTCTGGTGGTAGCATTTCCCTCCCTTTCGCTGTCAGGAAAGTTCGAACTCGGAGCGGCCCTCACGACATTAGGTGCCATCTGTCACTTGACCACTTCAACCTCCTTGACACAGATCGACCGTGTGTGCTAGGTGAAGGCGTTCTGTTAATTGTCCCATTGCCTATTTCCCTACCACACACGGCATTCCTTTCCTCTAAAGCGCTTAAAGCCCTTTGTGAGAGGTTTCACTCCCTTCACACACAAACACACACACACATACACACACACACACACACACACACACACACACACACACACACACACACACACACACACACACACACACATATATATATATATATATATATATATATATATATATATATATATATATATATATATATATATATATATATATATATATATATATATATATATATAATGTATCTCCCCATCCGCATAACAATCAAAATTTAATGCTACTAGTCTCCTGCCACGAGACCCAGAGTCTTACCACTGTTTATATATAATAAACTAATAAATTCCAAGGATGAGTAACTGAGCACCATTCCAGCAACTTACAGAGCAGCTTGGTGTTGCTATGACTGCAAGAAATATTCAAATATAAACAAAGCTTGCTCTTATGTCTTAGATTGAAGAAATAGGGGGAGATAAGTATTCATATCTGCAGAGGTAGATTATTCTGCCTAACTGACAGTATGTGCTTGAGAGGGTGAATGGAGAATAATAAATGCTTCTCAAAATGAGCTTTCAGCAAGCTTATAGTCTCCAAGGGGGAGACAATCTCCAATGGGGAGGAAACTCACTAACATATAACTCCTGGTCAGATACCGGTATTTCGAAATCTGGACCTTGACCCAGAAAAACAAGAAAGTAGTTAAATTGTGATCCTACTTGGTTCTAAAATGACACCAGCAGCAGTGTCTAAGTGTCTATTAAGTGGGAACGTCTGTATACGGGACTCAAGTAGAAAGATATCTTTTTAAAACCTCTTAAAATTACTACAGATATTAAACTGAGATGGTTCCCGTTCAGATTTGTACACCGTATTCTCCCTTCACTTTTGTAAACTCACAGACTCCCCACAATGTAATTTCTGTAACTCAGAAACGCAGACAATTCAGTACTTGTTTTGGAATTGCTTTGTAATTCAAAATTTCTGGAATGACTTCGAATCTGTTTCATGGAATAAATGTCCCCATTCTCTAAGACTAATATTAAACGAGCAACTAATCTTGTTTGGTAGTGCAGAAAATGCAATAACAGACAAGCCTTTAGATTTCATACTACTATTTGCCACATTTTTCATCTATAAAAGCAAGTTACATAATTTGAATCCTACAATGCCCAGTTTCATCAATAGTTTAAATATAAGGGTAAGAACAGAAAATATTTATCAGCAACTGTAGGAAAACCCATGAATTCGAGCTAACATGGAAAAATTATATGCCTTTATTTATGTAATTCAAGCCTTATGTGCGTAGACATCATGTTGCCAGAACGGACGGTGTGGTGGGATAATCTCTCCATTGCAAAGTGAAATTGTCCATTCATAGGCTCACCTATAAAACAAAATGTTATGTTATGCCATTTGGCAACAGTTTCTATTATTACCTGTTTCATAATAGAGATGTGCCCTCATCTGTCCATCACCTACTAAGTGTCTAATCACTACATGTAACTGTTTCTGAAACTATGTTTTTGTTTTCTTGTACATGCGTCTTGTTTATTGTCTTTTGCTTTTGGAAAATTGTTTTTAAAGAAAAGAAAATAAATAAATAAACACATTCAAGAAAAATTAAAACAAATAAATAAATCAATGAAACATAATTGTTTAAAAAATAAATAAATAAATAAATAGTAATAAAACAAAATAAAAGTAAAAACAAAAATACAAAATAAAAATGATAATAATTAGACAAATAAGTAATTGAGAAATAATAAGATAGTAGTATAAACAAATAGAAATAATAATAAAGAAAAGTCAACAATCTTAATAAAAGTAATGATACTGAAGGTATTAATACTAATACTAAGGGGATTATAAAAACACACACACACACACACACACACACACACACACACACACACACACACACACACACACACACACACACCATCACCACCACCACACCACCACCACAACAACAACAACAACAATGACAACAACAACAACAACAACAACAACAAACAAACAACAATGACAACAACAACAACAACAACAACAACCAAACAAACAACAACAACAAAAAGAACCAAGGCGAGGAGGGAGAGGAGAGGACATGAAGAACAGAAATGAGATGGAAGGTATAAATCATAGGAAGGATGGAATCTAATAGGTATATCAATAATTATATGTATATCAATAGTTTTCGTATTAAGTGTGAGTGTAACTATACAGTAATGATAGTGATGTTATAGGAGGCTGGAAAAGTGGTAAACTTGAAACTCAGAAATATTATAAAGAATAATAAGTATATCAATGATAGTAGTACATATATAATGTGTAAAAAGGGAGGGGGGGGGGAGCAGTGAGTTAGATTGACATCACACATTGAACACACACACACACACACACACACACACACACACACACACACACACACACACACACACACACACACACACACACACACACACACACACACGCATACACACACATGATAAATAGAATGCTAGCTTCTTTATCGTTGGTCGTTTCCATCCCTTTCCGAGCGCTGCTGTTTTTTCCTAAGTGTTGCTACTATCATTATTATCATCATTCAATTGTACTGTCTGCTGATGTTCATTGAGCATTTCGGCTCCTTTCCACCTAATATTATCCTCATCAATATTGCTTAAAACCCTCATTACTGTATCACTATCATCATATTGTTATTACCATTACTGTTATCATCATCACCATCATTCCATCATTACAACAACACTGATGTCATTGTTATTATTGCCATCATTATCATTTTACCATTATACTTATAATCATTATGTCCTATTTCCATT
Organism: Conus ventricosus; assembly: GCA_018398815.1. Classification (NCBI taxonomy): domain Eukaryota; kingdom Metazoa; phylum Mollusca; class Gastropoda; order Neogastropoda; family Conidae; genus Conus; species Conus ventricosus. The sequence goes on along the minus strand of CM031624.1, from coordinate 5,698,033 downwards.
AATCCCATTGCTAGCATTAATTGTAAAATTAAAATAGTAGTAATACTAAGATACAAAAACTTACTTATAAAAGAGAGAGAGAGAGAGAGAGAGAGAGAGAGAGAGAGAGAGAGAGAGAGAGAGAGAGAGAGACAGACAGACAGACAGACAGAGAGGGAGAGAGATTGTGTATAGGTGTGAACATGTTGCCCCTCCCCTCCCCCAGTTAGTATATAAACCCATTCTCTTCTTCCCTCCACCCCCATAGCATCAACACCATAAAGTAACATGTGCCTATTCACCACTGCAATTGCAGCCCATAATATCCTCCAACAACCCACATACTATCATATCTCCCACTATTTACCTCACACATAGCTTACAGCTAGCTTCCTTCCCTTCTCACTACACTCTCTCTGTTTCTCACATCAATCTCTTGTTTATTCAGACACTTGTCCACTCCATTTTCTTCATTTGGTGGTGTGTTTTTTGTGTATGTGTGTGTTTGTTTGTTTGTTTGTTTGTTTGTTTTTTTAAATAAAATTCAAATACTATTTCCTGTACAAGAGCTTCTGTTCCGTCTTTCTTCTTTCCTGTGCATATGTTATGTGGATGTTTGTAACTATGCGGACCCCCCCCCACCCCCCCCCCCCCCCCCCCCCCCCCCCCCCCACACACACACACACACACACACACACACACACACGTATTTCTGTTTTTCTATTTCATTTTACTTATTTATTTATTTATTTATTTAATCAGTACATCTTTTGTTACAACTTCATAAGTATCACTAATGTTTATATGTAGTACTATCATTAATATACTTATTATTCTTTACAGTATTTCTGACATTCAAGTTTACATCTTTTCCGGCCTCCTATAGCATCACTATCATAGTAGTAATGATGATAATTATATTAATACGAAAACTATTATTATACATATAATTATTAATATACCTATTAGATTCCATCCTTCCGATGATTTATACCTTCTATCTCCTTTCGGTTCTTCATGTCCTCCCCTCCCTTCTCCCTTGGTTGTTGTTGTTGTTTTTTGTTGTTGTTGTTGTTGTTGTCATTGTTGTTATTGTTGTTGCGGTGCTAGTGGTGGTGGTGGTGGTGGTGGTGGTGGTGGTGGTGGTGTGTGTGTGTGTGTGTGTGTGTGTGTGTGTGTGTGTGTGTGTGTGTGTGTGTGTGTGTGTGTGTGTGTGTGTGTGTGTGTGTGTGTGTGTTTATCCCCTTAGTATTAGTATTAATACCTGTAGTATCATTACTATTATTAAAATTGTTGACTTTTTAAAAATTATTATTTCCACTTATTTATACTACTATCTTATTATTTTTCAATTATTTATTTATGTATTTATTATTATTTTTTGGGTACGTTTCTGCTTTTATATTTATTTTGTTTCATTATTATTATTATTTTAACAATTATGTTTCATTTTTTTCTTCTTGAATTTATTTATTATGATTAATATAAAAATGTATTTTCTAAATATATTTCTGTATCATGCTTTATTATTATTATTTCAATATTTTGGCCTTTATTAGTAATCTTATCAGTAATGTAATTATCATCATTACTACTTTGACTCACACATCATCTCCCTTCTAACAGCCTCGTTTACATTCAACGCCTGCCTACCTTGCGCTGAAGAGTGAAGAGATCGAAGCTGAGTACCAAATTCGTTCATTTTCGTTGTATTATTTGTTTGTGTCTTGCCTGAAAAAGATCTAAGAGGTCGAAACGCGTTGTGTTTTGTCTTGTGACTCGTGTGTCCACGTTTCTCTTGGCGGTTCGCTGACATTTATTTAAGATTTGTTTAGATTTCCGCCTGCAGTCGTCTCATTTTGCAATAAACTTAAGTTAAAAGACCATTTTCTTGCTGTGTATTTAAAACTATTTGATGTGCAGATGCAACCAATTGTTAAGTATGGTGCTGAATTTAAGTGGGGGGGGGGGGGGGAGGGATAATGCAGCACACCACTGTGAAAAAGGATATTGCTCATAAAAAGTTTGGGGGGTTAAATACATACACTGAATTATCTTTTATATGGAGAGACAAACAGATACCCTATCTATATAAATTCTGCCGATAGGTGTATGCCCTACTGGTTAAAGCTGACAAGAATGGGTGAGTCAAGATTGCTGCAAAAAGCATATTGATTATTGTCTTGTGATAAGACAAACTGGACACCTGACATTTGCCGTAAGTTATACATGTTTGGCTTTCGATATGTGTGGTTAATGTGTTGGAGAAAGGGAACAGTTTTTCGCTAACTTTAATTGAAGAAAGACTAGTACTTTGCAGATGCAAGAATGGGATTTTTATGTCTTGAGCATTGACAGATTTAGTGTGTACAAGACTTTTTGCACTATAGCAGTCGATAAAATGCATTTAATGTTGAATCTAGATAGACATATCATGATTATTACAATAAGATTCAGACTGAGTATTTCAGATGTTGCTGTATATAGATATCAATACAAACAACATTCTCCTGTTGATTAATTTTTTCCATTGTGAAAAGAAGAGAAGGGAGACGAAGTACGTTTGATTCTGTGCTGTCCTATACAAAACCAAATAAGGAAATTTTATATACATTTAAAATATTATAGATTTCCAAGTCTTTTCTGATTAATTTGTTTGTCTAGTTTCCATTTAAAAAAAAAACAACTAGAAATATGTCCACTTACCTGTAAAAAGCATTTAAGTTACGATATGTTCTTGTTTCTTAATGTATGATATTGAATCAGTTCTGAACGTTTAAAATATTTGAATGATTTCCAGATGCACCCCTTCACGAGGGGCAATGGTCTATTTGGGATTAAACCTCTCTCCCCATCTCTCTCTGTGCCTTAGTCTGTCTCTCTCTATGTCTGCCTGTCTGTCTGTCTGTCTGTCTGTCTGTCTCTGTGTGTGTGTGTGTGTGTGTGCGTGCGTGCGTGCGTGCGTGCGTGCGTGCGTGCGTGCGTGCGTGCGTGCGTGCGTGCGTGTGTGTGTGTCCAAGACCACGTCTGCATTTCCACAGAACGAGGCATTAAGGCAGAACACACGAAAACTGGCACTTACTGCAAACGGAGGATTTGCCACACACAAGGTTGGAGCGACATTCGCCTGCCGTGCATTTGTCGTTAAGATCCCGTTCTGTTTGAAAAATAGCAAACAGATGCATGCAAGAGGTAAATAGGCGGACTTTTACTAGAAGAATACGACAAATGTGCTGATATATACCTGGATACTCACCGGGGATATAAACTAATATATATGAACAGCAGCATTCGAGAGAAAAACTGAAGGTGAAGAACTTCAAGCCAAGTTTGGCAGTGGTGTCCCTTCACCTATTTTAACAGCAGGAAGGGAAATCCAGAACGCGGCAACACTGGGTTAACTGTACATACACAAGCTAGTATTTTGACAAGATTATGTGTTGACTTTGGTCCCAGACCTTCATACGAAAGATACACTGAAAGACATAATGAACTGTAAATGCATAATGATAGCAACTGCCATTTCTCCCTTAGTGAAATAGACACAAGCACGCACGACGAGGGTCATTGTGCTTGTTATATCAAGTAGTCGCTGAGCAAAAAGCTGTAAATAAATAGTCACGTCTCTAATAGCTCATCCAATTAGGGGGGCGAAATCAGAAAGTCATAATAGCATATACGATTAGAAACGACGTGTAATTAAGTTGATGTCTCAGCAAGGAATGTTTAAGAGAATAGAACAAAAATAACAGTGCGTATCAGATGCATCAAAGTGTATGAAAGGGAATGTTCTTTCCGAAAAATTCGTTTGTATAACGCCCTTTCAGTGACACTGGTGCAAACGTCGGTAGGGACTCTAAATCCTACCTCTTTTGAAAAGAAGTCCATGCTGGATACAGATCTCTTGATACACTTGCAAGAATGAGATGACTACATTTTTTTTTCTTTGTTTTTAATAGAGCTAATTTGATCGGCCGGTTATTAGGGACAAACAGATAACAAGAAAAACACATGACGCGTTTCGACCTCTCAGGACATTGTCATGCAAGATAAACAATATTCAGAACAACGAAAATGAAGAACGAGCACTCATTTCTTTTCTCGAATTCAGCGCAGGAGGGCGTTGAACAGGAAATTTGGAGAGATCGAAACGCGTCGTGTTTTGTCTTGCAGTTTGTTTGTCCATGTTAACCGGCGGCTTTACATGAAGTTAGTTTTTAAAGATTAATTTGAATTTCCGCCTGCAGTCACCTCACTTTGAAACCGGAAATATGGTTAAATCTCCTTCACACACCTCCTACCTGCATTGTCTTTGGTTAATCTTCTCCTTCACGCACCTCCTACCTGCATTGTCTTTGGTTAATCTTCTCCTTCACGCACCTCCTACCAGCATTGTCTTTGGTTAATCTTCTCCTTCACGCACCTCCTACCAGCATTGTCTTTGGTTAATCTTCTCCTTCACGCACCTCCTACCTGCATTGTCTTTGGTTAATCTTCTCCTTCACGCACCTCCTACCTGCATTGTCTTTGGTTAATCTTCTCCTTCACGCACCTCCTACCTGCATTGTCTTTGGTTAATCTTCTCCTTCACGCACCTCCTACCTGCATTGTCTTTGGTTAATCTTCTCCTTCACGCACCTCCTACCTGCATTGTCTTTGGTTAATCTTCTCCTTCACGCACCTCCTACCTGCATTGTCTTTGGTTAATCTTCTCCTTCACGCACCTCCTACCTGCATTGTCTTTGGTTAATCTTCTCCTTCACGCACCTCCTACCTGCATTGTCTTTGGTTAATCTTCTCCTTCACGCACCTCCTACCAGCATTGTCTTTGGTTAATCTTCTCCTTCACGCACCTCCTACCAGCATTGTCTTGGTTAATCTTCTCCTTCACGCACCTCCTACTAGCATTGTCTTTGAAGGCAAGCTAGCAATACCAGTGTGGCGTTTCCTCGGGGTATAACTCTGTGACCTGTGACCTCTGATGCATCCAACAATACCAGTGTGGTGTTTTCTCAGGGTGTAACTCAGTGACCTATGACCTCTGATGCCTCCTCCCTGGCAAGGTGGAAATCATCTGTCCTCATAGAGGGGAAGATACGATAGCAACCTGGAGGGAGGCTTGACCCAGCACATTCCTAACCCTCACAACTGTCCTCACAGAGGGTAAGATACGATAGCAGCCTGGAGGGAGGCTTGACCCAGCACATTCCTAACCTTCACTACTGTCCTCATAGAGGGGAAGATACGATAGCAGCCTGGAGGGAGGCTTGACCCAGCACATTCCTAACCTTCACAACTGTCCTCATAGAGGGGAAGGTACGATAGCAGCCTGGAGGGAGGCTTGACCCAGCACATTCCTAACCTTCACTACTGTCCTCATAGAGGGGAAGATACGATAGCAGCCTGGAGGGAGGCTTGACCCAGCACATTCCTAACCTTCACTACTGTCCTCATAGAGAGGAAGATACGATAGCAACCTGGAGGGAGGCTTGACCCAGCACATTCCTAACCTTCACAACTGTCCTCATAGAGAGGAAGATACGATAGCAACCTGGAGGGAGGCTTGACCCAGCACATTCCTAACCCTCACAACTGTCCTCACAGAGGGTAAGATACGATAGCAGCCTGGAGGGAGGCTTGACCCAGCACATTCCTAACCTTCACTACTGTCCTCATAGAGGGGAAGATACGATAGCAGCCTGGAGGGAGGCTTGACCCAGCACATTCCTAACCTTCACAACTGTCCTCATAGAGGGGAAGGTACGATAGCAGCCTGGAGGGAGGCTTGACCCAGCACATTCCTAACCTTCACTACTGTCCTCATAGAGGGGAAGATACGATAGCAGCCTGGAGGGAGGCTTGACCCAGCACATTCCTAACCTTCACTACTGTCCTCATAGAGAGGAAGATACGATAGCAACCTGGAGGGAGGCTTGACCCAGCACATTCCTAACCTTCACAACTGTCCTCATAGAGGGGAAGATACGATAGCAACCTGGAGGGAGGCTTGACCCAGCACATTCCTAACCTTCACTACTGTCCTTATAGAGGGGAAGATACGATAGCAGCCTGGAGGGAGGCCTGACCAGCACATTCCTAACCTTCACTACTGTCCTTATAGAGGGTAAGATACGATAGCAGCCTGGACCAGCACATTCCTAACCTTCACTACTGTCCTCATGGAGGGGAAGATAGGATAACAACCTGGAGGGAGGCCTGACCCAGCACATTCCTAACCTTCACTTCTGGCAAGGGATGAAGGTGTTGTTTCTGCCTACTCCCTGGTCCTGGTCAAGCGAGTCTCAAGGATCGAACAGCACATGAGGGAGATTGCAACCGTCACTGGGATCTTTTCACCTATTCCATTCACCTAGGCCACCTGGTTCATTCAAACGCAGAATAGACAATTTGTTATGACAGTGCATGTCCGACGAGTCCAACATGCCCAGTTTTTATTCATTTTTCCCTACATAGAAACAACACGCATACAGATGTTGTCCAGTTGATGTATTTTCTCACTGCTCCCGCACTTCTCTCTCTCTCTCTCTCTCTCTCTCTCTCTCTCTCTCTCTTTTCTCTCTCTCTCTCTCTCTCTCTCTCTCTTCCTCCTCTCTCTCCTCTCTCTCTCTCCTCTCTCTCTCTCTCTCTCTCTCTCTCTCCTCTCTCTCTCTCTCTGGGGGTGAGCTGTCGTCATCCAAGAGGAGAAGACTCGTTTTCTTCGGATCTGCGATTAATCAACGTTTTCAATTAATTTATCCAGTTTTCATCTGTACAGTCTTTCAGATCGGTGACAGTATCAACATGCCATCAGCAGCCCTCGATTTCAGAGGTCGGTGTGGCGGATTCGTCGCAAGCTTTATAAGTTTTATGGCAAGAAAAGCCAGGTTGAAGATGTTCATGTCGGTGCGCGTGTTAAACGTACACACCCGTGTCACCGGTGTCACGGTAGGCTTGGTCCTCACCGCCTTTTTCTTCAGCGATCTTCTGCTCCGATGCGGCGACGTGGAGACGAACCCCGGGCCAAAGTCGTCCAGCTCCAGCTCCACGAAGCAGTCCCGCCTGGCTCGTGATGGCTCTGTACGCCATACAAGTACGGACTCTTTCATGACACCTGATCCTGACCAAGCTCCAAGTAAACCCGAACCCACAAACCGTGACATCATGGCTGCCCTGAACTCGAGAAGCGACCAGATGGACGCCAAGCTGGACGCAGTCAAGCAGGAAGCCCATGATCTGAGGGAGGACTATGCGACCCTTCACAGTGAGATGAGGGAGCTGAAGAAAGAGGTGACAGAGCTACGGAAAGATAACGGAGATCTGCAGAAGAGCAACAACGACCTGCGTGAAAAGCTGAAAGATTGCGAGAAGCGTATAGACGACCTTGAGGGCCGTTCTAAGTGCAACAACCAAATTTTCTATGGTCTGCCCCGGAGAGACGGCGAAACCAACGCAGACTGTGAGGGCTTGGTGCAGGATCTTCTGACAGAGAAGCTGGATCTGACTGACGATGTGGAGTTTGACTGTGTGCACCGACTGAGTTCCAGGCCCGACTCCCCAGTGATCGCCCGATGTGCCTTTTACAAGCAAAAGGTGAAGATTCTTAAAGCTAAGGGTAAGTTGAAAGGTTGAGATGTATTTATTGGGGAAGACTTTTCAAAAGGGGTCAGGGACATTCGTCGAAGGCTGACTCCACACCTGAAACGCGCTAAGCAAGACGGGAAAAGAGCCACGATGGTGTACAATTACCTTTTGATTGACGGTGACAAACCGAAGGTGCCTCATGACAAGCGTGTATGCCTGGAATTATGCATATAATGAAGAGGGTGCATGCGGGAACTGATTATTCATGAGTTTCATTTTGTCGTAGGATTGAGAGAGAGAGAATTAAAAGAGAGAGAGGGGAGGAAGGAGAGAGAGAGAGAGAGAGAGAGAGAGAGAGAGAGAGAGAGAGAGAGAGAGAGAGAGAGAATGGAAAAGGGGGGAGAGGGGGAGAGAGATAGGGAGGAGGGGGATGAGGATAGAGAAAGAAAGGGAAGGAGAGATAGGGGGAGAGAGAGGAGGAGACAGAGAGAGTGGGATATATATATATATATATATATATAGAGAGAGAGAGAGAGAGAGAGAGAGAGAGAGAGAGAGAGAGAGAGAGAGAAGAGAGAGAGAGGAAAGAGGGAGAGAGAGACGGACAGAGAGAGACAGACAGATAGACAAACAGACGGGCAGGCAGATGGACAGACAGAGAGACAGGGTGAGAGCTGTCATGGCTATGTACTCTGAATTCTGACATAGTCATTGACTCACTACATGCTTTGGTGCCAGAGTCGCAGACCAGACCAAGTTGACAGTATTGGTGATTCGGGTCACACCTGGCGTTCAATTTTAACGCTACACAAACAACGTCAAGCAGCATATTCAGAACAATTCTACTCTATGAAGATCAATAAGAGAATGCAAAAAACAATGCTAAATGCCATTGTTCTTCAAAACCTCTCACTCTGTGGCATAAGTTTGGATTTCACTGCATCTATAGTGACTTTGTGTCTAAGTACTGTGCGTCGAGAGTTTCACAGTGCCAGCTACTGTCAATACATTAGAAGTGACTTATCTTGATGTCAGTAAATATTGTGGTACCTAGCTTTATGGGTGCTACTGCTGACGTCAAGAAATGCAGGACTGGCGTTTGTGTCAATGAACTCACGTGGATTGTTGTTGGTGTCAATATATTCATGATAGGTAAGGTAAGGGAAGGAAAGGGAAGGTAAGGTAAGGTAATGTTGCTTATAGCCCAGCCGACACAAAGGACCATATCACGTTAAAATCAAGTCACAAGTCATCATTCACACAATTCTTTAAAATACATATTCTAAAAACCCATCCAAAATTTGTTAAAAATCTTTCCACTCAGATCTGATGAAAAATGTTAATCTCTTTCAAAAACTCAAAGATCGCGTCAGGCTTTCATGGAATCTGCTGTAAAATGTTTGTGTCTCACATCATGTAAGTCCCAACACTCTAAAAGAACATGTTTCATTGTGAGTGGCACATGACATGGAATGCACCATGGAGCTTCTTCACTCTTTAAAAGGTATGAATGAGTAAAATACGAATAGCCGGTGTGCAGCCGGCATAGAACCGTTTCTTCTTTGCGACCAGCAGACGTAGATGAGAGGAATTCCTTTAGGTTTGGACGGATCTGAAAGAGCCTGTTATCCGTCTGTGTATTCCAATCCTCCTGTCAGTGGTCTCTGATATAATTATTAACTTTTGATTTCAGATCTGTCAGGGGATATATATGTTAGACAATTTCCCTGTTGTGGCATTTTTGGCCAAGCGATCAGCCATTTCATTCCCTCCGATGCCAGCATGACCGGGAACCCAAGCCGGAACGATGCTGTGACCCTCCACTTTCAACCTGGTAAAATGCTTTTAAAAAGTGGAGAAGTTCGGGATGATGGAGGTTGCGGCCAGCTATGGCTTCCAAAGCTGACAGCGAATCCGACAAAACCAGAAAGTCCTTCGTAGATTTTGAGATTATCTTCAGTGCCAGAACCAGAGCTGTAAGTTCAACAGCGCAGACAGAATTATTTGAAGGAATATGTTCTAATAATATTTGAGAAGGAACACCAGGGCAATAGGCTGCCCAGGCCACTCCAACTTTAGACTTGGAACCGTCAGTGAAAATTTCCTAACAGGATGGGAATTTCAAACAGAGATCGGCAAACATCCCGATGCTCATGTCCTAAGACGGGTGAGTACCGGCTACACGAAAATACACAATGCATGCAACCTGTGTGCCAGAATAGTCTACGTGAAGACTGTGGGCACGGGGCAGGTTAAACATCCCCATCTGGAAGAAGAAGAACAATGCCTTGTATGCGGGAGTCCGTAGATCTTTTGTTCTTCCTGAACAATTGTTGCGTGAAACCCAGAGAAGTGTCGCGCATTTGGTGGTAAGATCGAAGAATTTCCTCTTGCACGCATTCCTGTGGACACACCCTACTTTAATGGTGTCATTCTTGCTTGTGTGATCTTGTTTTGGGAAATTTACCTGGGGTGTCAAATGTTCATGGTGGTGATGGTGGTTCTTATGTTCCCACTATGGTCAGCACACAGGCGCAAGCGGAGAGAGAGAAAAAACGCACCTAAACCTTTGTCGGTGTCAGATTTTTCAGTACTTGACGTGGACTGTGACTGTTTGACAGAACTACAGAAGGGTGACAAGACTCTAGGAACACTCTTTCAGAAGGTGACTGTTGGTAAGGTAGAGCCAGGAACTACTCCTCTGTTTTGTTTTGTTTTTGTTCAGGATGATGTACTGTACAGGTGTGCAGTGGTGAATGAGACTGTTGTTAACCAAATTGTGGTGCCATTGTCTTTGAGAAATACGGTGTTACGCACTGCCCATGATGCTATTTTTGCAGGTCATTGTGGAGTCAAACGCACTTAGCAGCGTATCCTTGCACAGTTCTACTGACCGACTGTGCGCAAGGATGTGGTTCTATATTGTGATGTGTGCCAGAGGATTTCTCACAAAGGTAGAGTTCCTTGCGCTCCTTTTCACAAGATGCCTTTGATTTCCACTCCGTTTCACCATGTCGCAATCGATCTTGTCGGCCCATTTCAACCGTCTTCATCGGGGAATCGTCATGTTTTGACTCTCGTGGACACGGCCACACGCTTCCCTGAAGCGGTTCCTTTGAAACGGATTGATACCGTTACGGTTGCTGAAGCTCTTCGTTCCATTTTTTCACGTGTCGGTCTTCCAGAAGAGATTCTGTCGGACTGTGGTACTCAGTTTCTTTCAGATTTGATGTCTGAAGTATACAGGTTGGTGTCGGTGAAGTCTGTGACTACAACTCCGTATCATCCACAGTCGAACGGGATGCTCGAACGATTTAATGGTACGTTGAAAACCATGCTTCGCAAAGTTTCCTTTCAGGCCCCTCGTGGATGGGATCGGTACATTCCGGCATTACTCTTTGCATACCGGGAACTCCCGAATGAGTCATTGGGATTTTCCCCTTTCGAGCTTGTTTGTGGTCAGTCGCCTCGGGGCCCGCTTGATCTCTTGGCTAACAAATGGACAGGTACCAACACTGAGTCTGCTGCTGATGCTAAAATAAATGTGTATCAATATGTTTTTGATTTGCAAAACAGGATTACGGACGCCTGTCAGGTTGCCCAGGAGACAGCTGATAGAATGGCTGACAGGTACAATAAATATGCAGACAGGAAATCAAAGGTACGTTCATTTCAGGTTGGTGATAAGGTTCTGATCTTGTTGACAGATGACCACAGCAAGTTACGCATCCAGTGGAAAGGTCCTTTTTCTGTTGTGTCCAAGTTGTCACCTGTGAACTACGCCATTGACATGAACGGGCAGGTCAAGAAGTTTGATGTTAACATGCTCAAGTTGTATGTTCAAAGAGTGAATGTTGCTATCAACAAGTCTGTTGACATGACAGTTGTATCAGATTTTCCGTCTTTGTCGTCTGACTTGTCGGATATTTTACCAGTTAAAGCTGTTGTCGATGTTCCGTTTCGTGACAAACCGACTGTGTTCGACATGACAGAGACTGCGTCTGTTGGTTTGTTGTTGGACACTGACTCTGACACCTCATCTGTCTTACCGACTCTGACAGTAAAGGGAGAGACGTACAAGGATGTTGTGGTTTGTGATGACTTGACTTCTACGCAGAAAGCTGAGTTACATACTATTATGCAGGATGTTAGTGACATTCTCACAGACAAACCTGGTTCAGCAAAGGGAGTGGATCCACATGCAATTACTTTGTCAAGTGATGTTCCTGCTCGTGTTAAACCTTATCCTTTGCCATTTGCCAAGGAGGAGATTGTACAAAAAGATATACAGGTTATGTTAGATTTGGGGGTGATTGAACCATCCACTTCACCTTACAGCTCTCCTGTGGTATTGGTAAACAAGCCAGATGGCTCTGTGAGGTTCTGCATTGATTGTCGTAAACTTAATCAACTCACGATTTTCGATGCTGAACCAATTCCAGACGTTGAAAGTCTTCTTTGTCATTTATCTGATGGCAGATATTTCGTCAAAATCGATTTGACGAAGGGCTATGACAGATCTCCATGAAGGAATGTGACAAAGGCAAGACTGCTTTGCAGACACCTTTCGGGCTGTTCCAGTGGACAAGGATGCCATTTGGGTTGCAAAACGCTCCGGCTACGTTTGCACGTATGATGCGTGCACTGCGTTTGTATGAGTGTGGTGCGGTGTTTCTTTGATGATATCCTGTTGTCACAGAGTTCGTGGTCTTCTTTGCTAACGTCTTTTGCGTTCTGCTTTCAATAAAATCAGGGACTTTTGACTTACTGCCAGACTATCGAAGATTGAAGCCGGTTTCCAGTCCTTAGAGTTCCTGGGACATCGCATCGCTGTTGGTTGCATGATGCCAGAAAGGTCTAAGGTATCAAAGATTCTTTCATTGCAGGTACCCAAAAATAAAAAGCAGGTTCGATCTCTTTTGGGGTTGTTGTCCTACTACGGGCGGTATGTATCTCATTTTGCTTCTCTGACTGCTCCATTGACTGATCTGACAAAGGGTGCCAAATCTAAACAGATCATTTGGACTACAGAGTGCCAGACTGCTCTGGAACAGATACAAAGAACGTTGAATACATTCCCTGTTTTGTTGTTGCCGTCTCTTGCCGAAGATTTTATCCTCCGGACAGATGCCAGTTCGAAAGGCATGGGAGCTGTTCTCCTTCAGGAAAAGAACGGTCTTCCTCACCCGATACAGTGTGTCAGCAAGAAGTTTATCGTCAGTCAGCGGAAGTACTCAACAATAGAGAGAGAGTGCCTGGCTATTCTTTGGGGGTGCGAGAAGTTCGCACGGTTTCTGACAGGGAGAGAGTTCATTCTGCAAACAGACCACAGACCACTCACTTTCCTTCAGTCATCCAAAACAAGGGATAGTCGTCTTTTGGGGTGGGCCCTTTCCCTTCAGGAATTCCGGTTCCGCAGTGAACCAATTCCAGGTACTGCCGAATAAAAAGTGGACGATGACCCCGAAAACCAAGATCATGGAGATCATGAAGTATCCCAGATTCCCAGGTGCTAACGTAGGCCTTCTTCAGGTCAAAGAAAATAGCCACTGTGTGTTGTTTGTTTAGAAAGGCTTTCCGAAGTGTAGATTCCAGACGATCAAATGGTCCACTGTAGTTCGATGTTTGCGGAAACCACACTGTACTTTCGCCAGCAAGCCGTTGGTTTCGAGTTTCCACATAAGTCTAGCATTGACCATTTTCGCCATCAGTTTGCAGATACAGCTGGTCAAAGCTATCGAACGGTAGCTTGATGGGTCAGACATATCTTTTCCAGGTTTGGGAATGGGAATGATGAGGGCTTTTCGCCAAGAGGGTGAAAAGAATGCAGTAGTCCATACATGGATGTATACATGTAGCAGGGTGTGCAGACCTTTTTGTGGAAAATGTTTCAAAAGCTTATAAGGGATTTCATCTATACCCGGAAAGGAATCGCTGCAAGAAAGTAAGGTGGATTTCAATTCGTTTAAAGTGAAAGGAAGATTGTAGTCTTGCAGATCGTCTGGTGAAAAGTTGTAGGATTATTTTTCTTTGAGGACTTTATTTTTTTTACAAAACAGGCTGATTTGTCAGAAGACGAGGAATTCCATTCAATGGTTGAAGCCAGCAGCTTAGCAACTGCTTTTTTCTCTGTTATTAAAGAGTCAGAAAACTTGAGATGGTTTACAGTGGGGCAGGTGTTCTTCCCTTTGATTTTGTTGATGATTTTCCACACTTTCTTCTTCGATGTTTTGTATGTGAGACTGAGCCAAATTGTTTCCAAGTTTACTGGTTTTATAAATGTGTAATTGCTCTCACTTTCTGATGCGCTCGGACGTTGGGCATCGATGGTCTGCTGGAGACCCAACGTTGAGCTCTTTTGTGGGCTTTGTTAATTTCATTGCATTCAGAGTTGAACCAAGGAACCTTTGGTATAAGGGGCTTCTTGGAGGATGTGGGAATGGTTGACTTTGCGCACTTCAGCATGAAATCTGAAAGACTTCCTGACGGATCTTCACTTTGCAGGATCTTGTCCTCTTCCAGATCGTTAAGGAACCTAGTGGCAAAGAGGTCCCAATCTGCTTTGCTAAAATTGAGGCTTTCTGGTAAGGACTCACGCTCTGCATTTGTATACCGGAGCAACACAGGAAAGTGGTCACTATCATGTAGGTCTTCATCAACTTCCCAAACAAAATCCAGAAACAAAGAAGGGATACAAACAGAAAGATCCAGACAAGATGTGGTGCCATTAGCGGAGTGAAAGTAAGTTGTTGATTTCCCATCAAAACACACAAATCAAGCTCTGAAAACACTTCCTCTAAAAGGAGACCCCTTGGTGAAGATCTTTAACTTCCCCAAAGAGGAGAGTGACCATTCAGATCGCCTTATAGCAGGAAGGGTCTAGGAAGCTGCTCCAAGAGCGAAATGAGGTCCCGTTTGGTGATACAGATATTTGGAGACAGATAAAGCTACTGATAGTTATGGTTTTGTGAAGAGTAAACCGAGCTGCCACCGCCTGAAGTGGAGCCCGCAGAGCAACTGGGCTGTACAGAACAGAGTTGTGAATGAATAAGGCTACCCCGCCAGTAACGCCATGTTCAACAGTTTGTGCAGGTTGGTTTAGAAAGCTGTAGCCAGAAAGTGAAAAATTTTAGTCAGATCTTAGAAGAGTTTCTTGTAGTGAAACTAGCACAGGCCTAGCTTCACGGCACAAGAGCTGCAGTTCTTCGTAATTGGAAGACAGTCCCCTGATGTTCCATTGCAAGACTGTTTCCATTGTGGTTGAGGATTTTAGTCATCCATGTCTACGTCCTCTTCCTCTCCATCATACGGAGCCCAAACACATTTTCCTGTTTGAGCTCCCCTTTTTTTAGCCTATCTGATGGAGTTGGAAGCTTCTCCTTCCCCAGAGGGGAAGAACCCAAAGATCTTGGTGGCATTGGTGGAGGCTTTACTTGTTGGAAGCCACTGTCGAGGCACCTCCCTTGGGAGGTGGTCTTGGCTTGGGTGTCGTCTCGGGGCAAACCCCTTGCTGGGCAGTCTGCACAGCCACAGGCTTAGTGGATGCACTGGAGGTGTATCGTTTGGTGGGTTTAAGGCCCCCACCAACGGCCGTTTTGTCTTGCGATGTCTGTTGTTTATGTCGATAAATTCATGAGGACATTTCTTGATGTCGATTTTTTCGGATAATAAGTTCGTGTGTGTTGTTGGTGTAGATGAATTTGAAGGGACCGTTGTTGATAATGATAGATTCATAGAAGTTTTATGAATAACGATAAATTCCTTGGACAGTTTATGGTGTCAATTGAGTCGGGGAGGGGGGGGGGGGGCGCTGTTGTTGACGATGATAGATTTCCCGGGAATTGTGTTAAGTTTCTGTGGACAGGTGAGGACTGTTATTTGTCTCAATGAAATATGGGAATTGAAGTTAATGTCAGCAGATTCAGGTAAAATATTGTTGATACACTTGTCAATTTTCATCAGAAGTGGTGGTGTGCCTGTAGATGGAAATCAAACATGGAGTGACTGTACTATTAAGCAGTTGTAAGTTTTGTTTTGCTTAACTGGTAGTGTCATGTGAGAGAAAGTATCTGATGCACGCTGACTGTACAACTGTGGTCAATTTAGAGTAAAGTTGGTGGTAATTTTCCTGAGTGATATTTTACTGTGGCTGACTCTACAGTCCAAGCAAATACCGCCAGTTTTTGACGTTAACCCGTGGTGGGATATCTCACTTAGGCTGTCTTTACAAGAAGCAAACACCATCAGTTTTTGTCAAGAGTTGGTGACGAACGAACCTTACAGACAGGCGTATCTGTCATGCGGGTCTATACACTCCAGCCAGTAACATCACTTCTGACATTGTGTTGACGGATTGGCTGTGAACAACAGAAGGAAATCTCATGTAAGTTCACCTCTGACTCTGCAAGAACTAAAAGTATGGTAGTTTCTGAAAAAAATTGGTTGTGGGCCCCAAGACGTTGTCTCTTTCATCAATCAGTGTCATCAGGTTCCGGCAGAATAGTGGTGTCCCTGCAGAGCCACTGTCGTTAGTTCTGGGTAATGATGGCTGTGTCCTGCGTCTGATAATAACAGACATCACTGAACACCATTGAACTGACTCAGTAGCGGAGAAATATCTCCTTCAGTGTGTGTCGTCGTAGCAGACTCTTAATGACGTTTTTTTTTTCTTCTTTGCCTGGCTACCAGTTGTGATGCCACAAGAAGACTGAGGTGTGGCTGTCCATGTGGTTGGGGGAGGGGGGAGGGGGGTACGAAGTTAGCGAGGTGTGAAGAATAACACAAAAAGGGGCGCAGAACATATGACGTTAATATACTCCTATACCAAGATAGGTAGAGAGCACTGGGTTGACACACTTATATACCGTGTTGTGTGTGCTTTTGTATACTGCCACGTAACGCTCTTCAGATCATGGTGTAGTACTCTGTTGACATGTGTGTGTGTGTGTGTTCTCCTGTCGTACAGTACTTTAGACATCAAGGTGAAATAATGTACGTACCTTTGTGTTGTGTTGCCTGAACAGGCTTTTGTTGTCATGAACTAAGTAACACTGCACGGTGTAATACTAGGTTAACAAATTTGCTATGTTCTGCGGGCATGTATTGCTCTAAAACGCATGGCGTAGCGCAGTGTTGATATGTTTGTTGTGTTTTGTATGTGATATGTTCTGCTGTCATGCAATGCTCTAAAAAGCGAGGTGTATAACCAGTCTGAAACATGTGCTGTGTTGCGTGCATTGTGTTTTGTTGCCATGTACTATTTAACAGTGTGGTGATGCACTTGGTGTACATGTCTGCGGTGCTGTCATTTGGTGCTCCTAACAGCACAGTGTGGCACAATGTTGATATGTGTGCTGTGTTGTGTGCGCTGTATTCTCCTGATATGCAATACTCCAAACAGCACAGTATGGCACAAAGCTGACAATGTGTTTTGTGTGCTGTATCCTTCTGTCATGTAGTGCTCTAGACAGCACAGTGTAGCACAATGTTGATAGGTGTGATGTGTTGTGTGTGTTGTATTCTTTTGACATGTGGTTCTCTAAACAGCACACTGTAGCACTGAACTGACAACGTGTGCTGTGTGTGCTGTATGCTGCTGCCATGAAGTGCTCTACACAGCATGGTGTAGCACTATGTTGACAGGTGTGTTGCGCTGTGTGTGCTTGTTTTCAGGTGCCATGTGATAACAAGTGTGCTGTGTTGTGTTCAGCTAGCTGTCATGTGTTGTGCTCTGCACAATGTGTGTAGCATTGTGTTGACACATGTATTCAATTGACAGGTGGTACTCTACACATCATGGGGTAGGACTGAATCCACAAGAGTGTTGAGTTATATGCGCTGCTTTGCTGTTACACAGCACTCTACGCGTGAGGGTGTAGCACTGTGATGACAAGTGTTGTGTGCGTGCTGTGTTCTCCTGTCATCTACTTCTCTGCACAGGATGGTGTAGCACTGAGCTTGTAATGATTTAACAAAGGAACTGATCCGAAGATGAATAATACATGAATCCATGTATGTTTAGGTTATGCCTTTTACTTTCATCATGTAAATTTGTAACGTTGCAAAACTTTTCATTATATTTGTATAAAGCCTTTGCAAGACGTGCCGTCGCCAATAGCAAGACGATCAATCTGTCATTTTGCATTGTACCCGTACCGTAGATATGTATTTACACTGTATCTGACTACCGTGTGGAATAGTATTGTGATTGAGATCCCATAAGAATGAGCAAATGCCTTCTGATTAAAGAAATTGATTCATTTATCCATGGTGTAGCACTGGGTTGACATTTGCATTGCGTGTGTGTATGCGTGTGTGTGTGTGTGTGTGTGTCTGTGTGTTTGTGTGTGTGTGCACACACGAATTGTGTTAAGCTTTCATGTAGAGCTCTAATTTAGTCAGGTCAGACAGACAGATCTGCTACTGGTAACCTGGATCCCGGTACTACCTGTCACAGTGATGGATCGTCGGCGACTAAACTGGCACCCCCACCAGTTCTCAGGAGGAGGGTGAGGAGGGTGGCTAGACACCCTGATGGGATTAGATTACAGATTCATCAAAGGGCGCTAGCTCTGGAGAGCTGTCAACAGCCATCTAGCTAAGGGAGTAAACCCTGACAAAAAATCCGAAGTGGAGCCCCCAAGCTGGTTAGATGGTAAACTTTGTCACCCTCCAGCAGCTTCTGCGACCGTGTTGGCACCAAACTGTAACAGTCTTGCTGTTCCTTTGGATCCGTCAGCGAGGTGGAGAGTGGGGACAGGCTGCTGGGGTAACAATTGCAATGCCCAGGCTTATATCCGTGCAACCATTCACAAACACTGACTTGCACCTACGACCTGGACTGGACATTCCAGCGTCGACACAACACGGGAAGCAGCAGATACCGGTTTTACTTCAGCGCTCAATTGGCGGCGAGCGCATCGCCAGGGATTGCTTCTGATGGTGGGAGAGATTTTTGCGTCTCACTGGACAGCTACCGCCAGCCTAAGCTGGCGGGCCCCAGCCAGTAAGGTGCTGTCCCGCCACGACCTGCCCTCTTCATTCGATGCATGGGGATTAGGAGAACATCCGACCAGCAGGTCATAAACGTCCGCGCCAGGCAATAAGGAAACTTCAAGAAAGGGATCAGTGCTAAAACTGAGTCGTTGGAATGTCTAGACAATGATGCCTGGGCTTTCTCAAGACCTTCAAGATATCAGCGACGCCAGAAAAGCAGCTGTCACACACAACGAACTCAAGAGATTGAATATGGACATCGCCACCCTGCAGGAAACACGGCTGGCTGACACAGGCACACTGAAGGAGAGGGACTAGCTCTGATGCCCCAAGAGAGTACGGGGTAGGTTTTGCAGTGAAGAACAGCCCGATGAGTATGACAGAACCAAGTAGCGGCGGCTTAGAGCGACCCCTGACTCTCCGCCTCAACACTACCAAAGGTCTTGTCACCCATATTAGCGTATATGCTCCAACTCTGTCCGCCACTCTGGATGCCAAGGATGAGTTCTAAAAAATCTTGCATGTACTAAGGTACATCCCAGCACAGAACAACTTGTTCTCCTTGGCGACTTCGATGCCAGAGTGGGTGCAGACAACGACTCGTGGCCCTCTTGCCTTGGTTCGTATGGAGTGGGGAAAATGAATGAGAACGGACAGCGACTGCTCGAATTTTGCGCCTGTCACAAACCGTGCATCGTTAACTCCTTCTTCAAGACGAGGCCGAAAGTCTCCTGGAAACAACCGCGCTCAAAGCATTGGCTTCAACTGGATCAGACCGTGGTAAGACGCTCTGCTGTCAAAAACCTTCACACTCGCTCCTACCAAAGCGCAGACTGCGACCGGACTGCTCCTTGGTATGCTGCAGGATCAGGCTGCAAGCAAAGAAGTTCGACTGCTCAAAAATAACAAGGGAAGTTTCGTATCGACATCAGTAAGATGTCTCAGCCAGATCTTGTGGAACAGTCCGCAGAGGCGTTTCAGAGAGAATATGATGCATTACAGCCCGAAGACTTTGCCATACAGAGATGGGAAACTTTACAGGACCCCAGGCAACGCACTCCTCTGGCTACCTTTGGGAAGAAAACTTCAAAGTCTCTCGACTGGTTTGAGGCAAAATCGTCAGAAACGACTCCAACTATTGAGGCTAAGGGTTAGGTGCATGCGGTCACCCAACGAGAAGAACCTGCAGATCCTCAGGGCTGCAAGGCGCAAGGTTAAGCTTAATGCCAGGCGCTGCGCCAACAAGTACTGGACAGAGCCCAGCGAGGATACACAGACAGATGCTGAAAGAGGCAACATCAGAGGGATGTTTGACGGCATCGAAAAGGCACTGGGACCAACGAGTACTGTACAGAGCCCAGCGAGGATACACAGACAGATGCTGAAAGAGGCAACATCAGAGGGATGTTTGACGGCATCAGAAAGGCACTGGGACCAACGAGTACTGTACAGAGCCCCCCAGGTATACGACAGATGCTGAAAGAGGAAACATCAGGGATGTTTGACGGCATCAGAAAGGCACTGGACCAACGAGTAATGGCAGGCCAGCGGGGAACACAGACAGCTGCTGAAAGAGGAACATCGAGGGTGTTTGAGGCATCGAAAAAGGCACTGGGACCAACGAGTACTGTACAGAGCCCAGCGAGGATCACAGACAGATGCTGAAAAGAGGAAAACATCAGGGGATGTTTGACGGCATCAAAAAAGGCACTAGGACCAACGGTTACTGGACAGAGCCCCAGCGGGGGTTTAAAAGACAGTTTGCTGAAAGAGGCAACATCAGAGGGGGGTTTGACGGCATCGAAAAGGCACGGGGACCAACGAGTACTGTACAGAGCCCAGCGAGGATACACAGACAGATGCTGAAAGAGGCAATCAGAGGGATGTTTGCGGCATCAGAAAGGCCTGGGACCAACGAGTATGTACAGAGCCCGCGAGGATACACAGACAGCTGCTGAAAAAAGGCAACATCGAGGGTGTTTGACGGCATCAGAAAGGCACTGGGCCCAAACGAGTATGTACAGACCCCCAGCGGGGGATACCCCAGACAGTGCTGAAAGAGGCAACATCAGAGGGATGTTTGCCCGGCATCAGAAAGGCACTGGGGACCAACGAGAGTACTGGACAGAGCCAGCGAGGATAAAACAAAAGATGCTGAAAAAGGCAAATCAGAGGGATGTTTGAGGGCATCGAAAAGGCACTGGGACCAACGAGTACTGTACAGAGCCCAGCGAGGATACACAGACAACTGCTGAAAGAGGCAACATCAGAGGGTGTTTGACGGCATCGAAAGGCACTGGGACCAACGAGTACTGTACAGAGCCCAGCGAGGATTACAGACGCTGCTGAAGAGGCAACCAGTGGGATGTTTGACGGCATCAAAAAGGGCACTGGGCCCAAACGAGTACTGGACAGAGCCAGCGAGGTTACACAGACAGATGCTGGAAGAGGCAACATCAGAGGGATTTTTGGCGGCATCAGAAAGGCATGAGACCAACGAGTACTGTACAGAGCCCAGCGAGGATATACAGACGATGCTGAAAGAGGCAACATCAGAGGGATGTTGACGGCATCGAAAAAGGCACTGGGCCCAACGAGTTACTGGACAGAGCCCAGCGAGGATATACAGACAGATGCTGAAAGAGGCAAATCAGAGGGATGTTTGACGGCATCAAAAAAGGCACTGGGACCAACCCGAGTAACTGTACAGAGCCCAGCGAGGTTTACCAGACAGTGCTGAATGAGGCCAACATTAGAGGGATGTTTGACGGCATCGAAAAGGAACTGGGACCAACGAGTACTGTACAGACCCCAGCGAGGATACCCAGACAGATGCTGAAAGAAGGCAAACTTTAGGGGATTTTTGAGGGCATCGAAAAGGCACTGGGACCAACGAGTACTGTACAGAGCCCGCAGGAGGATACACAGACAGATGCTGAAAAAAGGCAACATCAGAGGGATGTTTGACGGCTTCAAAAAAGGAACTGGGACCAACGAGTACTGTACAGACCCCGCGAGGATATCAGACAACTGCTGAAAGAGGCAACATCGAGGGATGTTTGAGGGCCCATCAAAAAAGGCACTGGGCCCAACGAGTACTGTACAGAGCCAGCGAGGATATACAGACAGATGCTGAAGAGGCAACATAGAGGGATGTTTGACGGCATGGGAAAAGGCACTGGGCCCAAACCCGAGTACTGTACAGAGACCCAGCGGGATACACAGACAGATGCTGAAAAGAGGCAACATAGAGGGATGTTTGACGGCATCGAAAAGGCATGGGACCAACGAGTACTTTTACAGACCCCAGCGGGATAACAGACAGATGCTGAAAGAGGCAACATCAGAGGGATGTTTGACGGCATCGAAAAGGCACTGGGACCAACGAGTACTGTACAGAGCCCAGCGAGGATACACAGACAGCTGCTGAAAGAGGCAACATTAGAGGGATGTTTGACGGCATCGAAAAGGCACTGGGACCAACGAGTACTGTACAGAGCCCAGCGAGGATACACAGACAGATGCTGAAAGAAGCAACATTAGAGGGATGTTTGACGGCATCGAAAAGGCACTGGGACCAACGAGTACTGTACAGAGCCCAGCGAGGATACACAGACAGCTGCTGAAAGAGGCAACATTAGAGGGATGTTTGACGGCATCGAAAGGCACTGGGACCAACGAGTACTGTACAGAGCCCAGCGAGGATACACAGACAGATGCTGAAAGAGGCAACATCAGAGGGATGTTTGACGGCATCGAAAAGGCACTGGGACCAACGAGTACTGTACAGAGCCCAGCGAGGATACACAGACAGATGCTGAAAGAGGCAACATCAGAGGGATGTTTGACGGCATCGAAAAGGCACTGGACCAACGCTAAGCAAGACGGCTCCCCTCAAATGCTTCACTGGGGAATTAATCGATTACCAGCAGATGGAAAGATGGGTGGAGCACTACTCAGACCTCTCCTTCAGAGAGATTACAGTGACCTCCTCCGCCTTGATGCCTTCTATTCCAACATGAAAGGGACTGTGCTTTTTAATGGCGACATGCATTCGCACAGCACAAGAGGAGATCTACCTGAGGACTAGATCAAATGGCAGGCTTTTCAATCTCGTCCGCCTAAGAGGAGGAACAAAGGTCCGCGAAGCCCTCATCAGATATATGCTGTTCGCCGATGATGCGCTGTTGCGACCCACACCCAGCGGGAATTGCAGTCGGTGATGGACCGCTTCTCCCTGGCCTGCAAAGACTTTGGTCTGACTATCAGCCTAAGAAGACTAATGCCCCGAGTCAGACACACCGTCACCACCAGCCATCACAATTGATGACTATGAGCGTGATGCCATCTATCAATTCACTTACCTTGGGTCCACCATCACTGATAACCTCTTGTCTTTCTCTTGACACTGAGATCGACAAGAGGATCGGGAAGACAGCCACAACACTTGTTCGCCTCACACAAAGAGTGAGGACAAATCCTAAGCTAACTATAAGCACAGAGATCGCTGTGTATAACGCTTGCGTAATCAGCACCACGCTGTATAGCAGTGAGACATGGGCCATATATGTTCGCCAGGAGAAAAGGCTCAATTCCTTCCACCTAAGAAGCGTCAGGCATATACTCGGCATCCCCTGGCAAGACAGGGTGAGCAACACCGAAGTCCTGTCTCGCGCTGGCCTCCCCACCATGTATACCCTGCTGAGACAGCGTCGGCTGCGTTGTCTGGGCCACGTTCACCACACGGAGGATGGTCACATCCCAAAAGACGTTCTCTATGGAGAGCTTCCCGCAGGGCCGGGAAGCATTGGCCACCCACAGCTGAGATACAAAGACGTTTGCAAAAGAGACATGAAGGCGCTTGAGATCAACACTGTGAGCGGACCTCACAGCAAACTGCAGCAGTTGGAGAAGCACTCTCAAGAAACAGCTGTAGATTGGCGAGACAAACTGACAGATGGTGCAGCAGAAAACCGAGCCTGCAGAAAGGGCATGACAGCCGACAAAACAGTGTCAACATACAGATGTGGCCGCTGCGACAGAGACTGCCACTCTTGCATCTGTCTCTACAACCACAGGCGACGTTGCTCAAGTCAAGCAGACAGCCTGGATAGCTAAATATTAGGTCGGATATACACTGTCCATGGTCAGCTATGACCGACGGAGGAATACTACTGCCTAAAGCATCATGGAGTTGCACTACGTTGACACGTGATATATGTGCTGTGGTCTATTGTCACGCAGTGTTCAACACAACATGTGTTGTGTTGTATAGTCGCTACGACATGCCATACTTTTCTCTATCGCTGTGCTGTTTTGTAAAAAGTGAGCAATGCTGCTGTTACTTTGTGCAGCAGTGTTATCACCTGCCCAGCCTTTGGCGTTGGAGTAGTGCTTGGAGTGTACTGCAGACCATGCACTATTTCTACACATACTTTGAACAGTTCTGAAAATATGGGATGGCCAGGGTATGTTTGTCATGGCTTCTGTGTGTTCTTTTGGGTTTGGTTTGGTTTTGCTTGTTTGCTCGGGGTTTTTGCTTGTTTGTTGTTGTTTTTTGTTTGTTTGTTTGTTTTTTGTTTGTTGTTGTTTTTTGTTTGTTTGTTTTGTTTTGTTTTCAAAGGGGCACAACGTGTTGCATCACAAAATAATTAAATGGCAATTCCAAAGTTCAATGTTTTCATAGGCAAGGCCCCTTTCCCTAAACTTACTAATCGGATGTAAATCACAATAACACGCTTCCGCGTGCGTGCACACACACACACACACACACACACACACACACACACACACACACACACACACACACACACA
>CM031624.1:5623664-5671164 GCA_018398815.1 Conus ventricosus | reverse complement strand
CTGACAAGTTAGAGGGACGGTCTTTTACCAAATGCAGAGGTGTGGTAATAAAACAAGAGAATGATGTGAAAGACTTGTAAAAGTGATGTTGAAAGACAAACAAGAGCTGTCCTAGGACATATAATTCGATAATTTCCATCGCTTGAATATAAAGCCTGATTTTCCTATTATTGGAAGGTGCACTGTTCACAGAGATAAGGAACAAATCTTGAATGCCACACAAACTACGGGCGGTTGCATCTTCATTCATGAAGATTTTTTTTTTCCAAAGGGTGAGAGACATATGAAGGAGCCTCGTTTCACATTTAAAGAATGCCAAGAGAGAAAGAGCAAAAGAGTCATCATGGTCTTTTATCATTCGATCATGGATGGAAAAAAGTATTGTCTGGACAGAGACAAAAGGCTGAAAACATGACTTAACAGGCCAGGCGGCCAAATTTCAAAAGCAGCACCATATCCCTCGTCGGAGAATATCGTCTGTACGTAAGTTCGCAAATACTTCTTGCTAAAATTATGCCACTAGCTTCCAGGTGCTAAAGCAGGTGAATTACTGAGCTGTGACACTGCTGTGGTGTTGCTGCTGCTGTCTAACGGCAGTGCTTATGGCAGATGTGTTAACTCGCTGGTGACCTCCTGTCAGTTACAGACAGGTCGACTTTATTGCCGAGGGACCCTGCTAAAGAGATTCAGAACAGCCCCACCATTGTTTCGATGTGTACAATAAGAAATATGAAGACGATGGTTTTTCTATTTCAGTTCATGCTGATCCTAGTCGAATTTCTAAAGTAGGTGATTTTTGTTCCGAGAATGGAAGTAATGGATCAATGAGAAAATAGAAAAATACACAATGTGTGCGTTAGAATAACTGTGGAGCGAATGGTGTATATGATACTAAAACTGGCAAGTTTTTTTTTACAGTGGAGTGTAAATGGCTTATTGTCAAAATTAAAGGACCAAACTTTTATCGATTATTTTTATTTTCATTTTCATTTTGTATCTCTTGTTGAAACTTTTGTTGAAAAAAATAATTCTGACAGCCCTGATATGACCCTTTGAGGTCGGCTGGGCTATAAGCTGCATTATCTTATCTTACTAATGTGTTAATAACGACAAAATCTGCTGCAAAACAGTGATCCAGTTTACAGCACAAGGAAGAAGATCAAGGGGGATTATTTGTCCAAATAAAAAAAAAACATTGAAATATGTACAAATAATAGACAATGGATGTAATAACGCAATTACGTGTTTCTTTTTTTTCCATTTCAGAATGCATTTCGGGTTTGATGGAAGATGCCATGTGCATTTCTATGTATATCATATACCACTGAAAAATAAACCTTTTCATTCCTTCTTCAGTATAGATGAAGGCATCAGCATGCTTGAAAATATTACTGCTGATTAAATTCAGGAATTTCCTCGTGTGTTTCTGTTAACAAAGGGAGACATAGAGGGTAGAACAGCAAATTGGGATACATAAGTGTCTGGTGATGGGTATACTTGTTAATCTCGATCAAACTTTCTTCATGTTATTGTAACAGGTGCTCGAAAGATGATGTGCTTATAACTATGGGAAATATCTGTGAGATATGTATATAGCGCAGAATTATGTATTACGAATGGTGTGTGCAACGGGCGACTGCCAAGGTCATTTCATTTACATATCTGATGCAGGGAATACTGTCAACGACATATTTTAATGTTCAGTAACATGTGTCTATACGTAGAACAATCGACGCATTTAAAGGTAACAGACCACACTGAGTCTGAGCATCTTCCTTCGGAACTAAACGTTGGCTTTTCACAAATGATAGGTCCTGTTGTGAAGAAGTTGGTCCTGTTGTGAAGAGGAGGCTAAATATGTTCATACCTTGTAAATAGAATGATGATAATGCAGACATTTTTCGTTACCTGGTGAATCACGATGATACTCTGCAAATATTGAAAACAGCAGTTTGTTTTTGTCTTACAAATATACTCAGAGGCATAAAAAACGCGAAAACAAACTGTATAGAAATTTTGATGTAATTTGGCTACCGATTCCTTTGAACTGGTAATAGAAAGTGAGAAAAGGCAATCGAACACCGCAAAAGTGTCCTTTTAAAGTTCATTATGGTAGAAAATAAGGTCACATGAACTTGACCTTGACCCTGTGTTAACAGCAGAATGTCAGTATCTGGTGTGACCACCTCGAGCATTGATCACAGCTGTGCACCTGCGGTACATCGAGCGCACCAGAGTGTTGGTCTGCCTCTGGGGGACTTGCCACCACACCTGGCCCACAGCAACAGCAAGCTGAGCTGCTGTCTGGGGTCTGGGGTTGAGCTGGTTCAACTGCCTCTGAAGGGCATCCCAGAAATGCTCTATTGGGTTAAGGTCGGGAGAACGGGCTGGGTGAGGCAGCAGATTGATGTTGTTCTGCCTCAGGAAGTTCTGCGTAGCACGGGCAGTGTGCGGCCTTGCGTTGTCCTGCTGAAACAGGTTCTGTGGATGCCGCTGGAAATGCGGCAGGATGTGGGGCCTCAGAACTTGGTCGATGTAATGAACAGCAGTGACCCCGTTACCACGTCCTGGACCCACATTCTGGAAGATGACTGGCCCAATACGGCGATTTATGCCGATAGCCCCCCAGATCATGATGCTTTCACCACCCCATGGGTCCCTTTCGGTGATGTTGGCATCCGTGAAGCGTTCCCCCGCTCTTCTCCAGATCCGGATGCGGCCATCGCCTGGGTCGACGCAGAACCGGCTTTCATCACTGAAGAGGACTCGGCCCCAGTCCCGATGGCGCCAATGCACGTGGATCTGTGCCCACTGCAGACGGTTCTGGCGATGCTGGAGTGTCAGGATAGGTCGCCGGGCTGGACGCCTGCATTGGAGACCAACTGTGTTCAGTCGGCGACGCACGGTCCTGTTGCTGATTGGCCTGCCATTGTTGCCGACGGTGTTCCTGGCTGTGTTGGCAGCGGTTTGGTAAGGCTCCCGTCGATGCTGACGAAGAAGATGGCGGTCTTGGGCTGCTGTGGTGACCCTCGGTCTGCCGCTCCTCGGTCTGTCATCAGTGGTGTTTCTTGCTTGAAAGCGGTCCAGAAGGCGATAGACGGTGGAAATGTGGACTCCGAATGCGATAGCGACCTGCCTCACTGGAACCCCGGCCTGCAGTTGCCCCATTGCTATGCAACGATCTTGACGAGAAAGTCTCGGCATTATGTTGGCGCCTCTGGAAGGGATGATTTGAACTTTTTGGGGTTTGGAAATTTATAGCCCCACAATGGGGGCCACATTGAGTTGCAATTCACATTGATGCACGTGGCGTAGGTAGTCCACATGGCAAATGCACTCCTCGTGCCAAAAACGCTGACCCGGCATCATTCACCCACTGTTACGAGGTTACAACCGGCCAAGACACCACGTACTGCTAATGTTGCACGTGCCAACGACATTGCTTACGTCCTGTTCACAATGTGAACAATCGTGCACTGTCTCTATTTTTTCGCGTTTTTTATGCCTCTGAGTATATATGGATGCAGCTGGGGGGGGGGGGTTCCAGTGACTATAGCATTAAAAAAAAATGGCAGCATGCATTAAAAAATACGAATAAACTTAGGTGAGAGGAATTATCATGGTTTGATCGACACTGTTGCGCTGCCTCAGACGATTCCTGGGCATCACTTGCCAGGACCGCATCACCATCAAGGATGTCCTGGCCCAAGCAGGGATGCCTAGCATGTTCGTCATGTCGACTCAAAGACGCCCGCGCTGGCTTGGCCACGTCAGCCACATGGACGATGGTCGCATCCAAAAGGACATGCTGTACGGCGAGCTGGCTACAGGCTCCAGACCCACAAGACGGGGCCTTATGTTACAGGGTTGTATACAAGTGTGACCTGAGGACAAGCAGCCTTGACCCAGCAGACCTGAAGACAGCAGCTTCAGACCATGTCAGCTGGTGGTCCACGTCAAGGCCGGCTACAAACAAGCAAAGCAGAGGAGAGAGGCCCAGTGGGAAGAACGGAGATGCTGCAGACGGCAAAGAATTGCATAGGTACCCACAGACACTCATGACCGAGACTTCACCTGCAGCAACTGCAACAGAATCTGCCCCTCGATGACTGGCCTCTTCAGCCACAGCAGGCGCTGCAACTCAACTGACTGATCCATGGCTCAACACCATTGTCTCTCGAGAAGTACGGACGCCAATTAGATGACACGTATCACACGACATGCACCCTGCGTAAGAATCAAAAGAATGAAGAGGGGAACAGGAAGCAGGGGAAGCTGAGCGACTGATGTTGACTGGCTGACACAGGAAATGACTGAAGGCAGCTCGCCAGTCAGCTCTCGCCACCTAGACAGCCCGTTGTGTAAATGAGAGCATGGATTGTAGAGCGCATAGGGCGGGGTTTCTGGCCAAAGATAGACACTATACAAGTACTCGTAAAAATAATAACAACAACAACAGCAATAATAATAATAATGATCATCAACATCATCATCATCATCATCATTAGCATCATAATGATGATGATGATAATAATAATAATAATAATAATAATAATAATAATAATAATTGTCACACTGTCACTTTTGCACCCGCGCATTCATGACAGCATTTACTCCATACGCACACGCAATCTTTCCAATCAACCAAAAGGCGCACTACCGAATGTTTTTTTCTTCTCCCCCTCTCCTTCAGGGAAAAACACTTTACTAAATCACATCAACAACTTATAAACAGATTTTACACCTGTATCTCTCTTTACACTGAGATATAAATTAATCTTTACACATGTATCTCTCTTTACACTGAGAGATAAAATAATCCAGTCCAGCTTCTATAAAGCCATGGCCTTCACATTACAGTAGCCCCCAAAAAAAACAGACCAGGAGAATAAATAGCTCCTGTACTCACTGATGCCCTGCCTGCATCAAGTAAAAGCTTCCGTGCTTTCCCGATTCTCTGTCTTTCTTAGACATCGGATTGCCCCCTTGAATTATCTCATCACTGGAGATACGAGTTTCGCCTTCTCTTCCTCGACTTCTGTCCCTTGAGAACTGACGAGTTCCAACTCCTCTCCATGGAGTTGGTACTTGCTGGGGCTGAACTACCGGTGCGTTCCCCACACCATGGCCATCTTCAAACACCTCACGGGGTGAAAGGTGAAGGGTGAAGGGCGAAGGGTAAAGGGTGAAGGGTGAAGGGTGAAGGGTGAAGGGCTGAAACACGAATAAGGTTCGTGTAAGTAACCTGCTTCCCAATTTAATTATGAATTCTTTCTTTCTCTTTTCTTTAAGTTTCCCCCTGTAGCTTTCCCCAACTATCTATGGCTCACCTGGTAATGACTGGTTAGCAGAGAGGACCACCGTCCTGACAGGTTCGAGTCTCTAGGCCATCTGCTGGGCTAAAACGGATTCTTTCCTCCCTCCTCCTAGTGAGTGCATACTCAGTGTTCAAAACACATGACCAGCACCTTACCTTACCAGCCCTTGTTAAACTATCACTCAGTGGTCACTTTCACCAATGACCACGCTTCTTTCTTTAATGAGTATATCTCACAATTATTTTGGGGACGCCCGCTACACTAGTCAAGCCACATGAATATTCTTCCTTTCTAGTAGTGGCATGGGGAAATGATTCATATCACTAAACTACATGCGATGGAGCGTCACATGCCTTGATGTGAGGCTACGTCACATGACACCCCCCATCCTGGGGTGAAAAAATTTTCTCCAGAAAATTTTTTTTTTAAGGATATACAACTTCACTTAAAACACATCTTCAGCCATGAATCTCAAAATGTGTAACCATCACACATAGATTCACCAAATTAATAATCAACGTATAGAATCAATCATCATGATCCACCATAAATAGCATATTTCCAACTTTCAGTCTTTCTAAAAAAAAAACCCATTCATAATTGATCACCATATTTCACAAAATACATTTCACAAATTACATGGATAAAACAATTAGGGATATTAACAATTCAAAGCACAAATTGTGTTTATATATTACGATATGAAGCACATTTTTTCCCTTGATCTTTGTCTCACATCATATATTTCCAAACCCTCATGAAAATGAGAATATTTCTAAGTGCAAATGTTTCTCAGTAGACATGTAACCAAAATAAACATAGTTTAAACATAGTTTTTTCCCACATGTAATGTTATAGTCCATTGAAAAGTGAAACATATTTTCCATTGTTGACAATGAACTAATGAAAACAATAGGTTTGTCTCACTGCACAATCAACACATGTGTGTATACATTTCTAAAGAGTTATTTGCTCATCACACATACATATATATTCATCTTCACAAGCAAGTTAGACTTAAATAGTACAGTGATTTTTTTCCATTCTTTACTAAAGAATAAAGCAAAGAATAAATATGTATTATATCAACATCAAGTAGTTGTTTTGCTTGTAAAACATACAGTCAACTTCAACAAGCAAATTATGCATAAATACCACTTGATTTAAATCGTCAGTAGCATTCAATGCACTGTCAAATGTGATCACACCGTAATCATTAAGAAAGACAAAAACAGGAATAGTCTTTCCCTTGAAGACAGTTACATTTGTCCATGAATATTCATGCACGTGACAACAAATCTGCCATGACATTTTGTGTTCCAGGCACTGGTTCAATTGTAAATTGGAATTCCTGCAATGCCAAAGACCATCTTAATAATCTGCTGTTCTTGTCTTTGACGATTTCAAGAACGTCAGTGGCCTGTGGTCAGTCTGTAACCGAAACTTTCTTCCAGTCAAGAACCTGGCGAACTTCTACATGCCCATACAATAGCCAAGCACTCTCTCTCAATAGTGGAGTATTTCTCTTGTGTCTTTGAGAACTTCTTACTGGCGTATTGCACTGGATGTAACAAAGCACTTTTTTCCTGCAACAGTACCGCTCCCATTCCTTTAGAACTGGCATCAGTTCTCAAAATAAAGTCTTCTGAGAGGAGGGTAACAATAGAACAGGAAATGAGTTGAGGGTGTTCTGAACACACTCCAAAGCCTTCTGGCACTCATCAGACCACACAATACTTTTGTTCTTCGTCCCTTTCGTCAGTTCAGTCAAAGGGGCCGTCAGGGACGCAAAGTGGGGTACATATCGTCTATAGTAAGACAACAATCCGATGAGTGACCTGATCTGTTTCTTTGTAGTGGGTTTGGGTAGGGATAAATCTTTTCCACTTTCTTTCCCTCTGGCATCATTTTTCCCACTGAAATAGTGTGACCCAAAAACTCGAGAGTTTGAAAACCGGCACGAATTTTGGATGGTCTCGCAGTCAAACCAAAACTTCTGAGTCTGGAAAAAAACAGCTCGTAAGTTAGAAAGAAGGTCACTCCATGACTTTGCAGCCAACAAAATGTCATCAAAAAAACTGACTGCACCACATTCATGGAGTTTCAGGGCTCGCATCATTCTGGCAAAAGAAGCTGGGGCATTTTGCAAACCAAATGGCATTTTCGTCCACTGGAAAAGACCAAAAGGTGTTTGAAATGCTGTCTTTTCCTTGTCAGCTTCAGCCATTGGAATCTGCCAGTACCCTTTAGTCAAGTCTACTTTCACAAAATAATTTCCTTCTGAGAGCTGACATAGAAGTTCTTCAATGTCTGGGATGGGCTCGGCATCGAACACAGTGACTGTGTTTAGTTTCCTGTAATCGATGCAGAAACGCACCGAACCTTCAGGTTTGTCCACCAATACAACTGGTGAGCTGTACGGAGATGTAGAAGGTTCTATCACCTTTAAATCCAGCATTACATTGATTTCTCTCTCAACCACCTCTTTTTTTTGCAAATGGGAGGGGGTATGGTCCTGGTTCGCACTGGTATTTCAGAAGTTAACTGAATACTATGGGGTTCAATACCAGTTACTGTACCTGGGGTATCCGTCAACACATCCTGAAAGTCTTCAAAATGTCTTTGAGCTGTTCTGTTTGACTTGTAGACAAATCATTCGACAGAACCACATCCTCATAGGTTTCACCTTTGATAGACAGAATAGGAAGGGGTACAACATCATCTGCACTGGTAGATGTTAACACTGCTACATTTGCTGTTTTCATAACCTTTGATCTGTCCCTGTACGTTACATTGGGTACAAATTCATCACTGATAATGTCTGTCATGTTGACATCAGTTTCTGACACAGGACATATCCACTCAACTGACTGGTTGATGGCAACATTTGTACGTTCAACATACTTCTTCAACATGTTCACATGAAATACCTTCTCAGTGTTTGCCATTTTGATCTTATAATTAACTGCAAAAAGTTTTCCGACCACCTGAAAAGGACCCTTCCACATAACACGAAGCTTGTTATGTTCATCAGTGAGTTAGCACAAGGACTTTTTCCCCAACACTGAAGGAACGTGCCTTTGCTTTTCTGTCTGCAAAGACCTTGTACACATCTGTTTTTCTATCAGCTGACTGTTGAGCAAGCTCACATGCATCCTTCAAACGATTATGCAGTTCATAGACGTATTGGTAAACAGTTTTACTGTCAGGTATGTCCGTCTTTTGCGTCCATTGTGTCATCAATAGATCCAAAGGACCCCTTGGTGAGTGTCCGAAAAGAAGCTCAAATGGTGAGAATCCCAGCGTTTCGTTCGGCATTTTCCCTGTATGCAAAAAGCAAAGCCGGTATGAAACGATCCCATTCATGGGGTTCCTGCCTTGCAACCTTTCTCAACATGGACTTTAAACGTGCCATTGAAACGCTCAACCATGCCATTCGATTGGGGATGATATGGCGTGGTTGAAATGGAAGAGATTGACAACAGTCTGTAAATTTCTCTCATGAGATCAGAAATGAATTGCGTTCCACAATCCGAGAGAATTTCGTCTGGAAGACCCACTCTGGAAAAAAATTGCAAGTACGGCTTCAGCGACAGACACTGTATCAATTTTCTTCAGTGGAATCGCTTCTGGATACCTTGTTGCTGTATCCACCAAAGTTAAGATATAGCGATATCCGGAAGAAGACAGTGGTAAAGGTCCAACAGATCAATAGCTACCTTCCGAAATGGAATGGAAATGAGAGGCATTTTTGTGCAAGGTGCACATGGGACGCGGCCTTTCTGAGATGTCTTTTGGCAGATGTCACATGAGCGGCAGTATTTCGTAACTTCCTTTGTGACACCTGGCCAATAAAAAGAATCAAGAACTCTCTTTAATGTTCTTTTGATTCCACAGTGACCAGGAACAATGCATCATGAGCCGTGTGTAGTACTGTTTCTCTAAGTGGTTTTGGAACCACAACTTGTTTGTTGTCCTGTCCAGGTACACACCTGTAGAGAATGTCAGAGTCCAGTATGTACGTTGGTTTGTCCGTTGGTACGTCAGTGACAGTCTGTTTAGCAGCAGAAAGTATTGTCGTCAGCGTCTCGTCTTTTCCCTGCATTTCTTTTAAATCATCTGGGGTAATCTGGAGTTCATCCATTTTTGAGACTTTTAGCAGCTTTGTAGCCTTTCCCTGCTCTATGACGTTTGATCTAGTACTCACAAGACAAGGAACGAACGATCCTCCAGCACCACCATGTACTGTAGCGACACCTGGCAAATTGCCCAAGATCAAATCGCAGACTGGGTTATCAATAACACAGGCGGTAAGAAATCCGGAGTAGTACGGTGTATCGACTGAAATTTTCGCCAGCGGAAACGTTTCAATCTTGCCTCCAAACGACCTACACTTTTGGACAGTGTTGAGATACTGGTTTTGAAGCATGAAAGATTTCCGTACACCAGCAGTGGTGCACCCAGTGTCTCGCAAAACCGAAGCCTGCAATCCATTGATGGCTCCGTTTTCTAACACCAGTCCATCAACCGATTGATCTGGTGCCAAAACAAGGCCTTCTTCACAATCAGTGGAGACTAATGCGGATTTTGATCATTTGGTTTGAAAGGGCAATTCCTTTTCAAATGGAACTTGCAATCGCAATAGAAACATCGCATTGTCTGATCGGCAGCTGACTGATTTTGTGAACTTCGGTTCTGTCCACGAACTGGCCCAAAAGGTCTACGCGGTGGTCGTTGTCCACGACCTCGGAACGTTTGCTGAGAAGCAACGGGTTTTTCCGGCGGTGAATACTGGTACTGATGAAAGTCACTCGAACCGCGGAAAGATCCCTGTCCGTTCCTAGGATAGGTATATCCTTGAGGACTCAGAAATGACCCACGATTTCCTTTCCTGTAACTTCCCTGTCCTGATGGGATAGTACATGACGCATGAGACTCAAAGATGGAAAATTCTCCTTTCCTAGCCACGCCCTTATCTGGGTGAGCGATACAATACTGATCAGCCATCTGACACATTTCCTCAACGCTTTCAAATTGCCTTTCTTTAAGGAAAGTGGCCAGATCTTTGCTCACGCTCTGGAAAAGTTGTTCTCTAAGAAGGAGATCTCGCAGTGACTGAAAAGTTTTGTTCGTTTTAGATAAATCGATCCATCGATCCAAACAATGACTCATACGGATCAGAAACGACGGAAACGATTCTCCCTTGTCAGGGCGCACAGAACGGAAACGTTCGCGAAAACGATCAGCAGAACATTGAAATTTCTTGAGGAGTTCTTCTTTCAACTGATCCCAAGTTAAATTTGTTTCGCTGCAAGTGAGTGGTACAGTGTCAAAGCGCTACCTTAAACAACGACGCAATATACAATGTCCACTTTTCCTTTGGCCAACCACAAGACGTTGCGTGACTTTCAAATCGGAAAAGAAAACTATCAATGTCATCCGTTTTTTCCTCAAAAGGCGGTAACTTTGGAATATATGCCGCTTTTGGTTGAGGTGCGCTTGCGGAACCGACTGGTGGAGGTTCTCTCGATGCCTGTATTCTTCTAATTTCAGCATCGGTCTCCAATTCTAACTGCCTCAACTTAAATTGACGTTCTTCAGCTTCAGCTTCCCTCTGTAATCTTTTTTCTTCAATTTCAGCTTCCCTCTGTAGTCTATTTTCTTCAACTTCAGCTTCCCTCTGTAGTCTATTTCTTCTCTCTCTCTTAGCCTGTCTGCCTATCTATGCATTGTTGCACATAGTTAGTAAGTTTTTCTCCATCAAAACCCAAGCGTTCCGCTTGTTGAACATATTTATCAAAATCATCCATAATGAACCGTCAACAGATATAAACCCAAAACAATTTCTAAGTATGAATAAAAATAAGGCGATATATGATGATGTTTTATGTTTCACAAAAACGTAATTATAGTATATACAAAAAAAGAATTCAATTTCCGGTGTAAACAGAAAACAGCTTACTAAAACAGGGTAGATATCAAATCCAAGGAATGTATTTTTCCAAAAGTAGTTTGCAAACTGCTATCAATTTGGAATTTAAAACAAAATGAAGTTCAATGCAAATTGTTTTTCCTAAGAAAGGAAAAAACACAATAAAGTTTTCTGAAAATAAATTCTTTATAAAGTTTTAGTTCTTAAATGTTCTTGTTGTCAGTCTTTCTTACTTAATTCCAAATGAGTTCACAAAACAGATGTATCGCCTTATACGATAAGTGAATATAAATTTACAGCCAAATGGAATCACAATTAAAAAGAGGGGAAGAAACACAAACTAGCGGAAATCCTACCTAAAGATGAAAATGTTGAAAAGAAAACTAGATAGGGGCTTATTGAAGAGAAGGCTTAGAGATTTTGAAAAAGGGGGTGAAAAGGAAATGAAAGGATACACAGGACCGGAACAGTGAGACGAAATCAAGAAAAGCAAAAGAAGCCCACAGACAGCACCCTAGTGGTCACTGTCTCCCGTGAAACTGGAGACGGGAAAAAACAAATCACTCACAATATACACAACACTACAGCATAATGCAAAATAATAAACAATCAATTAATAAATGCACATTCAACCCAAACTCAAAGAAAATCTCGCACCACACACAGAAAAAAAATAATCAAAGATAAAGATGTTTATTTGGGCTGAGCGGTAATCAACTCCACCACCTACACTAGTTGCGTGACGGAGGTGAAGTTGATCCACACTCTGAGGGGCAAGGGGAAAAAATCAAAATGAAACAATAGGAAAGGGAAAGAAATAGATATTACGAGAAGGGAAGGACTACCGACTCCCCAACGCCATGCCCCCCTGCTAAACGCAGGAAGAGGTTGGGGCTATCAGTCCTGGGGAAGGGGACAAAACAAAATCTAATACTCTAGGGGAAGGACAGCGACCCCTCAACGCCCTGCCCCCTTGCTGCCAGGTACGAGCAAGAGGAGGTTGAGGGCTATCGGTCCTGAGGGGGGAAAGGGTCAAAAAGAAATCCTACCAAAAAAACCTTAACGGAGTAGAGCAACCAAAAGAAATCTCAACCACCCGAAACACACATAAAACAGAACCAAACAAAAAAATGCAAATATTATACACAATAAATAAATTAAACTTTCTTCTTTTTTTCCTTCCCTCAAACCTTGAGGGTACAAATAGAAATCTTTTTTTTTTTCAGGCCCCGAGGGTACAAATAGAAATCTTTCTTTTTCTTTTTTCTTTTTTTTTCTTTCGTCGGGGTCACCACTGTCACACTGTCACTTTTGCACCCGCGCATTCATGACAGCATTTACTCCATACCACACGCAATCTTTCCAATCAACCAAAAGGCGCACTACCGAATGTTTTTTCTTCTCCCCCTCTCCTTCAGGGAAGAACACTTTACTAAATCACATCAACAACTTATAAACAGATTTTACACCTGTATCTCTCTTTACACTGAGATATAAATTAATCTTTACACATGTATCTCTCTTTACACTGAGAGATAAAAATAATCCAGTCCAGCTTCTATAAAGCCATGGCCTTCACATTACAGTAGCCCCCAAAAAAAACAGACCAGGAGAATAAATAGCTCCTGTACTCACTGATGCCCTGCCTGCATCAAGTAAAAGCTTCCGTGCTTTCCCGATTCTCTGTCTTTCTTAGACATCGGATTGCCTCCTTGAATTATCTCATCACTGGAGATACGAGTTTCGCCTTCTCTTCCTCGACTTTTTCTGTCCCTTGAGAACTGACGAGTTCCAACTCCTCTCCATGGAGTTGGTACTTGCTGGGGCTGAACTACCGGTGCGTTCCCCACACCATGGCCATCTTCAACCACCTCACGGGGTGAAAGGTGAAGGGTGAGGGCGAAGGGTAAAGGGTGAAGGGTGAAGGGTGAAGGGCTGAAACACGAATAAGGTTCGTGTAAGTAACCTGCTTCCCAATTTAATTAAGAATTCTTTCTTTCTCTTTTCTTTAAGTTTCCCCCTGTAGCTTTCCCCAACTATCTATGGCTCACCTGGTAATGACTGGTTAGCAGAGAGGACCACCGTCCGACAGGTTCGAGTCTCTAGGCCATCTGCTGGGCTAAAACGGATTCTTTCCTCCCTCCTCCTAGTGAGTGCATACTCAGTGTTCAAACACATGACCAGCACCTTACCTTACCAGCCCTTGTTAAACTATCACTCAGTGGTCACTTTCACCCAATGACCACGCTTCTTTCTTTAATGAGTATATCTCACAATTATTTTGGGGACGCCGCTACACTAGTCAAGCCACATGAAATATTCTTCCTTTCTAGTAGTGGCATGGGGAAATGATTCATATCACTAAACTACATGCGATGGAGCGTCACATGCCTTGATGTGAGGCTACGTCACATGACAATAATTATAATAATAATAATAATAATAATTAATAATAATAATAATAATAGGTCTAACTACTACTACTACTACTACTACTACTACTACTACTGATAATGATGATGATGATGATGATAATAATAATAATGATAATAATAATAATAATTAATAATTGTCACGGTGTGACGGGGGGTGGGGGGGGGGGGGGGGGTTGCCAACTGTGTCTGCTCGGAGAAATCTGGAGTGCGAAAGTGTGTGCAAGGCTTAATGTTCTCGCTCATAGTTTGTTGCTTTTTTTTATTCAGTTCAATCCAGGTTTGTCTCGTCTCACAGGTGCAGCACATGTGTCCCGTGTTTTTCCGTTACCTGTCGACCCTGTAGTGAGTAAAGTGATCTTCCCCTGATTGTGAATTGGAGAGAGAAGCAGACGACTTGGAGCAGTGTTTGGGGACAGACGTATGTAGGTAGTTTGCTATATGTAATGGGACCGCGTTCCCTCTTGAGTTCATAGAAAAGTTAAGTGGGTTTTTGTGTAGCGGGACCTCGTTCCTGAGAACTCAAGTTACAGAATAATGTTTGCCGTTGGGCTCCATTGATGTGAAGAAAAAAAAAAGATTTTGAAAAGAATAACCGAGACTTTGTCTTTTTGTCTTTGTCTTGTCAAACAAGAGTCGGAAGGACTTCTTTGTGAGGTTTCATTTGCCTATGCGTTCGACTAAATGTTCCGTATCAATGGTCTTTTTGGTGAGTAAACCTGGAATTTAATTAAATTAATAGCACTAAAATAACTTTTTCTTTTTTTTGGTTGCTGCATTAGGATAGACTCCTTATTTAATTTGCATTCAAAATTATAAATCTGTTTTCCTTCATACATACGATGTAGGCAAAGGAGTGGGCTCGTCCGTGTTGGCACTCCGAATAAGTAGTGTTGTAGTGTTGTATGGAAGGTTTTGTTTTATTCCAAATTCATTATTTACCAATGGTTCTCATTTTCCAGTATATTTTGTTTGAATTTTCATGTTAAATCAT
Source organism: Conus ventricosus (assembly GCA_018398815.1). Lineage (NCBI taxonomy): Eukaryota > Metazoa > Mollusca > Gastropoda > Neogastropoda > Conidae > Conus > Conus ventricosus. Next base: position 5,656,488 of record CM031624.1, on the reverse strand, counting down.
TCGATATATGTTGTAAATAATTTACACTAGTATAAAAGAATACTGTGTAAAATGTTCTTTTTTTCTTCCCACAAAGGGCGAAAGTCAGTTTCAGAAGAAATACTGTTTAATGATAAAGGATAAAATTATGGATATGTTTTGAGAAAGAATCAGTTCTCCAAGCAGGAGAGTCATATTCTGTTGTAAAATAGTTATGTTTTCCTTTGAATTGTTAAAATTCAAAATGAAGGCTGTTTCATGTGAGCCAGTTTGGTAAAAAGACTTTATTTCCGATAAGGGAAAATGGCAGCCTCCTGTATTACGTGAGTGAGTGCTTAACGTTTTCATTAATATTCAACTCATGAATCTTGATCTTGATCTTGATCTTCTTGATCTTGATCTATAGTCGATAGGGCCACACTGTCGCATAACATCGACGGAAGAACTTGGGGGAGAGCACACCACACACACACACAAAAAAATCTACATGTTTGATGGTCTGTCCAGCCAGCCCACGTTTAGCGTGTACTGACATGATGCCAAGCCTCTGCAGCAGTTGTGGAAAAGGGAGAAAGGGAAGGGAGTGGGCAGGGGGAGGGGTGGCTGGGAGGTGTTTGTTTACTTCTCTTTGGGGGGCTGTTGGAGGAGGTTCTTGAATTCCTCCACAGTCCCCGCAGAAACAACACTATTGTCTAAGTTGTTCCATTCCCTGATGGTTCGTGGGAAAACGCTGTTCTTGAAGACAAGTGTTGTAGTATGCTGGATGTTGAAGCAGCGCTGGTGGTTCCTTGCGTATTGCTCCACTATGTTCTTCCTTTCTTGATTTTCGCTCTTGTGGGTCTTGTAAGTCTTTTGTTTTGGACAGGCGTCGGGTATTTGTCCGCCTCTACGCCAGGAAGATGTCCTTCGATTATCTTAGATAAGAAGGCGAGACAGTGTTGTCGTCTTCGTTCTGCAGAGAAGGGTAGCCAATGTCCTGTAGTATAGCTGTGACACTGCCTGGGTTTCGGGACCAGTAATCTTGCTTGATGTATCGGCTGCTCTGCGTTGGATGCCTTCTATCCTGTCAATTTCTCCTGCATATATGGGTCCCAGACAGTGGAGCTGTACTCTGGAAGGGACCTGACCAGGGAGACATACGCTGTTTTGAGGCAGGCTTCAGAACAAAAGCGTAGTTTCCAAAGCGTATGTTTAAAATACGAGAGTGACATTATTTTTCGTCCTAGTGGTGGAAATATATATATGAATGGGACATGGGAAGCTGACTGCCTGCATGGGTAAAGACATAGAATACTCCTCTTATATGTGTGTTGAAATGTTTAAAGATGATGAAGACTGAGGAAATCAAATGTCGAAAGATTTTAATAGAGACAAGCTAATAAACTATTAAATATTTAGGAAATGCAACAATAATTTAAAGGAAAAATACAAAATATATGGGGATGGGTACATAGCCATTTTTAATTTCATATAGTATGAACGTTCGGTATTAAGAAAAGTATTTAAATTAAGGCCTGATCTCTGTTTGTCTGTGCATTGTCTACAGCTCACATTTTAGGCAAAATATTTATGAGGTGAGAGTGATGTGCTGTACAGGACTGATCTTACCTGACCTGAGCTTACTTTCCCTGACCTGACCCGTACTTCCTGGTCTGACCTACTCTGGACTCCCTTGTCACCGCTGACTGCCTCGCCTGTGGCCGTGTCTGGGAGGGCTGTGCTTGCCCAAGGAGGGGGCTGGAGTGCGTGGGCTGGCCTGGATATCCTTCCCGCCTCGTCATCTACTCACCTTTGCTCTTGAGTGACTGCGTTCAAGGGTTTGTGGACCTGAGCAGCTCACGTTCTGCTTCTTCGATCGTGGGATTGACTGTTCTCACCTCTTCATAATCCCGTGTCCGGTGCAGTGATTTAATGTGGGTGATGTGTCGGACAATAATAGGGTCAGGCCTTCTTTTTCGTTCATGAAACTAAAGTTGTTGTTTTTTTCCTCCCTTTTCCCGAGCATTCTAGGTTGCTGGTTTTTTTCTTCTCAGTGTGTGTTGCCGGTTTTGGGAGACATGTGTAAGGGGTGATGAATTAATATTGTTGTAGAAAAGAGATTGTTGCTGGGGAAACTTTTTTCTTACTTACTATTTAAGGCAGTAAGGAGTATTGAGGATTGTTGTTGTTTTTTATTTGTGTTCATGATTATGCAACTCATTTGGTTTCATTGATTGAAAGAGGTAGAGATTGCTCCTTTTGTATCGGAGAATGTTCATTTTTGCCTCCCAAGTTAGGGAAAGATGTAGAGATTTCTTTTTTGTATCGGTGATCGTTCATTTTTGCCTCCCAAGTTGGGGAAAGGGGCAGAGATTTCTGCTTTTGTATTGGAGAGTGTTCATTTTTGCCTCCCAAGCTAGGGTTTGGGAAAAGTGATGACCCTTTGACAACTGAACATAAAGTTGGTCTGTTTCTCTTGGGCAGATTTTATTACTTAGTCTGCCTGTGTAACACCCAGCTATTGCCTTGGTTATTTAATTCTTTGGAGGGATATTTCTTCCCTCCCTTCGTTTGTTTTCCCGTGGTCATTTTTTGTGGAATCTATTGTTCAAATTGGGACTTAGTTGTCTTTTTTAATTTATTTTTAAAAGAAAAGAAACGAACCTACCTGGGAAACAGGTATTTTTGTGAGAAAGTCGTTTGTAATGTAGATTTTTAATTGTAAATTAAAACAATGCTTGTGATATCGTCTCCTGTTGTATTTTGTTACGGTCGATCTAAGTGTGCGTCATCATCAGCCCAGCTTTCCCTTGAACTATAAATCACATGACTTCACCCACGTGACAATAGTAATAATGATAATATAACAATTATGATAATAATGATGGCGATGATGACGATGATAATAAAAATATTAACAATAATAACAATGATAATTATAATAATAGTAATAATAAAATAATCAGATTGATGATAATAATAACAATAATAAAAATAATAATAATAATGATGATGATAATAATGATGATAATAAAGATGACGACAATGATGATGATGATGATGATGATCATCATCATCATCATCATCATCATCATCATTATCATCATCATCATCATCATCATCATCATCATTGTCGTCGTCATCATCATCATCATCTTTACTGACTGTCAAACTGTGGCAGCTAAATGGGCCACAGTAGTCAGCTTGCAATCCTCTTTGCATATGCGACTGTTCTCATTGGTATTTACAGAGAGAGAGAGAGAGAGAGAGAGAGAGAGAGAGAGGGTTAATCTTACTGCAGCGGCCATTGTCGCAAGTAGATTTCTCGAGACAGACAATCACCTCGCTGCCCTCGACACATTTGGCTCCATTGTTCAATACTGCAAAGAACAAAGACATCATCATCATATCTGTAGTGTATACCTTTATAATTGAGCTTTTTTCAGTTGTTCGTGTGTGGGTGTGGGTGTGTGCGTGAGTGTGTGTGTGTGTGTGTGTGTGTGTGTGTGTGTGTGTGTGTGTGTGTGTGTGTGTGTGTGTAAAAAGGGAAGTTACCAGCGATGTTCAGTGTGTTGTAATTCATTTGCCGTTCATTTCTTACTGTATCTCTGGGTACCCATGACCTCCACTTTGCTCATGGATATCTCGTAACATCAGATTTATTTACATAGTAATTAACTAGTCAGTTGTAAAGAATCTTTGAGGTTTGTCATCAAGCAAGAGCAAAGAAGGAATAACTCCGCCACTAAACGAAAGGTAAACAAATGATAAATCAAATGCAGGGTATTTCGACCTGTTTGCTCTTCTTCAAGCAAGACAAATAGCATTCAAGACAATAAAAAGAAAAGACAGTCAGGGAGTTGTGTCTTCAAACTGGGTGCAAAATGGTAAGCGAATGGACACGGGGTTGAAAGGGCAAACAATGCGGGTAACAAAGATAATAACGATGACGAAAGAAAGGAGATACCACTTCTGCTACTACTTCTTTTTCTTCTTCTTCTTCTTCTTCTTCTTCTTCTTCTTCTACATATGCTGCTGCTGCTGCTACTACTACTACTACTACGACTACTACTACTACTACTCTGGTGTTACGGTGGTGGGTGGGGACATGCTATACATGGATATTAATGCCGAGGTGGGTCCCAAGTTGGGCAAAAGATGGGATTCCTGCACAGTACACTCTGAGTTGTCACTCTGTGATTGCCAAAGCGCCAGAACTTTGACACGACTGACGTATTGTTGGGAATGGTTGAAGCGCAGACAGACTGGTTTTTGTCGACAATGGCGGATGTCGGCCATACATTCTGAGATACACATTACAAGTGTGCAGGATCTCATCTACACAGATTTTACCACGCTGTTCGCATTAGTTGGTGTACTTTTTTTTTGCAGCTATGTCAGGAGCATGCACGTTTAATTTTGAATGAGCCTTTGGGGCCATGGAGGATGGTGTCTGCCTCGGTGAGATGACAAATCATATGCAAAATTTAGAAAGAGAGGGTGCTAGTTACCGCCAATGACATTGACAAACAAAGCACATGACAAGATACGATGCATTTCAACCTCTTGGGTCTTCTTCAGGCAAAAAATAAATCACATTTAACATTTAGGACAGTACAAACAAAGAATGAAAAATGACTCATCTGTTTTTGTCCATGTGGTGGGGAGAATAGCCGTCAGGCGGAAATGACAAGGGGGGTTATGGGAGAGGAAAAGAAGGGGGAGGGTGCGTGGGGGAGAGGGGTTGGGGTGTGTGATACGATAGTTTAGTGAGGTGGTGTGATATCTTTGTGACGGTTGTGGTAATGGTGGATTGACAATAATGGTAAGGTGGGTGGGGGGCGGGAGAGAGAAATTGAAAAAAAAAAAAAAAAAAATATATATATATTATATATAATATATATATATATTATATATATATATATATAGAGAGAGAGAGAGAGAGAGAGAGAGAGAGAGAGAGAGAGAGAGAGATCAATGTAATTAAAATACCCAAAATGATTTTTTGAGTGCTCAACCCCTTGGGGAGCAACATTTGTTAAAATAAGGCACTAAAAAGACAGATCAACAAATTTGTTTCTAGCGCGTTGCGCTGTCATCAGGATGTCAGGATGGTTTTTGTTTGCCCACCGCCGATGTTATATAGCGTGTGGGCTCACGTTTGCGGTTGTTTGCACGTGCGGGTTGGCTGCACGTGTTTTTTGGGGCTTTCAGGTTTTTGTTTTGGATGTGTTCACTAACAACGATTTCCATTTATGCCTGCAGTTGTTTACTATTTCTGTTTTGGTGTTTAAAGTTGCTAAGTGTGGTTTGCATAGTATTAACCATTTTTCAGTTAAACATAGGTTGCACCTTTTTGAAACATTGCTGTATGGTGATGCTCTTTTTATGATTTTCCAGGATATATTGTAGCTTGTTTTTGCGTCTTTAAGTTTCCAGATATATTTGCTCAGTTCTGTTTGGTTTTTATATTTTTCTTTATTAAATGACTGTTTGTGGTTTGCATATCTGGTTTTGAAGTGGTTTTCAGTGATCCCTATGTATGTTTCTTTTTCATTTTCTGATGTCACAGTAGCCTGGTATACAATGTTGTTGTGGAGACATTTATTGTCTAGTGGGCACTGCTCATTTCTGGTGCAATTGCAAGATTTCCTTTCTTCACCCTTCTTTGCTGTGTTGATTTTCATTTTGTTGGATGCGTCAATTAGGTTTTTAAGGTTGGGCATACATGAGTACGATAGTTTGACAGTGTTTTTGTTAAATATTTTGGACAGTTTGTGTTCTTTTGGAAATGAAGTTGAGAGAACAGTAATATGCCGACTCTAGGCCACTTTCAGAAAACTAGTTTTCGGGCGAAAGTGACCTAGAATCAGCATATTACTGTTCTCTGACAAGTAAGACTTCAATAACCAAAAAATAACGATCTACAAACAAACATACTGTGCAGGGTTATCCGTTTTTAAGACTAATTTACTAAAGTTTTCATAGGGTAACGTAGGGAAAGCAGCAGTGGCTGAACACATCCCATAGAGTAACGTAGGGAAAACTAGCAGTTACTGAACGCGCCCCCATACACAAACGGCCGGGGCAGGTAAACCTTTAATTGCTAATTGTTAACCTGCCTAAGGAATCCGCACTATCAGAATACTGCAAAGACCCGCATTAGGTTGACACCTGATACATTAATTTGTGCTGTTGGGCTTCATGACTTAGCAAGGGCAATACCGCGTGACAGGCGAGCCTGCTGCGTGCTAGATCTTGTGTAGCCTCTTATCAAATCAAGTGCTGAGCTTAAATCACGTGACGCGTTGTTGTTGTGGCAACTTCTACCATTTTGCATCTGACAGACGTGCTGTAAAGGCTGTGCGCGAGTGTGGCTAGCATTAGAAACTTGTGGGCGTTAAAAACATGGCGAGTCAGGGAAGTGATGTTTCAATGTTTTCTGCCAGTGCTGGAAGTGACACTAATATTACTCAAGAAACGGCTGAAATGTTGTTATCTTCGCAAGGAAAACTTTCTGATCAGCAGACTGATCTTGTGGAAAAATACATTGTTTATCATGAGGCCATGGCAAATTTTTTGTCAAAGAAATTGAGTGGCGAGCCTTGTTCTCCTCCTTAAAGCCAAAAGGAAGCATTTCGTTTTTGTTTCCGCAACAAAAAACGGAACTATCAGTTGGAAGATCTTGACAAATATTTGAAAACACAGCTTTGTGAGCTACCTTCCGAACCATTTGATGAAACCAAAACCTTTGAAACTGTTCAAGAAATGACTCCCATCTTACAGAGTGCTTGTTACTCTGTGAAAGATGACGAAGGAAATCTCTTTCTCAGGCTCTTTTTTTAGGGCATTGGCTTCAGAAAGCAAAGACAATTTTGAAACAGTCAAAAACAAAAAACTGGCAGTCTTATCTGAAAGAAGATTTGCTGGTTGATCTAACTCGTGCAAGAAGACTAATTGAAGTGTCATTTTGTTTCTATTCTTATCCAAAATTTCACAAACTCGCGATTTCTTTCAATGAGTTATACAACAAACGAAAACTCATTCTGAAATACATACAATCCAACCCAGCTTTAAAGCATTCTGGCATGATACACATGACGTGTTAGAACCTGCATGGCAGGGGTAATTGAGCCACTTCCACAGCCAGTTTACTACCGCTGGCCTGGCATTTTGCCAGCATTGATCCGGCTAGAAAGCACCCAAGCAATACTGGGTCAATCAGGCGAGCTCGCCTGATTGACCTAGAAAGCGCACGAGCCAGTCTGTCAAGTTTTCTGAACTACTGTGACGGGCTTCTAAAAATAGTAACGGTTACGCGTAACCGCCTGGCTAGCAGCGAAGGCTAGGCTGTTGAGGCCACAGGGACGACCGCGGTTATGCATAACCGCTATTTTTAGACCCACGTCATACGTTTGTGGCGTTCACTAAGAGCATTTAAAGGTGTTGCTCCCCGTCATTTACCTTTCTCATATTACCCATGCCACTCGGTTAACAGCGTGCAGACCTGCGCGGCGGGTTTTGGACTACTGACAATAGTATGACTGGACTTCTAAAAATAGTAACGGTTACGCGTAACCGCCTGGCAAACATTCTTCCTGAAAACTTGCTTCAACGTGGCTGTCTTGAATTTACGACGTTCAAGTGTGGACAACAAAAAGCCCCTTCACTTTCCCACAAGCACTGTCCTGTCTATTGTGTGTTTGTTGTTGTTTGTTTGTTTGTGTTTGTGTTTGTTGTTTGTTTGTTTGTGTTTGTTGTTTGTGTGTGTGTGTGTGTGTGTGTGTGTGTGTTTTGCCCACCCCATGCACGCACGGCCCCCACCCCCACTCCCGCATGCACACCCCACCCCACCCCACCCACCCCGCCCCACACACATGCACACACTCAAGTCATCCACAAGTTCTTAACTCAAGTTACTCCAAGTCATCCACAAGTTCTTAACTCAAGTTACTCCAAGTCATCCTCAAGTTATCCTTAAGTTATTTTCAAGTCATCTTAAGTCATCCTCAAGTTATCCTTAAGTTATTCTCAAGTTACTTCTAAGTTTTTAATAAGTTCTTGATCAAGTTCTTGATAAGTTCTTGATCAAGTTCTTGATAAGTTCTTGATTAAGTCATCCTCTAAGTACAGACAAGTTCTTATTTAAGTTATCTTATTATTGTCAAAAAAATACAATCTATGTTTTTATCATAAATAGTAAATGTCTAATATAGTACACACACGCCTCAAAAAACGCGTCATCGTTGAGGAGTCTTGCTCAGCGTTCTCTGCATAGATCTTAAGGAAGTTCTTACATCCTAAGCAACCACATTGATTACAATTCTGGTCTATGGAAATGTCTTTTATAGACTCCATGTCTTTATTTATTGACTTTATCATTTTATAATACGCCATGATCTATTTTTATTAAAAAATTTAAAATTAAGTTCTTAAAATATTATTACATTTCAAATGGATCAAAATGATGCTTTGTTATTGGCGGTTTTGGCGTGTGTTGTCTTTTTCTATATTTAGTGGTTCAGATTTTTTTGATTGCTTTTGTTTTGGCTGCCATTGTTTATATATTTTATAACAGTAAAACCGCCCCCAGCAGCAGCAAGGCGCCAAAAATGGCAACAGTTTTAAGTTCAATATTCCATGAAGACTTTGGGGCCCTTGAATCACATGGAGTTTTTATAGCGGGCATTGAATCAACTTGTTCTGGCGCTGGCGGTGTTATGTTTTCATGATGAGTTATATTCTGTAACATTAATTTTTTTTGTCTGTTCCACTCTGCTAATTTTTTTCCTGCTTTAACACGGCCGGGATGAGGATTCTTTTCACTGGCCCCCACCTGATTCAGTGTTTTCTGCTGATTTTCTGGCTTGGTTACTTTCTCCACTTGATTCTGGTTCTGATGATTTTCCAGCTCGTTCATTTTGAAGGGAAACAAAATCTATATGATTAAAAGTAATTAATCCCATGATTAATGGCGATAACAATTTTCCCAAATCTGTAGTATAGATCACAGCCTAGAGACTCTAATGTCTTTGTTAAAACTGGATCTTGCGTTAAATCATACGTAAGATCTTGTTCAGAATCAATGGGAGCAAATCTACTGACTAGTTTAGTGTACAAACTAAGAGCCGTTTGCCCACACTTTTCACCATTCTAGACCCCAGCTGCGCTTCATACCTGTTATGATACTTTATAATGTCTTGCGGCGACATCTGTTGAATCTGTTCAATGCTGAATTCAGTTCCGAGGAACTGTTTTGTTTTTCCACATGCTGCCAAAGAATACAGCCTTTCCTTTTTGGGCATAATAGCTGGGTCATCAACCAGGTCATTCATAAGTTCAGGAAGGTTTAGGCCCCCCTGTAGCTGTAGTAGATCATTGCTGTTCATGTTTTTTATTAATTATAATTATTTTATTTTTAAAATGAGCACCGAAAAAACTATTGCCAACCTTGTATACCATTCTGCTGTTATTGGAGGCCTAAGTGTAGGATACTCAATGCTTGGTAAAAGCTTGTTAAGAATTAAACCAGCAGATCTTGGCAAACTAGACTTTGAGGATTCAGCAAAGCTAATTGCTATCATTGCAGCTTCGGTTGCTACGAAAGATTTTCTAGTTAAGCAAGGAATAATTCCAGACAGTATAAATATGTAAATAAAAAATACATTTATAAAAAATGGCTTCACTCGTAATGATGATAGGCGGCGCTGTGGTGAATGCGCTCGCTTTTAGCGGAAGTAATTTCTCATTTAGTAAACTGCGGGATGACGGCGAGAGAAAAGACATAACAAAGCTATGGAGCAACTAGCAGCTGCACAAGACGCCTATGAAAAGCACAGACTTGAGCAGTTAGATTTTATTAATGACACACTGAAAGAACAGGGGCATGCAGCTTACACATTTAAAATGTTGACCAAGCAATAAAAGAATATTATCTAGCAACAGGCAAACCGGTCCAGACATTCCCCCCACCAAAATTCAGTGACTTTTATCAACCATCAGAAAAACAAAAGATGCAAGAAATCGCGTTTATTGCCTTGGTATGACCGTCGTGTATTTGGTTGCACATAATATTGGCTGAATAAAAATGAACAAATCTATTATTCGCCCAAAGGATTTGGAAGGGTATCACAGCAATACAAAAGCTAAGCCAAGCGGCAGGGTCAGTGAACAAACAGCAAAGGAATGGTTATCTAAACAAGCGATTTGGCAAATTTATTTACCTGCCCCTAGACAAATACAGAGGCCGCGCTTTGTGAATACAATACCAAACGACACCCATCAAATGGACCTTCTATATTTACCCTCTGATACGATTAGACGAAAAAGATTTAAGTACGCACTTACAGTCATTGACATGGCTTCAAGATACAAAGATGCGGAGCCATTAAAAACAAAAGAGTGCTTCTGCTGTTTTCTGTCGCTATACAACTGATATTACCAACGAGGCCCCTTAAAATTACCCCCGCATGATTCAAGTCGTGATGGAAAAGATTTAAAGGCCAAGTGAATCATTATTGTTAAAACACAGAGTTACTATTAGAAGAGGCATTCCGGGAGTTCACAGATCACAGGCTTTAGTTGTGAAAACTTTAACAAACAGTTAGCCGAAAGACTTTTCTCCTTACCAGTATCACAGAGAGCTGATTGACAATTCTCGCAACACAGAATGGGTTTAGAAGACTGCCCTCAGTTTTGCGCGCATGAATAATGAAGAATTTAAAGGGCTAAAACCAGTACAAAGCAATCAAAAGAAAAACAATAAATGTTGTTGAAGGAGAGTCTTCATCCGGCAAACTATTACCGTTTGGTTTGAAAGTAAGGTACCTTTATTTACCGGGGAAGCAGAAGGGGACACTCGCATCAGGGCAACTGATCCGGTTTGGAGTGTTGACCCGTACGAAATAAAAAGAATCGTAAAATGAATCCGCCCGTGTATTATTTACGAGAAACTGACACAACAAAACAACAGCTCCTCAAAGATCTTTTGTGAAAGAAGAACTGCAGATAATTCCGCCAGACACAGTTCCGCTTTAATTAATTTACGGTTCTCCAGTGCCCGATTGCATATGAAAACTCCGGATTAACAAACACCCGTTTTGTGTTTGTTTATCTAATTTCTTTGTTACAACTGTTGTGTTGATCTCATGTAGATTAGATCGCAGTTTGACGTTGTCATGATGAAAAGTCTTATTGCCAAACAATGCTTCTTTGTAGTTGTCATGTGATATGTTTGACTGCACAACGCTGCGAGATATTCCTTTTGCTTTCTTAATGATTTTCTCCTGGCTCGAAATACTGTACATTTTTTACCTTAAACCAACAAACTCCTTGATCACCTTTCCAGATAATTCATCCTTCATCTTTCTAAAACCTTCTTGTTAGTAATTGAATGTAAAGGCGAATCTTTAGGATAATCAGACGTGTCATACCATCCGCTCGCTCCTTTAGCTACTTCTAATTCCATGTCTTTATAGATGTCTTCAGTAGGGATATCTATAACAAAACTATCTGTATCTGTGTAAAGTACTCTGGACTCTTGATACGAAGGTTTAAAGTAGTCATAAAGAAATTCTAACATCAAAAGCTTTGATAATTCTAAAACAGTAAACCCAATAAAAACAGGTTTGTCCAATTTGACTTTCTTTTTTTTCTCATTATGCCAAAAAGCTGATCATGAAATCTTTTAAAGTCCTGATAATTAGGTTTTGAAGTCAGCTTAATTGCTTCGTTCTCTTTGGTGACTAATCTGACATCTTTGCGCTTGTGCGGATTCTCCATAGTCTTTCCAAAACAGCTGTTGTTCATCAGCTTGAAAAAGTCTTTTTCTGAAGCATCTGCGGATTTAGTTCTGAGATCAGTGTTCTTCATGATGTATGGTTTCATGAACTGTTCTTGATCGAAAGCAATTATGCGATGGACAGCTGTTAACTTTAAACCATGTCTTAAATAAATTGTAGAAGTCTGTAATGACAGACATAATTTTTTTTGCCTCGAAGATTGGGCACAAGTTTAGGCGGCTCTCTTGGATCCATCTTTAGACTTTCTGCTGCTAATGGATAGTCATTATGCAGGTCATGGAGTTCATGAGGATATTCTAAGTCAACTTCTAGAATGAAACCACGCTGTTGATCAGGCGCCAAACTGTTCAACCACTTTAATGCCTTTTGAATATTGTTTGGATCGCTGCCTGCGTACATTTAAAGTTGCGTAATGGAAGTGATTGCGCCATAGCCCATCCATACAGATTGTTTGCATCTAAATACATAAGATAGTTAGACCTTTTACTCGGATCATAGTCGTCCAAGTATTTGTTGTTTGCTTTACAGTAATGATGCGACGCCATACTAATTCCTCCACGCAACCCGTTTTCAATCATCTGAATCATTGGTAAATCTGACAATAAATCAATCTGTACTCCAGTAAACTTTAAGAAAGCATCCCAACTCATCCCAGGCGCAGAAATGTAATGCGCAGGATCCAGGCTATAATGTTTCATGCAGGTCTTTCTATAATTTTCAAAGACGTCCGCCAACAAACATACATCTGCCATCAAGTATGAGTCATGATAGTCTCCCATTGTTTTACACTCTAACTTCTGCCACGCATCTTGAGCATGTTGGTAATCAGAATCACTAATGTCCTTTCCTCTGAGACTAGAAAAGAACGCGCCTTTAGGCGGAAGTGTATCTTCGTCAAACCTTTCCCAACTGTTCATGTATTCATAAGGGTAAACACCCTTTCTAACAAGAGTTGAGTCAAAATATTCTTCCGTTATTGGGCAGGACTTTAAGGACATAGCCAGTGCCTCTAATGAGCCCATCATGTGTTGCATAGAGTCGTAGAAAGACATGTATTTAAAGTGAAACACATGTACTTTTCTGATGACTGTGCAATGCATGCTACCCTGAAGGCGCTGGTTACTGCTTGCATTATAAGGTGAGAGTCATAACCTCGCAAGTTGTGAAAGAATACAGGCAGCTTCCATGTCTTTGGATCAAACTTTAGTTGAAGATTGCATTTACTGTGCGCTGCTCCTCTGAACTTTCCACTAATGTGATCATGGTCTCTTACTTTTGGATTGGCTTCCTCACTAAATTCTAAACCACAAATCCAACAGTGAGTGGCTAAGTCATACTGTTCTTGGTCTTCAGGCGCCATTATGATTTCAGATAAGTTTAGATTATTAGAACAGGCGTTACGCACTTGCTGCATGCGTTTTAAGAATGTTTCTGCAGCATCTGGTCCTCTATATAATTCTGGCTCTGAATAAACGCCATCCGACCTAACAATAATGAAGGCAAATGAACAAATCTGATGATTACTCATTAAGACTGTTTTTCGAAGTTTTTGTGGCGCTGGCCCTTCATAAGGAACAATAAGCGACTCGAAGTCTGCGTAAACTACGTATGGACTTGTTTGCAGCCGTTTCCAGTTCTTAAAACTAACTTTAGATCCTGGCGGGGGCGTAGTTAGTTCTGTCTTACAGTCTACAGAACTTTTACAATGTTTTATATGTTCAAGCGCGGCTTGAGCGGTTGGAATTCTTGTTAAACATTTTCTACAGAATTCTTGTTTATGTTCATGTTTTGAAGTATGCGCTAATAATCTACTCATTGTGCGTATCAATGTGTAATGGGGTAGCCCCGCTGGTGAAAACATCAGTAGTAAGTCAACATGATTTTTGTCAGGTTCACCAATCGTTGGACTGTTCTTGGACACTTTAATGGGCTGTAGATTTGTTTCCTCATCCCATGTGTAGACATTAACAGTTATTGGTTTGTTTTGTTCTTCAAACTGATCAATTTGGTCTACACTAACGGGAAAGGATATTCCATTGAAGTTAAGATCTTTGGCGTATTGCCGATAGTTAGTCACTCTCTCTGCGTGTTCGCGGACATGATGCAGACTTGCAAGAACACACCACATGAAACATTTGTTGTCTGAATTTTTTATGTTTAAAACTGCTCTCTTTGAAACCAACTCCCGAGGTAGCGGAATGTAAGCCTTGCCTACAATCGGCGCATACTTAGCCTGTTTTAATCTAATCTCTAAGACTTCGCCCTCTGACCAACCAGAGCCTCTCATTTTAGCTTCTTCAGCGGCAGCGTCAAACTGTGTAAGCAGTTCGTCTCCCCAACCGGGTGTTAAGTCATTATGAGAAAGAATAGTCTGCTGTTTAGTTGAGACCCAGACTTCTAGATTTTCTTCATTTATTGTTATATAGTCGATTAAAACAGCTAACATTACTTTAACTGGCGGGTCTATTGTTAGTTTTACCGGAACTTGAGAAATAGCATGAACAACACTTGCCCGTACGTTTGTTGGGTCAATGACTTCTAAATCAATATCATTCAGTGCTCTTGATAAACGCTCTCTCTCGTGCATTCCTTCAAACAATTCGTCTTGTCCTTCATATATCTTAGCCATGCTGTCTTTCTTTTCTAAGCCAACATATTATTTAAATTTAAAAAAATACAACGGCTTAATCAGAATTAATATCAACGGTCTTTTTGCGCTTGGACTCATAAACTAAAGTATAAACACCTTTTGGTGTTGTTAATGTGAGCTGTTTAGAACAGAGTTTAATGTCTCGTTTACTTTTTTTAAGCATTCCTTTTTTATCTGCTCGGGGTCTGGCTGTTGAGAAAAACTTGTCCCCGCCTTTCTTTGAAGATCAAGCTTTTGTCTTTTGTAGTCATCAAAATCAGCCTGTAAACGATTAAATTCTTCATCCGTGATGTTTGAGTCAACTAGCGCTTTATTTATTGTCAGTTTGAACGAACTAAGTTTAGCCGTTATTAGTTGAACCATAGCTGTGTGCTTTTGGAGTTTAGTTTTTAATTTTTTGCTAGCAGCACCTACAGCTAATGAACACAGGCCGAGAGCTAAAGACAACCCGCCTAGAGGCAAAGCTGCGGGCGCCCCTATGCCTGTTGCTAAAAGACCAACACTCGTTCCTGCTGATAGAGCGTTTATAGTCGATGTTCCAGTTTTAAACCTATGAAACAGCATTAAAGGCAGCAGAATACCTTCGTTTGGTTTTGCTGTATTTTGAAAGGTCCTGCTCTAGTTTTTGTTGCATTTGTGTAATGTTTGTTAATCGAAGGTTTTTATGCTAGGGGTTTCTACTATCTCTTCTTTTGGGCATCTCCGGTGTGTAGGCCCTTTTGGGGATAAACCTGAACAGACATGCTTTTTATAAAATGAAAAAATAATTTTAGTATTTTACAATTTTAATCTGCTATCTCCAATATTCGCTGAGCATCAATTAATAAAAACAAATGTACATTAAGCGGTTTATCAGCTTCTTTTCTTTCTCAATTTGAATGTTTACGTCTTTAACCTCTCTCCCACTTTGATACAACGATTATCCTCTGTTGACCTTAGGTCAATCCAAAAAAACCGTATTTTGATGTTAAATAATCATCAAGCCAAACACTGTGAAGGTGTAGATCTTTAGACGCAAGGCTGCTGTTGGACTTTTTACCCCTCCCACCCCCAAAAAATTTTTCTTATTTCGTCAAAATGATGATAAGGCCTAAAGTCCGCTAGCATAGATTTGGTTAGGGCTGCCGTCAATTGTACATTGTACTTTCGTTATTTTGGATTAAAAAACTTTTCACTTGCTCTGGCGAATGGTTCTTCATCTTAAACAAGCAATAAATACTTTTAAGCGATTTTACTGCGACACTAAGATTAAAATTCCTTATAGCGTCTCCCCGCTTTGGTTTATGTTGAATGTGCCGCACGTTTTCGTAATATATTGCTATTTTTGATTTATATTGTTTCTCAATCAGCTCTGCTAAATCAGAGTTGCAACAACATAAAACTCTAACGAGTGTCAGAAATGCTGTACTTTGTTTCGGTGTCTGTTGATTTGATAACACGTTTGTATTCATTAAAAGTTAGTTCATATGACAATCTGTTTTTAATGCTCCTTGAAAGTATGGCGCATGCGCTTTTTTACAACTCAAAATCTGGGGAATGGAAAAGCGATTACCAAAACGCATAACTTAAGCTAAAGCCTTTTTGCTGCTTTTAGCACCTGAGGGCGAGTTCGCGCCTATTCTAAGTTTTTAGTGCTTCTTCATTGCCGATTCCTTGAAACGCAAGATCTTCCCTTTCATTCGCGGTTAGCCATAGATCAGATAGGTTTAAAAAATATGTCTGCATTGTTTAAAAAGAAAATACTTTCTTGCCCTCAGTTTTACAGAAATTTTCTTAACGATTGCCCGTCCCAAATTCTGGACAACTGTTCTAGTTTGGTCTGTTGTGAAGCGAGTTCTATTTTGAAAGTAAGCCGTGCAGAGCCTGGCACAATAAAATATCCGCTCCTAGGCTGGAAATCTAACAGTAAGAATTTGATCTGCATCATTATAATGGATTTTTTTGGGGAACGTAATATTCCGTTTGTTTCCCTTCACGCCAGGGGTTTTTTCCCAGCTTTCTAAAACGAGTCAAGAATCGAGTCATATGCTTTGTGACATTTTTTATAAAACAAAATAAAAAGTTAATTATTTAAAAACATGGCAGGAATTGAAGGTGAAGAAGATTTATGATGTTTTTGATCCTGGAGACGACATGGATGAAAGGACTCCTTTGACACAGCATCGCTCAACGCTCTCAATGCGGCGTGAATTAACAGAAAGTACGGTCGGAGCATTTACAAAAGTTTTAGGCCAAGAACCTCCCCAATTTATAGACCCAAATGATTTTGAATTAGAAGATGGTCATTTGTTTGTAAAAAACGATCAAGGAGAATCTGTTTTGGCTTACAACTAAACCAGACCCATCAAAGTTTTTTAGCCAAGAGTACAATTATACAAAGACTCCCTGCGAGCGTAAAAATCGCCCTTGGCATTGCTAGACCAAAATTAGATAGGGAGCAGTTGCTAAACTTCAAAACACACTACAAAAACTCCCGACAGATAACCAAATGCAAAACATGGAACTTAAAGAATTACATCAATCGGCAGACGAAATTTAAAAAATGCAATAGAAGCAGAAACCAGTTTTTCAGAAGAAACACGTTAAAAAAAAATTAATGATTCCCCATTGCCTATGCGGGAAATAGCAGCCCTTGATCATGCTTTGAGAAGCAAACAGAGGGGAATTAACAAACAATTTTTGCAAAACTAGGTGAACTAAGATGAGCATATAAAAAGAGAAAAAGAAAAACTCGTTGAGGCTGATGACGCCAACTTAGGACCTGGAGTTAAAGAAAGAATAGCCCAAAGACTAAAAGATCTTGAACAAAAAAGATCAGCAAGACTAGAAGTGCTGACTACTAAACCGAGACCTATTACGAACTTTAAGTGAATAGAAAAAAAGAAACTATCGAAAAAATTTTATATGAAGACGCAACGCTAGCAGAACGAATACGAACACTGTTTAGAGAGCAGGGAGTCACATTAGCAAGCGTTATAACGGCCTTAGGATTTGCAATTTAAATACACTGGTAATGGCTATTACAGGCGTGGTGGAGGGCAAAATTCAGTGCCCCCGCCGCCATCGCCTCCATCACCGCCTGATAAATCATGGGTAAAAAAACAGCTTGATCATCTTGCGAGTTTATTAAAAAAATTAGCTGGTAAAGCTATAGGACTCTTTAACCAGTATTTAGGGGGTGTGTTAGCTGGTTTTTGTCTACTGAAAAGCAAAGTAGTTGGCTTTATGGCCGAGCACTTAGGGGCATTAGTTCTCTAATAGTCGGGTTAATATTAGTAAGATAAAGACCAAGTAATCCTAGGCCGTTAATCCAAGAACAAGCGCTGTCTTTTCATTTCATGGTCAACGCGAACAGAGTCCGGGTCTTCAATGGCCTTTGGGCTTTGGGCCTCGGGATTGGATGCCTTAATTTTGGGGTGTTTTTTTATTGTTTTGTAATATTACGGGGCCCAGAATTTAATGTCTTTTTTTCCCACCTTCTGTTCATTGCCTGCTATAAGAATTTCTTTAAATTATAGTTTATTATTATTCCTACCTGGAGTCTGAGGTCAGAAGGCAGCATGTATAAACCCAGTGCCAACAGCAAAGTCTACTTTCGATCTTGCGTTTTGTAAAACTTTTTGGGTTTATCTTTTAATACTTGAAGTAAATCAATGTAGAATTAATGGCGTCCCTCTAAATTTGCTAAGTATTGTTTTTGTGCGTCAAAGCCAGTAGAAGGATCAGTTATGCTCGATCTTGCCTGGGGCTTGCGACCCTAGCAAACACCAAACGTAAGTTCGAATGAGTCGTTTATTCGTTCTATTCCCGCTCTAGTTAGGCCCTTAGAAGTGTCTAAGATAATATGTTGTCCATGCTTTTATGCTCTTGCTGTAGGGACCCAGGCTCAACAGTTGTGCCAAAAAAGGAAGATTTGAAAGGAGGATCCCAGTCATAGTTTTTACTTCTGTGCGTGCCCAAAAATAAAGGTCCCCTAGGCCATGATTAAGATCCAACTTTTGTCTAAAGTCTGCCTTGATGTTAATATTGAATTCGTTACGATCCTTTCAAAAGCGTCATGTCTATTCTGTTGCTGAATGGATTAAACGGTTTGTCATTTGGTAATGGAGCTTGCAGTTCAGTCAAAATACGTCTGAAGGTGTAATAGAAAAGAAATCTGTACACTGACCTCACCAAAGGATCATGGTGATTTAAATGATCGGCATACGACACTCCACACCCAGTTGATGCGCAAAACACAGCAAGTTTAAACTGGTTCTGATAAAACTGCATCGGATGACTAAACCACGCTTTCTTGATGTGGTCGTTTTCAATAGGGGGTTAAGATAGCTCTTCAATGGAGTACTCACCTTTTATGAAAAGAGGCAGTCTGGGTCACAGCAATGTCAAGAGTATCAGTTGCTATATTTTTTAAGATTGTAGTGCGGCCCAACAGAATATTTTGCACCAGTATATTTGGGAAAGCACTCAAATTTTTATTTCGTTTAAAAAAATGTTTGTAACAATAAAACCCAAACCGTCCTTCGTTTTTAGAACATGCTATTGATAACATTGCGGAGCCAAAATGGTTGCACTTCATGAAATATTTTAAAAAAGTCGTATGGGTTTAATATAAGCGAATCGAAGAAGAATAATAAGATTCAAAAAATTAACAAATCAGGGACCAAGTTAGCCAGTTAACAATACCTGATGGTTTTATGGGTTTTGCTCACTGAAAGAAGCAATGAGTAACTTCGACATTTCTCTCAAACTTAACAATGCAATCTAAAAACAATGTTAACATTTTTTAAACCCGAAGAAGTAGCTTACTATTTTGATAGAGAGCTAGCTAAATGTTAGGCTTTACAACTGCCAATCTACCCACTCATAGTTTTTAGTGTTGCGCCAGACAAAACTAATTTTGAGGGGGAAAAAACCGCTCGATCTTGCATTACATTCATTACTCTATGTTCATTTGGACGAGCTGAGCACTGATGAAAACTTATATGATGGAAGGCCCTCAACTGTTTTAAGAGCTCTTCCGTCAGGGAAAGCTGCATATTGCGATTATGAAATTATACAATTCCCTAATTTACAGTTTAAAAGATTAGTTTGTGGGAGGGTTGGATCATTTAATATAAAAATTGCAGACAAAACAGGGAAACTCGTGAAATGTGATAACCTGCACATTGTTTTAGAAATAAAATAATACGTTACTAAAAAATAATGTCGCGTGGGCCAGAAGAACCAGGAGTTACATTAGCGCCTGTGAGGTGTATAACTTTAGAATTAAAAGACCTTGCAGACGTTGCGGACTTTGAACAGAACGGTGAGATAGGCACTTTGTATGGGCTTGAGTACACTAAAGATGGCGATTATAAACGCAAAGAGGTTGGCGACAGCAAAATGTTTCCTAAACTAGAGCAACTGCGCAATCTAGAAGCAAATAATGTTGGCCAGTATGAATATAAAATAGTTCGAAAACCTGACCTCAATTGGCACTTGGAACCATATTTAGAATGGGACATAAAATTTGAATTCATAAGCCCATTTAAATTTTTTGGCCGCCAGAAAAGTTTCAGAAAAGCATTCAACTCTGGCCCTTTACATGTAAGTCTTATGCCAGATGACAATAGTCGGAAAGAGATTGAAATAAAGCCGTATGGGAAAAAACAGTACATCCTCCACAGAAGAGAAACGGTTTTAAAAGATGCTTCTACAAAATTACAGTTCATGCCGCAAATGAAATTAGGAGACACGTTCGCAATGATATTTGAAATTTCTGTCTTAAAAGATAAGGAGAGGGATGGGGTTGTGGGCGTTAGTGACGTCCTTTTTAAAGGAATTCTAATTAGCTGGCAAAATTTAGACGTTGACAGTCTTAAAGTTACTGTCGTCGTTCTTCACAATGGCGAGGATATTAAGGTCATAACAACAAGCAACAAAATCAATATTAGTCTAAATAGAAACAATCTTAAAGCACTGAATTGGATTAATCTTACACATTTAGGCCTCATAGGATTTTATTATACTGAACAGGTTCTAACAGAGAGCATGATAAAAACAATAACTGGATTAGATTAAGTTCTGTTATAAAACTATGGAGCAGTTAAACTTTATGACAAAAACTCCTCATTGTTCATTAATTTGTGGGCAGACTGGTTGCGGAAAAAACAATATTTGTCCTCGACCTATTACAAACAGTTTATCGCTATAATTTTGATCATATTGTGGTTTTCTGTCCAACACTTAAATGGAACAAAGCATATCATGATAGAAGGTTTATATGGACAGATGATGACATATATTTAGTTGATCCTAGCAATAAACTGAGTGAGTGTTTAGAACAGTTTTATAGACTGTTTGAAGGAACGCAAACACTATTTATTATAGATGACTGTTCGGCAGAAAGAGACATAGTTAAAAAGAGAAACACTTTGTCAAAACTAGCTTTCAGCGGAAGGCATGCTAGGATAAGTGTGTGGATTTTATGCCAAAAATATAACTCAGTTTTAAAAGACTTTAGAGAACAGTTAAAGACTGTAGTTCTATTTCACATGAAAGACAGAGACTCATTTGAAGAATGTTTGCGCGAAAATGATGTTATTGAAAATGATCAGGAAAAACATAGGATTAAGCAAAAACTGAAATCTGAAAAGTTTAGTAAATTAGTATTGAAAACGGATAACCCTACACAGTATGTTTGTTTGTAGATAATCGTTATTTTTTGGTTATTGAAGTCTTACTTGTCAGAGAACAGTAATATGCCAACTCTAGGCCACTTTTGCCCGAAAACTAGTTGAGGGCAAAAGTGGCCCAGAGTCGGCATATTACTGGTCTCTAGTTGTTAAAATTTTGAAGAATTCTTTCCCTATATTTGTTTTGAGTTTCCCGTCGTATGGGGGGTTATACCATATGATTTTTCTTTTCCTATTTTTCTTGCTTTTGTGTTGTGTTGTTGTCTGGGTTGTATTGTAATTTGTAATTGTATCCACTTGTTTGTAGTGCCTCCTGGTATTCTACTGCTGCAT
The DNA here is from genome assembly GCA_018398815.1 of Conus ventricosus. NCBI lineage: Eukaryota > Metazoa > Mollusca > Gastropoda > Neogastropoda > Conidae > Conus > Conus ventricosus. The sequence goes on along the minus strand of CM031624.1, from coordinate 5,635,069 downwards.
TGTTGAACACTCTCTCATTGCATGACAATTTGATAGTCTCTTGTTTATGCCATGGGGTATGGTCTTTAATACAGATGGTGGGTGGTTACTTTTGGTGTGTACATAAAGAGGTGTATCGTTGGGTTTCTTGTATGGTTTATATATGTGATTGTTGAGATCCAATGTTATGTCTAAGTAGTTCACTACCTTTTTGTTTGCTTCAATGGTAATCTTTAAGTTGTGGTTTTGGAAGATTTTGCATAGTTCTTTCTTCTTGTTTTCGATGGTTCTTGGGTTGTTGGTTAGTGCAGCAAGGCCATCGTCTCTGTATAGTCCGACTTGTTTTCCGAGTTTTTTCTTGATGTTGGACAACATGAATAGTCCGACCAGTTCACATGTTTCTGCACCATCATATGATCCCATGGTTACGTCGAATGTTGAATTTCTGTTGGTTTTCCTGATCCAGGTTTCATTTTTGCTGTGTAGTAATGTTTTCTTGGTGTGGAGAATGATTTCCATTTCTGACCCTGTTATGTCTGTGTGGTTACTGGCAAACTTCAGGGCTTTGGTGAGTAGTTCCTCATCTATAGATGGGTAAAAGTCTACTATGTCAAATGTGATGAATACTGTATTACTTTGTTTATTGAGTTTTTTGAACCATTGGATAACTTCGTATGTATTCTTCCAGAGGTTGTATTCAGGGTTTGATTTTACGTTCTTTATTATTTTTTCCAGAATTTTCTTGCTTATTTTGCCCAATTCAGATTTGGATGGGTTTATTAGTCTACATGTTGGATTGTTATGAAAATTAGGCTTGTGGTCTTTGAGCGTATGAAAGCTTCTTTTGTTGCTGTCGCTTCTATCCTGTCACTTAGGTCTATGCGCTCTGCAAGTTCTTTTTCTTTAGTGCGGATACTGTCATGTATTTTTTGTCGGCTTTTTTGTAGTTTTTCTGGATGTTTTTGTCAAGGAGTTGAGAGCACATGTAAACAATGTTCTGGGCGAGTTAGATCATATGATCATAATGAGACTAACTGTGGAAGGTTTTCACACACATATTCACAAACACATACACTCATCACACACACACACACACACACACACACACACACACACACACACACACACACACACACACACACACACACAAAAGGTAAAAATTATTATCATCAATCAGTCACTGATGGGTGATGATCATGTGAGATCAACGGTAGTGTAGGAAGAGATTCTTCTCCGTTCCCTTAGGCAGGAATCCTGGAGTACTGGCAAAGGCAGTATGGTGTATTCTGTATGGTGAAGGCCCTCAGGTGGTCAATACAGTTTTGCACTTATCAGGTGTTGGCAGGCCAGGATGTTACTTCTGGTGTTGTTGGGACTGTTCCACTCTCATTGGGGCTGCATGGATAAATTGAAGACTCGCCAGGGTGGAGTATGCAGAGATGTGAGTCACAGTCTGGAGTGCCCAGTTTTCAGTATCACAATGATGGTCTTCTTCTTGGTTTACTTAGGTGGGAATCCTGGAGGTACTGACAGAGGCTGCTGTACGGTGAAGACCCTCCAGTGGTCAGTAGGGTTTTGCACTCATTGGTGATTTGGCAGGCCAGGTTTCCACTTTGGGCCTAGCTGGGAATGCTCTGCTGTCTCGGGGGCTGCATTGCATTGATAGTTTGAAAGACTCACAGGTGTGATGTATAGTGGACCTGTGATGTTGAGGTCAGGGGAGTCTTATCCTCAGTCCAACAATGTTCACTTGGTCTGATCTGGGCATCCGGTAGCATGCATCCCTCTTGTTGAAGTCTGGGTGCTGCTCAAGTCATCTTCCTATTTGTCTCCTTGGAAATATTTTCAGATTTATTCCAAGGAGACTACCTTTTACAGTTGGGGCTGCTGTCCTTCCTTTGTCAGTTGGTCAGTTTCTTCATTTCCATATAATGCAGTATGAAGGTGTTCACTGGATGGGAGTATTTTCAGTGACTGATAAATGGTAATAATTTTTAAATCAGTAAATCAGTAGTACCACAGGGTGATGACCATTGTTATACAAGTTCATGCACTTATTTATCCCTTTATATAAATATATATATATATATATATATATATTATATATATATATATGTTATATAATTATATATATATATATTATATATATATATATATATATATATTATATATATATTATATATATATATATATATATATATATATATATATAAATTTTCCAATTTCTCCCCCCCCCCCCCACCCCCTTACCATTTTTATCAATCCACCACTACCACAACCGTCACAAAGATATCACACCACCCCACTAAACTAGACACACAACCCTATCGTATCACACCCCTCCCCCACCCCCACGCAAACTCCCCTCATTTTCCTCTCCCATAATCCCCTTGTCATTTCCGCCTGACGGCTATCCTCCCCACCACATGGACAACAACAGATGAGTCATTTTTCGTTCTTTGTGTATACTGTCCTAAATGTTAAATGTGATTTATTTTTTGCCTGAAGAAGACCCAAGTGGTTGAAATGCATCGTGTCTTGTTATGTGCTTTGTTTGTCAATGTCATTGGCTGTAACTAACACCGTCTCTTTCTAAATTTTGCTTCGTTCTCCGCCGTCAGTCACTCCATTTTGAAAAATTGTATGTTTGGCTGAATACTAGGCCTTTTGGAAACCATTCGATTTTTTTATTTTCTTCTCCTTCACTACCATGTTTTCTCAGTAGCACCACTGTCTGACCTCCCATCACAGCTTCCTGTCCACAGCTACATTGAGATATGATGAACAGTTGAGAGAGAGAGAGAGAGAGAGAGAGAGAGAGGAAGAGAGAGAGAGAGAGAGAGAGAGAGAGAGAGAGAGAGAGAGAGAGAGAACAAAATTTATTGGAAGTAAGCTGTACAGCCCATTTAGCAGATCGACGCGATGCACATTGACAACACGCGACAGTCTCATTGACATGGACACCACAGCAATGCTTTTTGGTTTTTCACATTACATGATAAAGTTGTGACTCAAAATATCTCTGACATGTGTGCATAATCCGGTCAGTGGAGGGCAGTAATCCAAGGTAGAACTGGATCAAGCCGACAAGTATGTGCAACCGCCGTAGAGCACGTGGTAGAGTCTCTGCGTGTTGTGTGTTGCTGGCACGTCTTCCTTTCCGCAGGTGGGATAATTTGACACGTTCTTCCGATGACATTTCTGTGTTCCTGCTTCACTACTAAAACACACAGTCGTCTTCTGAACAATGATCACAGGAGTACTCTACAACAATGTCATCCGACTCGCACATCAACACACCCACACCATCTGTCTGATGAAGCACGATCCTCCTGAAGGCCACATTTCTGTTCTTGTCTCTCAACCGTTTCTGTATCCCTCTGTCCAAGTGGCAACAATCTTTCACCACTCCCGTATCAAACCCTGCCACTGTTCGGTCTATTCAATGCTCAAGGCCTGTGTCGATGACGGGGTGCTGGATTTCCTGACTAATAATGTCACACTCTGACTAACAAGAGCACCGAGGTAGAAGATCGTCTTGAACATCAGACGTGTCAGATTCGCTATCGATGTGTGCAGGCTTGATGTGTTGTTCAGCAGCATCCAGTGTAGTGCTTTGTGTACAGCGATCTTCCAATTCCGTGTCGAAAAAAGCCAGCCCATTCGCATCACAAGTGTTTTCATTTTCAGCGCCAACCTGTTCAAGTCGTCTTTTTTACTGCTGTGCTCTTTTTGATCACGTCGCACCTGGCTGGCCGGTTTCTTTCTACAACATTGAACTCGCGTTTCCCAGTCCAACACAGGATCCGTCATTGTTGTGACCGGGACGGCTGGCTTCGGTCGCAGGACAACGACGGTGTTGCTGCCTTCACCTGCAATTTTCCTGCTTGACACAGCGTTGTCGGTCAGCAGGGCGTTAAGAGCTGTCTCCACAGCCGCTGGAAGTCCAGTAACTGGCATTTTCAAAGAAGAATCGAAAATACTTTCAGCAGCTTAGACAAATGGCGCCCTGTCGTTTCGTGTCGAACAACGTGACCCAATGGAGAGAGAGAGAGAGAGAGAGAGAGAGAGAGAGAGAGAGAGAGAGAGAGAGAGAGGAGAGAGAGAGAGAGAGAGAGAGAGAGAGAGAGAGAGAGAGAGAGAGAGAGAGAGAGAACTTAAAATTTTCAAATAAATAGCATGCAGGGATAGATTTTTACACCAAAAGCCGCTAATCTGAAATCAACTTTTAACACACACACACACACACACACACACACACACACACACACACACACACACACACACACACACTCTCACAACTTTTTGTAGAGAAAACAGAGAATCTGTGACATCAATTCCAATGACCAGATGTTCTCAGTTAAAGAATAATGCATGGAAATTTTAGAGTACATTCAGACACGTGCACAGCTAATTGTAAGATTTGCCAAATGCAGTGAGACCCAGTTCATGGAAGAGATAAAACGCGATTGTGTGCACTGGTCACAGACATTTAGTACTGATGACATTTGATTTTTTTTCAAAAAGTATGAAATCACAGGCTTCATATAAGAGAAATAGAAGAAATGATGAGAACAATTCTTACCGTATCTCTGGGTACCCAGGATCTCCACTCTGCTCATGGATATCCCTTTTGTGGCGTACGTATGGATGTGGACGACTTTGCCATACCGTTTTTTGGTGCATACAACGGATACCATGGCTCTCGTGGGAACAGAACCACGGTAATGGTCACATAATGTCGGGGCCCATGCTGCATAACTTGGTTTGACAAATAGTAGATAAATGGTGTCCGTCACAGAGACCCAGAAATTCTTCAGTTCCTGGGGCGCTTCCACAGAAACACACATATAATTATGCTTACCTTGCAACGATCGTGGGCACGTTTATTCGATTATCTATTTTCCTGACTCGCTCATCCTCTCCACCCCCAACCTTCTTTCCCCTTTACATCACACCCATGGAGCTTCATCCAAACTTCTTTCCCCTTTACATCACACCCATGGAGCTTCATCCAACCTTCTTTCCCCTTTACATCACACCCATGGAGCTTCATCCAACCTTCTTTCCCCTTTACATCACACCATGGGCTTCATCCAACCTTCTTTCCCCTTTACATCACACCATGGGCTTCATCCAACCTTCTTTCCCCTTTACATCACACCCATGGAGCTTCATCCAGATCCTCATGCAGCGTCACACGACGGTTGTTATGTCTCCGCTCAATTCAATCAAAACTGATTTTAAAACGAGACAGAGCCGATAGAGGAAAACTAACACATTGGAAAACAGGGAGACGTTTCCTTTACGTAGGCGTTCCGATTGAACCCCTCCAAAAACTGTACAGATTGGTCCGTTCAGAGCCAGTGTGTACCACAAGGAACAGAAGTGGGACAGGCAGCAGCAGGATGCAGAATGCCCTGACTGCCTTACCAAGGGCCACAGCCCTAGAAACTGCAAAAACCTTGTGAAATGCAGACAGTGTTACAATGACGGACATAAGGCAGGGGATCATGTGTGTAGCATACATGCCAAAACGTCAAGTCACGCTGTCACATACCTTACGACGACAGACAATTTACAGAACACGTCTGAAAACAACGATGAGAGTAACACTGTTACCAGTGAAGACAGTTCCAGATTTAATCACTAAGTGGACGACAGCAATAAAGACAAAGTCAAGAACAAGGTAGACAGTTCCAAGGACTGTAGCAGACCAAGAGTCAAACAAAGACAAACTACACTGAAAACCTCTGGAAGAAACGAGTCCGGGTCTATTAAACGGCCACAGTCCAAGGATTCCCCTTCGGACCCGTCAGACAAACGACCGACGCTAGCGGAGCACACGGACTATGACACGGACGATGATAAAACCGTTATCCATGAAATGACTGACCACGTAGGATAGCTCTCCCCCCTCCCCCCCTCCCCCCCCCTTCCCCCCCCCCCCCCCCCCCCCCCATCATTTTTTGTTTGCTTGTTACGGACCTAGTTATGTTAATGGACTAAGAGATCTGAAATGTGATTCAAGTGCCAGAATATACGTTCGTTGATGGACTGTTTTAAGGTAGCAGCCCGACCAAATACAAATACTGGAAGAGCAAACTCATTACTATTCTAAGTTGTGTATAACCAGAGCACTGACACAGTAAATATACAAGAAACTATGAATAACTTTATTGCAGATGTACAACACCCTACTTTAGATGAGGACGCAGCTCTATGTGAAGGATTAATAATTGTAGAGGAAGCAAGTTCTGCTCTAAAAGCAATGAAAAAATGTGAAAAATGGTTCCTCTCCTGGTAGTGATGGCTTAACTGTAGAATTCATGAAATTCTTTTGGAGCAAAATTAAAACACTGTTAACATCCTGTTTATAACGAGTCTTTTGGAAAGAAAAGGAGAATTGTCGTATATACAAAAACAAGGCATCATAATTCTGTTACACAAAGGGAAAGAACTAACGCGTGATCAGTTGAGTAACTGGAGACCAATCACACTCTCAAACGTTGATTGTAACATATTAGCAAAAGCGTTGGGAGGAAAATTAGGCAAAGTGATATCAAAATTAATAAATGGACACCAAGATGGATATCTTAAAGGTCGGAGTGTATCAACATTTGTTAGAACAATCGACGACGTCACTGAATACTTAAATCACACAAACAAAGCTGGGTATCTTTTAGCTCTAGACTACTCAAAAGCCTTTGAGATAATATCACGCAATTTTATGTTAAACGCGTTCCATATCTTTGGTTTTGGCGAACAGTTTATCAAATGGATAGCAATTCTTAATAGCAATAATTTTTGTAGTGTTAACCATGGAGGATGGATTTCCCAACCATTCCCAGTAACATGTGGAATCAAGCAAGGATGCCCGTTTTCTCCCCTTGCTTTTATACTGTCTGTTGAGTTGCTAGCGGCTAATATTAGGAACAGTACCATAAACGGAATAAGTTTACCTAACTGTAATCAGACTGGACAACAAATTGAACAACTGAAAGTAAAGCGACTTGTCGACGATACGACACTTCTTTCTACCAAACAAAAAAAGACATTGTAAACGCCACTTCGATTGTCACAGAATTCTCAAAATTTTCAAGTCTTCTGTTGAATCACACGAAAACCAAAGCCATGCGGATTGGTATTCATAACCAAGAAGAAAACAGACCTTTTCAACTCACAGAGAATATCAAGATACTCGGAATATTCTTTGAAAACAGTGTACGAGCCCAATACATTGAAGAGAACTGGATAAAAAGACTAGATAAAATGCATAGCTTACAAAATTATGGAGCCGTGGAGATCTTCGAATACGTTACGTGGAAAAATAGCCATGGAGCCGTAGAGATCTTCAAATACGTGGAAAATAGTCATAGTAAGACTTCTTTTAGTAAGCCAGTTTATATTCGAAACGCAGTCAATTGGATTACCAGAAAATGTTCTCAGGGAGATAAACCGAACTCTGTATAAATTCTTTTGGCAAAAGAAGCACTCAAATAAAACAGCATTAAAACAAGGTCAAACAAAAAGTGATGGAAAACAGTACGGTGGTCTTAAAATGGCTAACATAAGCCAACAACAAGCGTGTTTTTATCTTCAGTAGATAGGTAAACTATACATGTCAGAGGATGATAACTGGAGTCTTATTCCCAAGTGGTATTACTACCAGATAGCAAGCAGCAACCTAATATACTGAAAGGCAGAAATTCCGCACAAACATAAACATCATGCACAAAAATCTCATTTGTCGGTTATTTAATTGGAAACTTGGTAACAATTTAAACAAACCAAATCTGCGTTAGAACATTTGACTGAATAGGGCATGTGTGAACATAAAAAAACGACCTGAATCAAATTCATAAACAACTGTCAAACAAGGTTATTGCAGAGTATAAACCATCTTTCAAAAGAGATGATTCTGTCAATATCTGGTGTATCCACCATTGGCAGCTACACACGCTCGAAGACGCCGAGGCATGGACTGCACGAGACGTCGGATCTGCACCTGTTGGATGTTGACCCAGTGATGCTGAAGAATGGCGATCAGTTCACCTCTCGTCTGGGGCCTCCGCTGATGCTGCCCCACTCTCCTGCCAAGCGCGTCCCAAAGGTGCTCAATGCAGTTCATGTCAGGTGACAGGGATGGCCAGGGCATCACCTCCACTCCATTCTGCTGCAGAAACTGACGGGTCATCCGGGTACTTTGAGGTGTAGCATTATCATGCTGGAACACAAATCTGCGTCGTCCACCATGGTGATCCAGGAGTGGAAGCAGGACAGGCTGGAGAACGTGGTTCACGTAATGCTGTGCCGTGATGTTGCCATCGATCACCACGAGCTGGGATCTAAAGTTGGCGTTAATGGCACCCCACACCATCACTGAAGGGCTGCCAAACCAGTCGAGCTGCCTAACACAAGGGTCATGATACCGTTACGCGTTCTCCTCATCTCCTGTAAATTCTAATTCTCCCATCAGCGTGGCTCATGCAAAAAGTGACTCGTCAGAGAAGATGACATTCCTCCATGCGCGTCTTCCCAGGAACGCGCCATTTGCTGCCCAATGGCGCAGGGCCTGCCTGTGTCTGTCAGTCAATACAGAGCCAACGTAGGGCCTGTGACACCTGATTCCTGCTTGCGACAGGCGTCGTCTGATGGTGCGGCTGCTGATGGGTCCCCCACGCTCCCCCAAAGTTGCTCTAGTGGTGGCAGCAGCAGTCAGGAATCGGTTCCTGAGGTGGGAAAGGCGAATGGCTCGATTTTGTCTCCGAGTCATCACTCGAGGTGCGCCTGGTCGAGGACGGTCAGAAACTGTCGGGGTGGCTGCCAAGCGCTGTTGTAGGTGGTAGATAGTGGTGTGGTGGGCGTTCATGGCTCTTACCACCTGTCAGACAGATGAACCGGCCCTCAGCATCCCAACAGCGCGGTTTCGCAGGTTGTTGTCTCGCTGTGGCATTTTCTTGCAGTGTGATAAAATCATTCTGGTTGCGGCATTTTATGGGGTTAAACTGTGTGTTTATCACGTGAAAAGAAAGCGACGCATTATTCACTCTTAACTGAGTTGTCGCCCAGTTTGGCTTTTTGCTTCTGGCGCTTTTGTCTGTTCGCTGGCACGTGCTGCACGAGAAACGTCGCTGTGGAAAGGTGGGTCACACTCCCACCAACTGAGGAATGGGTCATAAAAGGAGCAACAAATCAAACTTTTCCCCTGGAACTTGTGTGCATAATGTGCGGAATTTATGCCTCTCAGTATATATGAAATAAACTGTAAGCTGTTGGAAATGCAGAAGCTCTTGGGAAAATTAGAAACAAATTCTGGAGAGGAAAAAAATGTTATATGTACTTACCTGGAGAATTAAACTTTAAAAAAAAACAATGAAAAAAGTAAGTATATACAACTTCAAAAATCAACTAATACGGAATATCAGGTAAAGACAATATAAGAATCATTTTCTGTTTCTCAGCTTGGAAAAAAATAGTGGTATAGAGAGAATTAAAGATTTTAAAATCGTAAAAGAATCTAGACTGCTAAACAGAAGAATTTCAACAAAAAAATATTTTCAGTCTAGCCACCAGTCTAACTAAACGCGGTAATCAACGCTCTCCCAAAGCAATGGAAAGAATGGATTAGTCAACAAAACGGAACAATTAACCAGGAATACACAGAACAAATTGAAGCATACCATTTGTGTATCAAACCAAAGAACATTGTACATTGTTTACGTGATAAAATGAACGGAAATGCAGATATAAAGCCCTGTGCTGTTGGTTTTTGGCAAAGAAAACTTGAACGTTGAAATCGATAAAAATGCATGGACACTCCCTCATATCGCAACAAAGGGAGCTCGATTACAGGAACTATAACGGAAAAAAGTACAACATAATCTACAAATACACTACTACAAAAATACCAGTGGATGATAACATGCTCCATCTGTATGGATGAAGTAGAGTATATTGAACATTTCCTTTACGAGGGTCCGCCCGTTTCTGGTGTTTTTCTTTGCTTTCTTTTTTTTTTCTTTCTTTCTTTTTTTTTAAAGATTGAAACTTGCACTCAAGGTCTTCTGAGAATGCAGAAAGACCTGTCATTACGTGGCGTTCTGCTTGGAGTTGATAATCGATCCTTAAGCAGAGATGCTTTAAAAATTATAAACAACATAAACTTAATCGGCAAAATGAGCGTAAGTATAGCAAAGAAAACAAAATATCTCTCTCCCATATATTTAACAGTTGAATGCCACTACTTGCCCCAAAGTAGCATCATGTTCTCTGTCTGCCTACCTGTCTATCTCTGTGTGTGTGTGTGTGTGTGTGTGTGTGTGTGTGTGTGTGTGTGTGTGTGTGTGTGTGTGTGTGTCCTGTTTGTCTGTCTGTCTGTCTGTCTGTCTGTCTGTCTCTCTCTCTCTCTCTCTCCTCTCTCTCTCTCTCTCTCTCTCTCTCTCTCTCTCTCTCTCTCTCTCTCTCTCTCTCTCAGTTGTTCAGTCACAAACCTTAAGTGCCGCACACATGGGTATGCGAATACGCACATTCAATATTTAATACCATTGATATTCTATTTATTCGTTATGATAGCCGCTTATTTTTGCTTAAAGAATTAATTGTAACAAAATTAACATATCTAACGCCAGTTCTTGTGTAACCCAAGCATTTTATCCCAATGCTGAAACTCGTCAAAGGAGGAGGGGGGGGGGGGGGGGCTGGAGAGGGAGAGGACTGGGGATTTGGGGAGGGGAGGGAGGGTGAGATTGATATGGAGAAGAAAAAAATCGAAACTGAAATCACCATGAGAACAGGGCTTCCAGACTTTCAGAGGTGTGTTTTTTGTTTTTGTTTTTGTTTTGTTTGTTTCTTAAACTCCTGACAGATGAAGATGAGGATAACAAGATGATGCTACAGAGTTCCATTCTTGTCACGGACTTCGTGATGGGGGCGTTCTCTAGTTTTACATCCATAATGGATTCTGGCGTCAACCAAGCCCAAGAGAAACGGACACCTGGGATGTTGATCAGAAACTCTGAGCAACATCTTCAGCCATGCATTGATGCAATTATTGAGCTGATGACACTCGTGTCTGATTTCAGTCTTGCCAGCTGAGCTCACAGCAAATCCAACTCTGTGTAAGAGCTGGTCAGGGGTATAAAAAAAAAAAAACATCAACTTAATAGCTATGACCGGAATTGAACTCACGACCTCCCAATCCGAAACCCGCGACGCTAATCACTGCGCTACGGCAGCGGGTTCAGTACACTGCGTTTTCTTATCGGCAATGCTAGTCTTTTGATTTATATACAGTGCAATCTCACCATTCAGGATTCACACATAGTAAATTATCTGAGCATTGTTTGTCATGACAGAAGTAGATAGCACTGGAAAAATTGTGTATGCTAAGACCAGTCACAGCCTGTTGTTATCACGTCCATAAT
>CM031624.1:5603664-5618664 GCA_018398815.1 Conus ventricosus | reverse complement strand
CTACAATCTTAAAAATATAGCAACTGATACTCTTGACATTGCTGTGACCCAGACTGCCTCTTTTCATAAAAAGGTGAGTACTCCATTGAAGAGCTATCTTAACCCCCCTATTGAAAACGACCGCATCAAGAAAGCGTGGTTTAGTCATCCGATGCAGTTTTATCAGAACCAGTTAAACTTTGCTGTGTTTTGCGCATCAACTGGGTGTGGAGTGGCGTATGCTGATCATTTAAATCACCATGATCCTTTGGTGAGGTCAGTGTACAGATTTCATTTTTATTACACCTTCAGACGTATTTTGACTGAACTGCAAGCGCCATTACCAAATGACAAACCGTTTAATCCACTCAGCAACAGAATAGACATGAAGGCTTTTGAAAGGATCTGTAACGAATTCAATATTAACATCAAGACAGGCTTTAGACAAAAGTTGGATCATAATCATGGCCTAGGCGACCTTTATTTTCGGGGCACGCACAGAAAGTATAACTATGACTGGCATCCTCCTTTCAAAACTTTCTTTTTTGGCCCAACTGTTCAGCCCGGGTCCCTACAGCAAGAGCATAAAACAGCATGGACAACATTTATCTTAGACACTTCTAAGGCCTAACTAGAGCGGGAATAGAACGAATAAACGACTCTATTCGTACTTACGTTTGGTGTTTGCTAGGTTCGCAAGCACAGGCAAGATCGAGCATAACTGATCCTTCTACTGGCTTTGACGCCCAAAAACAATACTTAGCAAATTTAGAGGACGCCATTAATTCTACAGTTGATTTACCTTCAAGTATTAAAAGATACCAACATGTTTTACAATACGCAAGATCGAAAGTAGACTTTGCTGTTGGCACTGGTTTATACATGCTGCCTTCTGACCTCAGACTCCAGATAGGTACAATAATAAACTATAATAATGAAATTCTTATAGCAGGCAATGAACAGAAGGTTGGGAAAAACGACATAAATTCTGAGCCAGTAATATTACAAACAATAAAAGAACACCCAAGATTAAGTCATCTAATCCCCGAAGTCCAACCCCCAAAGTTATTGAAGACTCAGCAAAGCTCGCGGACTCTGTTCGCGATGACCATGAATATGAAAAGACAGCGCTTGTTCTTGGATTAACTGGCATAGGATTACTTGGTCTTTATCTTACTAAATAGTAACCCAACTATTACAAGAACTAATGTCCATAAGTGCTCGGCCATAAAGCCAACTACTTTGCTTGCAGTAGACAAAAGCCAGCTGACAATACTCCCCAATATTCCTGGTAAAGCGTCCACGGCTTTACCAGCTAATTTTTTTAATAAACTTGCAAGATGATCAAGCTGTTTTTTTACCCATGATTTATCAGGTGGAGGCGATGGCGGTGGCGGCGGAGGCACTGGACTTTGACCTCCACCGCCGCCTGTAATAGCCAACACCAGTGTGCTTATTGCAAATCCTAAGGCTGTTATAACGCTTGCTAATGTGACACCTTGCTCTCTAAACAGTGTTCGTATTCGTTCTGCTAGTGTCGTGTCTTCATATAAAATTTTTTCGATAGTTTCTCTTATTCTATTCACTTGAGTTCGTAATTGGTCCGCGTTAGTAGTTAGCGCTTCTAGTCTTGCTGATCTTTCTTGTTCAAGATCTTTTAGTCTTTGGGTTATTCTTTCTTTAATCTCACGCCCTACGATGCGGTCATCAGCCTCAACGAGTTCTTCTTTTTCTCTTTTATATGCTCATCTAGTTCACCTAGTTTTGCTAAATTGTTTGTTAATTCGCCTCTGATGGTTCTTAAAGCATGATCAAGGGCCGTTATTTCTCGCATGGGTAGCGGTGAGTCGTGTATAGTCTTTAACGCTGTTTTCTTCTGAAAAACTGGATTCTGCTTCTATTACATTTATTAATTCACCTGCTGATTGATTTAATTCTTTAAGTTCCATGTTTTGCATTTGGTTATCTGTCGGGAGTTCTTGCAGTGTGTTTTGAAGTTTAGCAACTGCATCCCTATCTAATTTTGGTCTAGCAATGCCAAGGCGATTTTGTACGCTCGCAGGGAGTCTATTTCTAATTGAACCCACGGCTAAAAAAATTTGATGGGTCTTTTTTTAGTTGTAAGCTGAACAAGTTCTCCTTGATCGTTTTTCACAAACAAATGGTCATCTTTTACTTCAAAATCATTAGGGTCTATAAATTCGGGGTTCTTGACCTAAACTTTGGTACAATGATTTGGCCTTACTTTCTGTTAATTCACGCCCCCAATGAGAGCGCTGAGCGATGCTTGTCAAAGGATCATTTCACTCATGTCGTCTCAGGATCAAAACATCAAAAACTTCTTCACCTTAAATTCTTGCCATGTTTTTAAAAAAATTAACTTTTTATTTGTTTTATAAAAATGGCGGAGCAAACATATGCTCGATTCTTAACCCGCATAGAAAACTGAAAGAGCCCCTTGGCGTGAAGGGAAATAAACGGAATATTATTGTTCCAAATAATCCATCTACTATTGATGCAGATCAAATTCTTACTGTCAAATTTCCAGACTTAGGAGCGGATGAATTGATTGTGCCAGGCTCTGCGCGTCTTACTTTCAAAATAGAACTCGCTTCAACAACAGACCCAAACAGACAGTTTGTCCAGAATCTGGGACGGGAAAATTGTTAAGAAAATTTCTATAAAAACTTGAGGGGCAAGAAATATTTTCTTTACACAATGCAGACATATTTTTAACCTATTCTGATCAAATGGCTAACCGGGAATGAAAGGGCTGATCTTGCGTTTCAAGGAATAGAAAAGGGAAGAAGCACTAAAACATAGAATAGGCGCCGCAGATGTTAAAGACGGCAAAAAGTATGTGGCTGTAAATTTTGCGTATGGAAATCGCTTTTCCATCCCCTTGGATTTTGAGTTGTTAATGCGCATGCGCCGTACATCAAGGAGCATTAAAAGACAGATTGTCATATGAACTAACTTTTAATGAATACAACGTGTTATCAGATCACAGACACCGGAGCAAAGTACAGCATTTCTGACATCTCGTAGATTTTGCGTTGTTACAACCCAAATTAGCAGAGCTGATTGAGCAACAAAATCAGAGAAAATTAGTAATATATTACGACAGAGTGATTCATCATACAACATACCCCAGAAGCAGGGCAGACACTATATGGAATTTTATTTTAGCGTCGCAGCAAGATCGCAAAAAGGGTATTTTATTGCTGTGTGAAAATGAAGAACCGTTCAAAAGAGCAAGTGAAAAGTTTTTAAATTTCCTAAAATAACAAAAGTGCAATGTACAATTGACGGTAGTCCTAACCAAATCTACGCTACGGGCTTAGCCCTTTATCATCATTTTGACGAAATAAGAAAATTTTTTGGGGCGGGGGGGGGTAGAAGTCTAACAGCAGCCCTAGTGCTAAAGATTTACATCTTCACAATGTTGGTTTGATGATTATTTAACAACAAAATACGGTTTATGGATTGACCTAAGGTCAACAGAGGATAATCAGTTGCATGGAAGCGGAGAGCTGTGAGAGACGTAAAAAACATTCAAATTGAAAAAGAAGAAGAAGCCGATAAACCGCTTAATGTACATTTGTTTTTAATATATGTGCGCAGCTGAATATTAAAGAAAACAATTAAAAGAGATACGAACTAAATTATTTTTATTTTAAAAAGCATGTCTTTACGGTTTATCCAAATGTGCCTACAGCGCCGCCAAAGGAAGGGATATAGAAACCCCCAACATAAAAACCTTCAGATTAACAAACTTTACACAAATGCACCAAAAACTAGAGCAGGACCTTTCAAATACAGCAAGACCAAACGAAGGAATTCTGCTGCCTTAATGCTGTTACAGATGTTAATACGGGAAAACATCGACTATAAGCGCTCTATCAGCAGGAACGAGTGTTGTCTTTTAGCAACAGGTATTGGGGAAACCCGCAGCTTTACCTCTAGGGGCTTCTTTAGCTCTCGGCCTGTGTTCATTACTGTAAGTGCTGCGGCAAAAAATTAAAAACTAAACTCCAAAAAAACACGCTATGTTCAACTAATAACAGCTAAACTTAGCTCGTTCAAACTGACAATAAATAAAGCACTAGCGGACTAAAACATCACGGTTTGAAGAATTTAAACGTTTCCCAAGCCGATTTTTGATGACTACAAAAGACAAAAGTTTGATCTTCAAAGAAAGGCGAGGACAAGTTTTTCTCAACACCAGACCCTGAGCAGATAAAAAAGGAATGTTTAAAAAAAGTAAACAAAAACATTAAACTCTGCTCTAAACAGCTCACATTAACAACACCAAAAGTGTTTATACTTTAGTTTATGAGTCCAAGCGCAAAAAGACCGTCGATATTGATTCTGATTAAGAATTTTTTTTTAATTTAAATAAATATTTGAGTTAGAAAAAAAACTCAACATGGCTAGATATATGAAGGACAAGACGAATTGTTTGAAGGAATGTTTGAGAGAGAGCGTTTATCAAGAGCACTAAAATGATATTGATTTAGAAGTCATTGACCCAACAAACGTACAGGCAAGTGTTGTTCATGCAAATTTCTCAATTTCCAAGCAAACTAACCATAGACCCCCAGTTAAAGTAATGTTACTTTTTTTAATCGACTATGTAACAATAAATGAAGAAAACCTAGAAGTCTGGGTCTCAACTAAACAGCAGACTATTCTTTCCTCTAATGACTTAACAACCCCGGTTGGGAAAGCCCGAACTGCTTACACAGTTTGACGCTGCCGCGAAGAAGCCAAAATGAGAGGCTCTGGTTGGTCAAGGGCAAAGTCTTAGAGATCAGATTAAAACAGTCTAAGTATGCGCCGATTGTAGGCAAGTCTTACATTCCGAGCCCCAGCATTAGTCGCAAAAAGAGCAGTTCTAAACATAAGAATACAGACAACAAAAGTTTTATGTGGTGTGTTCTCGCAAGGCTGCATACGCCCGCAAAAACGCAGAGAGAGTATCTAACTATCGCCCGTACATCAATGATTTTTAACTTTAGTGGGGTGTCCTTTCCTGTTAGTGTAGAACAAAAATTTATCATTTGAAGAGCAAAACAACCCAAAAACTGTTAATGATACACAATGGATGAGGAAAAAAAATTTGGTGCCAATTAAAGTGTCCAAGAAAAGTCCAACAATAGGCGAACCAACAAAAATCAAGTTGACTACTACTGATGCTTTCGCCAGCGGGCTACCGCATTACACATTGATTCGAACAATGAGTAAACTACTGCAGCATGCTTCAAGAATGGGCATAAACAAGAATTCTGCAGAAAATGTTTAACAAGGATGCCATCTGTTCAAGCCGCAAGCGAACATAAGAAACATTGTATCGGGCCCAGTTGACTGAAAAACAGAACTAATTACGCCCCCACCTGGAACTAAAGTTAGTTTTAGAACTGGAAACGGATGCAACATTCTCCATACTAGTTTTCGCAGACTTCGAGTCGCTTTTTGTTCCTTAGAAGGCCAGCGCCACAAAAACTTCGAAAAACAGTCTTAATGAGTAATCATCAGATTTGTTCATTTGCCTTCATCATTGTTAGGTCGGATGGCGCTCATTCAACGCCAGAATTATACAGAGGGCCAGATGCTGGGAGAATACTTCTTAAAACGCATGCAAGCAAGTGCGTAATGATTGTTCTAATAATCTGAATTTATCTGAAATCATAATGGCGCCTGAAGACCAAGAAAAAGTATGACTCAGCCACTCACTGTTGGATTTGTGGGTTTTGAACTCAGTGGGGAAGCCAATCCAAAAGGGAAAGGACCTGATCACATTAGTGGAAAGTTCAGAGGAGCAGCACATAGTAAATGCAATCTTCAACTAAAGTTTGATCCTAAGACATGGAAGCTGCCCATCTTCTTTTATAACTTGCGAGGTTACGACCCCCCACCTTATAATGAAAGCAGTGGACGGGTGCCTTCAGGGTAGCATGCATTGCACAGTCATCAGAAAAAGTACATGTGTTTCACTTTTAAAAAACATGTTTTTTATGACTCTATGCAGCAAATGATGGGTTCATTAGAGTTTTCTTTGGGTATGTCCTTAAAGTCTGCCCAATGACAAAGAATATTTTGACCCAACTCTTGTTAGAAAGGGCGTTTACCCCCTTAGAAATACATGAACAGTTGGGAAAGGTTTGATGAAGACACACTTCCCCCTAAAGGCGGCGTTCTTTTCTAGTCTTAGAGGAAAGGACATCAGCGACTCCGATTTACCACATGCTCAAGATGCGTGGCAGAAGTTAAGTGTAAAACGATGGAGGGCTATCATGACTCATACTTGATGGCTGATACATTTTGTTGGCGGACGTCTTTGAAAATTATAGGAAGACCTGTATGAAACATTATAGCCTGGATCCTGCGAATTACATTTCTGCACCCCGGGGTGAGCTGGGATGCTTTCTTTAAAATTTTTCGGAGTACAGATTGATTTATTGTCAGATTTACCAATGATTCAGATGATTGAAAACGGGTTGCGTGGGGAATAGTATGGCGTCGCATCATTACTGTAAAGCAAACAACAAATACTTGGACGACTAAGATCCGAGTAAAAGGTCTAACTATCTCATGTATTTAGACGCAAACAAACTGTATGGTTGGGGAATGGCGCAATCACTTCCGTTACGTAACTTCAAGATGTACACAGCTACGAATAATATTCAAAAGGCATTAAAGTGGTTGAAACAGTTTAACGCCTGAACAGCAGCGCGGCTTCATTCTAGAAGTTGACTTAGAAATCCTCATGAACTCCATGACCTGCATAATGACTATCCATTAGCACAGAAAGTCTAAAGATGGATCCAAGAGAGCCACCCAAACTTGTGCCCAATCTTTGGGGGAAAAAAAATTATGTCTGTCATTACAGACTTCAACAATTTTAAATTTAAAGACATGGTTTAAAGTTAAAAAGCTTTCCCTCGTATAATTGCTTTCGATCAAGAACATTCATGAAAAACCCTACATCATGAAGAACACTGATCTCAGAACCAAATCCACAGATGCTCAGAAAAAGACTTTTTCAAGCTGATGAACAACGTTGTTTTTGGAAAGACTATGGAGAATCCGCACAAGCGCAAAGATGTCAGATTAGTCACCAAAAAAACGAAGCAATTAAGCTGACTTCAAAACCAAATTATCAGGACTTTTGAAGATTTTTATGATCACCTTTTTGGCATAAAAGATGAAAAAAAAAAAAGCAAATTGGACAAACCTGTTTTTATCGGTTTACTGTTTTAGAATTATCAAAGCTTTTTTATGTTAGAGTTCTTTTTGACTACTTTAAGCCCTCGTATCCCGAGTCCAGAGTGCTTTACACAGATACAGATAGTTTTGTTATAGATATCCCTACTGAAGACACTATAAAGACATGGAAATTTGAAGAAACTAAAGGGCATGCGGGGTGGTACGACACAATCTGATTACCCTAAAGATTCGCCTTTGCATTCAATACTAACAAGAAGGTTTTAGGAAAGATGAAGGTGAATTATCTGGAAAGGTGATCAAGGAGTTTGTTGGTTTAAGGTCAAAAATGTACAGTATTTCGAGCCAGGAGAAAATCATTAAGAAAGCAAAGGAATATCCGCAGCGTTGTTGCAGTCAACATATCACATGACAACTACAAAGAAGCATTAAATTTTGGGAATAAGACTTTTCATCATGACAACGTAAAACTGCGATCTAATCACATGAGATCAACACAACTGTTGTAACAAAAAAAGTCATTAATAAGAAAAAACACAAAACGGGTGTTTGTTAATCCAAGTTTTCATATGCAATTGGGCACTGGAGAACCGTAAATTAATTAAAGCGGAACTGTGTCTGGCGGAATTATCTGCAGTTCTTCTTTCACAAAAGATCTTTGAGGAGCTGGTTGTTTTGTTGTGTCAGTTTCTCGTAAATAATACACGGGCGGATTCATTTTTACAATTCTTTTTATTTCGTACGGGTCAACACTCCAAACTGGATCTGTTGCCCTGATGCGAGTGTCCCCTTCTGCTTCCCCCGGTAAATTAAAGGTACCTTACTTTTAAACCAAACGGTAATAGTTTGCCGGATGAAGACTCTCCTTCAGCAACATTTATTGTTTTTCTTTTGATTGCTTGTACTGGTTTTAGCCCTTTAAATTCTTCATTATTCATTGCGCGCAAAACTGAGGGCAATCTTCTAACCCATTCTGTGTTGCGAGAATTGTCAATCAGCTCTCTGTGATACTGGTAGGAGAAAAGTCTTTCGGCTAACTGTTTGTGAAAGTTTTCAACTAAAGCCTGTGATCTGTGAACTCCTGGAATGCCTCTTTTAATGGTAACTCTATGTTTTAACAATAATTGATTCACTTGGCCTTTAAATTCTTTTCCATCATCAACTTGAATCATGCGAGGATAAGTTAGTGGCCCTCGTTGGTATATCAGTTGTATAGCGACAGCAACAGCAGAAGCACTCTTTTGTGTTAATGGCTCCGCATCTTTGTATCTTGAAGCCATGTCAATGACTGTGAGTGCGTACTTAAATCTTTTTCGTCTAATCGTATCAGAGGGTAAATATAGAAGATCCATTTGATGGGTGTCGTTTGGAGTTCTATTAACAAAGTGTGGTCTCTGTATTCGTCTAGGGGCAGGTAAATAAATTTGCCAAATTGCTTGTTTAGATAACCATTCCTTTGCTGTTTGTTACTGCCCTCCTGCCGCTTGGCTTAGCTTTTGTATTGCTGCGATACCCTTCCAATATCCTTTGGGCGAATAATAGATTTTGTTCATTTTTATTCAGCCAATATTATGCGCAACAAAATACACGACGGTCATACCAAAGGCAATAAACGCGATTTCTTGCATCTTTTGTTTTTCTGATGGTTGATAAAAGTCACTGAATTTTGGTGGGGGCAATGTCTGGACCGGTTTGCCTGTTACTAGATAATATTGTTTTATTGCTTGATCAACATCTTTAAATATGTAAGCTGCATGCCCCTGTTTTTTCAGTGTGTCATTAATAAAATCTAACTGCTCAAGTCTCTGCTTTTCATAGGCGTCTTGTGCAGCTGCTATTTGCTCCATAGCTTGTTATGTCTTTTTCTCATCGCCGTCATCCCGCAGTTTACTAAATGCGAAATTTACTTCCGCTAAAAGCAAGCGCATTCACCACAGCGCCACCTATCATCATTACGAGTGAAGCCATTTTTTTTATAATGTATTTTTTTATTTACATATTTATACTGTCTGGAATTATTCCTTGCTTGACTAGAAATCTTTCGTGGCAAACGAAGCTGCAATATAGCAATCAGCTTTGCTGAATCCTCAAAGTCTAGTTTGCCAAGATCTGCTGGTTTAATTCTTAACAAGCTTTTACCATGCATTGAGTATCCTACACTAGACCTCCAATAACAGCAAATGGTATACAAGGTTGGTAACAGTTTTTTCGGTGCTCATTTTTTAAATAAATAAATATAATTTAATAAAAAACATGAACAGTGATGATCTACTACAGCTACAAGGCGGCCTAAACCTTCCCGAACTTATGAATGACCAAGTTGATGGCCAAGCTGTTATGCCCCAAAAGGAGAGGTTGTATTCGTTGGCAGCGTGTGGAAAACAAAACAGTTCCTCGGAACTGAATTCAGCATAGAAACAGATTCAACAGATGTCTCCACAAGACATTATAAAGTATCATAACAGGTATGAAGCGCAGCTGGGTCTAGAATGGTGAAAAGTGTGGGGCAAACGGTTCTTAGTTTGTACACTAAACTAGTCAGTAGATTTGCTCCCATTGATTCTGAACAAGATCTTACGTATGATTTAACGCAAGATCCTGTTTTAACAAAGTCATTAGAGTCTCTAGGTGTGATCTATACTACAGATTTGGAACATTGTTATCGCCGTTAATCATGGGATTAATAACTTTTAATCATATAGATTTTGTTTCCCTTCAAAATGAACGAGCTGGAAAATCATCAGAAACAGGAACATTGAATCAGGTGGAGAAAGTAACCAAGCCAGAAAATCAGCAGAAAACACTGAACCAGGTGGGGGCCAGTGAAAAGCATCCTCATCCTGGGCGTGTTAAAGCAGGAAAAAAAATTAGCAGAGTGAAC
This sequence comes from Conus ventricosus, assembly GCA_018398815.1. Lineage (NCBI taxonomy): Eukaryota > Metazoa > Mollusca > Gastropoda > Neogastropoda > Conidae > Conus > Conus ventricosus. Next base: position 5,608,577 of record CM031624.1, on the reverse strand, counting down.
AGACAAAAAAATTAATGTTACAGAATATAACTCATCATGAAAACATAACACCGCCAGCGCCAAAACAAGTTGATTCAATGCCCGCTATAAAAACTCCATGTGATACAAGACCTACAGCACCAAAGTCTTCAGGGAATATTGAACTTAAAACTGTTGCCATTTTTGGCGCCATTGCTGCTGTTGGGGCAGTTTATTACGGTTATAAAATATATACACAATGGCAGCAGAAACAAAAGCAATCAAAAAAATCTGAACCGTTAAATACAGAAAAAGACAACAGCACGCCAAAACCGCCAATAACAAAGCATCATTTTGATCCATTTCAAATGGAATAATATTTAAATTTTTTTTAATAAAATAGAACATGGCGTATTATAAAAAAGATAAAGTCAATAAATAAAGACATGGAGTCTAAAAGACATTTCCATAGACCAGAATTGTAATCAATGTGGTTGCTTAGGATGTAAGAACTTCATAAGATCTATGCAGAAAACGCTGAGCAAGACATCCTCAACGATGACGCGTTTTTTGAGGCGTGTGTGTACTATATTAGACATTTACTATTTAAGATAAAAACATAGATTGTCTTGTTTTTTGATAATTATAAGATAACTCAAATAAGAACTTGGTTGTACTTAGAGAATGACTTAGTTATGATCTTAGGTTAACTTGGTAAGAACTTGAGGATGACTTGAGGACAACTTGATAAAAACTTAGAAGTAACTTGAGAATAACTTGAGGATAACTTGGGTAAGAACTTGTAAATGACTTAAGGATGACTTGTGAATAACTTGGGTTAAGAACTTAGAAGTGACTTGGGGTGACTTGAGTTAACTTGGGTTAAGAACTTAGAAGTGACTTGGGGTGGGTAAAGCAAGAAGGCGTTAAAATGTCAAGTGGAACTGGTAAGGCCACTTAACATCTGTTATCATTTCAGCCAGCACAGTAATAAACTGCGGGTTTGTTTGGTTTGGCTAACCGGGCCAAACGGGCATCCATGCACGTTTGACCCAGTTAGGGGGCTTGTAGTTTCACTACTCTTAACTAGGCCAAACAGGCACCCATGCGCGTTTAACACAGTTAAAGGATTTGCGGCTTTTATATCTATGTCAAACGGGCATGGATGCACGTTTGACCCAGTTAGGTGGCTTGGTAGTTTCACTACTCTTAACTAGACCAAACAGGCACCCATGCACGTTTGACACAGTTAAACGATTTGCGGCTTTATATCTATGTCAAACGGGCATGGATGCACGTCTGTCCTAGTTACGAGCACCACTACATCCTGCTAGACTCATGCTGCTAAAAAAGGTCAGTTATAGCAAGGTTGCCTCCCACAACAAAGAGTTTCATTATACTTTTCCCTTTTCGCACAAAAAAAGTTTATACCACACCCCTCCTCTTTTTTCATCCGGGCTTGGGACCGGCATTGGCAGAGTTAGTGGGGTTTTTTTTTTTTTAAAGTAAAATACTGCTTTGGCAGAGCTTTTTGGCGGCTCTTAATCGCCAGTTAGTACACCTGTCGCTGAACATTTGGAGCTTTTTGTAGAAATAGTGGCGCCACCCACTACCCCACCCCGTTCTGTTAGGTGTACTAAAGAGAACTCGATCTAATTTTGCCAGAAGTTTCGAAAATCATCATTTTTCTGCAAGTACTTTGTGATCAACTTCGTTTGGCAAACAAATCATTGATGGTGATGGCAAAGGTTGTGAAATTTTCGACAATAATAAAAATGTTTTGAAAGCTGCATCAGTTTTCTTGCATATGTAGTCATCAATATTCATGTTTGTTCGTAAAATGAACGCCATGTCTCAGTTGGTTTGATCTTTGAAAACATTGTTTGTGCCTTTTCAAGGCAGTGACCCATAATCAGAGCATGATGGATGGTTTTTCTTTCGTTAAGTTTTAGTAAAAGAGCACCATTTTGTAGAAATGGAATCATTTCGTCAACAGTCAAAAACTTATCAAAGCCATCAACATCTCTTTCAGTAATATTGCCCAAATCTCTTTCTAAATCTTTTCCTTGAATCAACAAGCTTTCAAGGTAGCTGTGTAGTTCTTCAATGGTTAGTTCTCGTTTTTCTTTCTCCCCACCTTCCAAAAACGCAATACTGCTCTTTGGCTTACAAGGTAAAAAACAGTGCCCACCTGATTTTCTTTTGTTTATATACTCCGCCATAAAACCTGTAGTATTGCATATGATCCTCCATAACAACAAGTTGTTCCTCTGTGAACAAAGCACGTCCGTCCCCATTAGAAGCCATGGCTAAAATGGCCGGCTCTTGCCGGCGTAGTAGTGTTGACGTGGAGTGTCACGTGGCAGTCTAGAATATTCGCGAACATTTGCTGATACAATAATGGGCAAGTTTGCCCGCGGCGCACTTGGCCAGGTAAGAGACGAAACGCAGTAAGCTCGCGAGGCATGGTTTATTGATTTTTTGGTCACCAAAATAGGAAGACACACAGGTGCAAACGAGCCGCTCGGCCTGCGCTGTGTTCTATGTGTTGTGTGTGTGTGTGTGTGTGTGTGTGTGTGTGTGTGTGTGTGTGTGTGTGTGTGTGTGTGTGTGTGTGTGTGTGTGTGTGTGTGTGTGCGTGTGTGTGTGTGTGTGTGTGTGGTTATATATAAAGTTGTAGCTGATTCCATGTCTTCCACACAATTTAATCTATAAAGCTGTTGAAAAAGTATTTGTGATTCAAAAACTTTTTCTAACTTAGAATCCACACTGTCTTCAAAACTGCAGCTATATTGCCATATGCAAACTTACACCACCACAGCACTGGGAGAAATAAACCCCCCAAGTGCTGGGCAGTAGCCGGCAACTAGCAATTAAAAGCTTACACCACCTGCCCGAGCAGGGCCGTTGACGCCGCCCTGACAGAGTTGACAGTACTGAAAAGAGAGCCGTGGGAACAGACACCGTTTGTATATGAAGCGCATTCAGTCACGGCTGCTTTTCCCTACGTTACTCTATGGGGCGTGTTCAGTCCCGGCTACTTTCCCCTACGCTACTCTCTGAAAACTTTAGTAAATTAGTATTAAAACGGATAACCCTGCACAGTATGTTTGTTTGTAGATAATCGTTATTTTTTGGTTATTGAAGTCTTACTTGTCAGAGAACGTATAAATGCCAATCCTGGGTCACTTTCGCCCGAAAACTGGTTTGAGGGCGAAAGTGAGTCAGGATTGGCATTTATACGTTCTCTCGGCGCTTCATTCAGTCGTTTCCCGTGTCATGCAGTCAACATCGTTCACTCCGTTTCCTTGCTTCCTTCGTTCTTTCAGTTTCTCACGCAGGGTGCATGCCATGTGTAACGTGTCATCCATACCAACGGCCAAACAGGCCTTCTCTTCGCCCGAAGTTGGTGATGGGATTTTACGAGTGTGCAAGATGCTATATGTACATTCACACATGGAACATCGGTTTATAGTCTCATGTAAAGGACTGTTTGGGAAATGGAGCCAGAACCAGTGTTGACACCGAGGGCAAAATCTCCCTGTACTGAAGCAGCCCAGTGGAATTTTGAACGAGCAGCCCCAGGATTACCAAGATTACGAGTCTCTACCAAACTAAGCTATTTCGGCCCCTCAGCGCTCTACCAACTGAGCTATTCCGGCCCCCTTGATAATACGCTGCTAGTAGGGCAAATCTAATATAATTCGCATTTCTCTCCACAGGTTTGCTTTCATAGTTCTCTGCATCAATTGACTGACGCGCACGTTTAGTCTGCAGATTGAGAGACAGATCTCCAATAAACAAAATACCAGGCTAAGAGGCCCATTAGATTTGCATCGCATTTGAATTGTCCGATGCTAAGCGTCCTGTCTGTACATATCCTGGTCTGAGCCCACCCGTCAACATTCACCACGGTCAATGCAGAGTCTATGGTCATGGACCTGTTACAGAATTTGAAGTTCTGGAATCGATCAATCAAGCAACTCAGTTCACGTACGTTTTGCACGGTCTCTAAACCTCATACATTATGTATCCCAATTCATTGCCTGTTGGAAAATCAGACACACGTCGTGCAGTCATGTTGTGGTGATGCGGGAGGTGCTATGCAAGCGGTGATGTATCACACGTATCGGAGTCTGTGGGCTCTGTTCATTTCATGTGCAGGCACACAGGTGGCAGAGCATTGTATGGGTAACATAAGGCCGACCCCTGGTTCCCCTCCCCCCTCCTCTCTAGCAGCCACCCTTACCTCCCACCACACCCACAGCTCTTCACACACCCCTCCATGAAAGTGAGTGAGTGGTTTTTGAAGTCATCATCAACGGTAGCTCGGGCTCCATTTGATGATCTTGAAACACGATCAGGTTGGCTTACCTACAGTTCCCCACCCTCACCTCATGGCTCTGCCCCGAATCATCCACCCTCGTCTCCCACTACACCCACAATTCTTCCCCACTCTTCCCCCCTCACCTCACGGCTCTGCCCCGAATCATCCACCCTCGTCTCCCACTACACCCACAGTTCTTCCCCACTCTTCCCCCTGTCCTCCCCGAATGGAAGTACGTCGTCTTTTAAACCACGCTCCAATTGTAGGCTTGATATTTGTGGATAAGTGAAGGTGGCGTTTGGAAGTTTTTTTTAAGCTTCTCATACGTTAAGGAACTGGCATGCATGCACACACACACACACACACACACACACACACACACACACACACACACACACACACACACACACACACACGCGCGCGCGCGCATTCACACACACAGAGTCATACATACACATTCTAAGATCCAGCCAAAATAATACGTCTCGTGACTTTACAGTTAGGACAAGAAAATCAAGCAGTATATGCACATATAGACTGTTTTGACACGCAGTGTCAGTGTCAGTTTCAGTTTCATCAAGGAGGCGTTACTGCGTGCGGGCTAGTCCAGATAAGCTACACCACATCC
>CM031624.1:5586164-5601164 GCA_018398815.1 Conus ventricosus | reverse complement strand
TTCAATTCGCGACGCATTTTAATGATTCTCTCACCATCGAAATTTGAAGACGCCGGTTCCCTCCTTTAACCTTCGTTGTAAAGAGAAAAGGGGGGCGCTGCTTGGGCGGCAGATTTTTTGCTTTTTCCATCTCCAGGGGACGGCAGGGGACAGAGAGTGGGGGGACTTCGTCGCCGGGGGCAAAAAAAAAGGAGGGGAAAGAATAGTAGTCGGTGAAGGAAAACCTGGCCACTGGTTTTTTGAAAAAAATTGGGGGGAGGGAAGAGAATCGGCCACCCCGGTCGAAGCGACGTCCCCAGCGGCCACTAAGGCATGGACTTCACTGCAGCCCCCTCCGAGGCCGGGGAAACGAAAAAGGCTGTTTGAAGAAAAGGAAATTTTCCGAGAACACTCCCGGGGGCTCGGGGGGGACCCTGGGGGGAAAGGACAAAAAAGACCCCACCCCGGGGGTCGGGGGGGGCACGGGCCCCGTGGGGCTCTCCCTGACCAAACCCCCAAAGAGGGTCGTCCCCCAAAGGGGGGGCCCCAAACGGGCGCAAGGGGTGGAAATAGCCCCCCTGTAAAACCTTAAAAGGGGGGGGAAAAGCTTTTTCCCCATAAAAAAAGCTGGGTATTCGAAAAATTGCATTGAGGGGAAAAAAGAGTGAACGCGGGGTTTTGGGGGGCCCTGAAGCCCGCCTTCCAGTGGCCCCTGAGACTTTTTGGGGTCCCGGGCCTGGGGCGTTCCAAAAGGGCCGTTTACCGCTGGAAGGGGGCTTGTGCAACAGGTTCCCGCACGAACCAGGCGGAAGTGCGCACTTTTGGATTGGTTAAATGCCTGACCGGGGGCTGAAGCAGGACTTTGCTATTAACAAGCGTTCGGGCCGGGACGGTGTAAATTTTTGGAAACCACGCTTGGGCGGCCCAGCGGGGGCCACAAAATAAGCGGGGCTCCCTTTCCCTTGCTTTGCGGATAACTTTTCCCGAATGGGAAGGGGGGAAAAGGCAACCCCGTCACCCAAACCCCAAGGGCGTCCACAGCCCCGGCCGGACCGGGAAGGGGGGAAAAACACGTGACGGGGGTTTTGAACCGGTGGCAAGGGGTACCTGTGGTTTGAACCATCAGTCCAGAGAGGTTCCGGGATTGAGTGGACAGATCCTTTCGGGGGAAGAACCTGCACCTGCTGAGGGAGTCCGCGGAATTTTGACACCCCGGGGAACGTGTTTGGCCCGAGACCCGAATTGTTTGTTTCCGCCCCAAAAGGGAGAAGCTTTCCCTTCGGGGACGGGGAGGGGAAACGCGCCCCCCTTCTCTTTTAAAATTTAACACGCCCAGCGTGTGTGGTTTTAGGAGACGTGTTTTCCCTTCTAAGGAAGAAACCCTTGGGGGCTTGGAAAAAACGGTTTCCCTCCACCCGATTTATGTGCCGGGTTTCCATCTGGGGGACCATCCCCGGGCCGCCCAGAAGTGACGGGCACCCCCCCCCGGGGACCACCGTGAACGGCCCCCCTTTGGGGAGGAGGGTGTGATGGGGACCCCCGGGGTCAGCCGGACTGGGGTGCCATTGGCCCCCCGGGAAATGGAAACCACTGACCGAAAAGGGTGGGAAAGGTTCCCCGACTGCAACGCCTGAGACCAACGCTTGCGAAAGAGGCTTAAAACCCGGGCTTTTGGGGCTCTTCCGGGGGGGCACTAAGGGGCCAAGGGCCCCAGACCAAAAGAGGCCAGTTCCGGGCGGACCCCGACCCAGAAAGGAGAGAGCCAAGGGGTGCTGGGGGCGAACCAGGGTTGGGGGGTTGGGAGAGACCAACCTTGGTGGGGGGAAAGGACTGCCAGAAATGAAACGCTGCGAGGGATGAGATGGGATTTCCCCGTTGCAAAACAAACCCCCAGCTGCGACAGGGGTTTTTAAAACCTGGGGGGCTTGTGGGGGCACAGAGGCTGGTAGGAAAGAAGAGCCAATCGTGGGAAACCCTTTAAAAACAACCCCTTTTCCCGAACAGTAAGAAAAGTTCCCGGCCACCTCCGGAAACCCCAAAGGGGTCGGGGCACCCCAAAAAAAAGAGTTCGAACTGAAAAATGCGCTTTCCACACGAAGCGAATATTTCCTGCCCTTGGGGGAAAAAATGTGCCAACACACCTGGTTTCCCAGGGGGTCACCCACCCAAGTACTGACCGGGCCCACTTGCTTAACTTGGGTATGGGACGAAAACCCGGGTTATCAACGGGGAGGCCGTTGGCTGGATCAACGATGGAATACGATCTTTCGGGTCGATGGATCCCCCCATCCCGGGGAAAGCATGGCATCGCGGTTTGACATGGGGTTTTTCCCCCCAAAGGAGAATAAGAAACATGTTTAAGGGGGGGGAAGGGCAGAACCGTTCCCCCATCCCCAGAACTTTTGGGGAAACCCCAAAAAAGCGGCCATAAAGCCCCGAAGAATGGGAAGGGACTTCCACTGTGCTCCCATGGCAACAGCGAAAGGACCTCCTGGGCTAAGGCCCAGAGGGCCCCTAGATCCCCAGGAGGGGCAAAAGGGGGGGGAAAGGGTGAGAGGGGCCTTTACTCACCCAAAGGAAGAAGAAAAACCCCGACTTTTATCACCCCCAAGCCCAAGGGGTTTCGGGAAGCCGCCCCAGGGACTGAGGGCCTGGACAACTGCCAAGGGGCCGCCCGGGGGGGAATAAAACCCCGGTCGGGGGAAGACATTGGGGGGGGGCCTCTGAACGGGGAGCTTTCGGCCCGCCGGCCGTGCCTGAGGCCCACCCCCGCTGGGTTTCATGCCTCGGATCCCCCGGGGGCCCAAAGACCATCACCCCCTTGGGGTTTGGGGAATGGGGTCATTTTTCCAAATGGGCCCCTTGGGAAAGGAAGCCTCTTGGAAATTTTCCCCGCATGCCACACCCAGGAAAAACAGGGGTGGGGCCGGCTGGTCCTGAGCCTCAATGCCCCAACTATTTGGGGGGCCCTCCCCCATACATCGGCTACCCCTTACCGACTTCTTAAAGAAGGGGGTTTTGCCGCCAGTGGGGTTAACCCCCGGGGGATTTCCCCCCCGAAGGACAGGGGGGGGCCCCGAATCCCTGAGGACGACACCGCCTCTGGGAAAAAGGGGAAGCCCGAAGGCCACCGAAATCCAGAAGGGAAAAAGGGCCAGGGCCAGCAGGCCTCGCCTCCAACCCGAAACCCCCAGTCGGGCCACAAAGAGGGGGGGGGGGGGGGGGGGCAGCCTTGGCAAGCGTGCGCGTGAAAACCAGACCCCGGGTGATTTCCCCGACACCCCTAGGGAGGGGCGGCCCCGGGTGGGCCGAAGGGGCCGGGAGGGGGCCTTCCTGGTTTTGGGGTGGCAAAAAACCCGGCCACCAGAGAAACCCCCGGGGGGGGGGGGGGGGGGGGGATACCCATTGGGGCCCCTGGCCCCAGCAACGTGGGCCCCGACCCCATTAAGGAGGGGTGATGCAGGGGCGGCCCCAACACGTAAATGGGGGGGGGTGATGCACCATCCCCGGGGACGCCCTGAAAGAGGGGGCACCACAGAAAGAGGGGGGGGAAGGGAAACAACTGGGCCGAAGGAAATTTAAGCCCCGAGGGGGTTGCTTCCCTTGGGGCGCATACCCAAACGAAAGGAAGAATAGACGGAAACTGCCTCATTTCCCCCCTCTGACCCCGCTAGAGGGTCGTCATCTTCGATCCTGCCCGGGAACGAACCTGTGCAGAGAACCCCAGCTGAAAATGGGGCACAGGGAAAAAGGGAACGGGAACGACGAACCCATGAGCCCTCATCGGCGTGGCTGTTGGTCCAAACCCGTAAATGGGTCCATCGCCATCCCCTGGGGGCGCCCTGAAAATGAGGCGAAACCCCCTGCCTACCCAAAAGGGGGGAACAAGGGGGGGGGAAGGGGGAAAAATGGGGCCGAAAGAGATTCAATTTAGAGGGGGTTGCTTTCCCCTTTGGGTTTGCCCCCCGAGCGAAGGGGGGGTAGACATGAAGTCGCCTCATACCCACCCCCGAGCCTCTTTGGGGGCCCTGCATCTTCGATTCTGCCATGGGAATCGCTGTGTGCAAGAACGCAGCTGAACTGGACCCCCCCCGGTGCAGAAAAGGGGAAAAGACAGAAGCACTGAGTCTTTTTCCGTTGGAGAAAGGGGACGGGGTCGACAGAACCGCAGTGAGTCACACCGCACGATTAAGGGTTTTTGGGAAGAGCTCGCTGTCACAAAAACAAACTGCGCTTTTTTGAAAATGAACCCGGAGAAAGAAGAGAAGAAGAAGAAGGAAAATGACCCGAAAGAGAGGGGGTTTGGCGCGGCCAGCGACAAAAACCCCCGGGGAGACGCGGAACCGAAAGACGAAACCTTCGTAAATCTGCCTTACCACCAATCGCTTCAGTAGTTTCTCCCCTTTTTAAAACATCCAAGGACTAAGAACACAACAACAATCGATTGATTGCAAGAAAAGCAAAAAATACTTAGCTGCTCGTGTACACGCGGCTTAACGGGAAAATGGCTGCCGAGAAAAGAGGATGGTTCTGAGCATGCGCAAGGCATGAGGCCCTTTCAAGGGTTTTGTTGTCCGTACGGACTGTATTGTATAACGAGGCAGGGATAGCAAATTGCTGCCGCTTATTGCATTAGTGAGCCACGGTATAGTATGTGTAATTAAATGTCTGATTTTGTACATGTACATAAACCACATTGGTAAAGGTGTCTATGATTTTGTTTTAGAGGCCTGTTTTATCCACAGATTGATTTATTAATGTTGAATTGTTTGTATTTGTGTTTACGTGCCCGCAAAAGCATTTTCCTTGCGCATATGGGATGTAATAAAAAGTCTGAAGTCTGAAGGAGTCTTCGTAGTATTGACCTTGAGATTATTCCAATGTTTGTTTGGTTGTTGATGTTTTTTGCTCTTTCCTTACGTCTGGATGTGCAGCCACTTCCTCTCTTGATGTTCAGATCTGAAAGATGGCCTATGGTATAGTGGCTTTGTTGTTCTTTGCCTAAAGTGGCTGACACACGAGCCTCCCCGCCCGTACGCTTCGGACGTACCGGTCGAACCTGATCCCAAACGGAGCGTCTGTCATAGTAAACGTACGTCTCAAACGGACTTCGGCATCTAGTTCGACCCGACCGTTCGAGATACACCGTGATCTATTCGAAACGGACAGTTAGTATCCTCCAACCAATCAACGCTCAGCATTGAGCGAACACCCATGACAAAGGAAAAATGGCGTCGTCCACCAAGGCGGTCAGACTGTCCGATTCAGAGACCAAACATTTGATTGAATCGTACCAAGGCCATGATGTGCTTTGGAATGTCAACTCAAAAAATTATAAGAATCTAAATATTCGAGAAAAAGCTTTGTATTCAATTGTACAGTCCTTTGAAGCGGCATGTGGGATCAAACTCGAAGGGTAAATAAAACTCGCATAGGTCGGACCGCACAGGGTCAAACGTTTCGTGAAGCACTCCGTCCGTTCGACACTGACTGGTCGGACCGCACAAGTTCAAACGTTTTGTCTCAACCGTACGGGCGGGGAGGCTCGTGTGTCAGCCGCTTAAGTGATTCTTCTGATTTCTTATCACATCAGATTGGCCGAGCTGCAATCCAGTTCTTATCGTTGCTTTGCCAGCCAGTGTGTGTGTTCTCTCGTTTCCTTTAACTCCAGAATGTCCAGGGCAGTACACTCATATGCGTCTTTCCAATGGCAGGCTGCGCATTAGTTTATTGTAAGCAAGGGGGGGGGGGGGGGGGTCCCATTCCACTTTTCACTTTCTGAAGTAGGTTCATGGAGTCAGTCAGTATCATGGCTTGTTGAGTTTGAAAGTGGTTTGTGGATGAAAGCCATTGGGGCGCTTGTATTACTGCTTCTACCTCCATTGTTAGACTTGAAGTATTTAAACTGTGTGTGCCATTGTCTTCCTGGATAGATCGGCCACATTGCTTTACTGTGGATCCCCAGCCTGGCTTACCTTTGGTAACAGAACCATCGGTATATATTACAATATCATCTTTTGAGCAAAGGTCTTCTACCTGTATCTGAATTTCTGCGTTGGTTTTGCCTTCTGGCCATTCTCGACAATGTCTTCTAAGTTTTGGAGCGATGGCAATGTGGTAGAGGTGTTTCAAGTGGTCTGAATACTCCTACTCCTATTCCTTGGTTTCTTTGAGTTCTGCTATATGGCACACAGGCTGTATACTGTCTTCTGCCTGTCCCATCCATGATTATCCACGTCCTAGCCAAGTGCCTTTTGTTTCCTTGACCGCCGCATGAAGTAGTTTTTGGGGATTTTCAAGTATTCTGAAATATGTCTTCACCTGTTTTAGCTTGTGTCTTGTCTGCATTGAAGGAAAGTCGAGCAGGTATCGCATAGTTTCAACTGGTGTGCCCTTCGTGGTTCCCAGGATCAATGTCATTGCTTCATTTGGAAATCTTTCTAATTTGAGAAGGTTGCTGGTGGACAGTGCTGTAAGCCCTTATCCATGATCAGTAACACTGAGTACAACTGCGTGATACAGTCGGTATAGATGGCGTTGTTCAATGCCTTTAGTTGCCGTTGCTTTCAAGGCAGATAGGCTTTTTTGCATTTAAGAACAATATTCTCAACATGCTTTCTGAAGGTTAGCATTCTGTCAAAGCATACACCCAAATAGCGTAGGTTGTTAGTTGATTTAATAGGTATTCAATTGAAGGAAACTGGTGAGGGTACTTGTCCTGATGTCCTGCTTTTGAGAGTGCAGATTAATTTCTGGACGTTTGCAGGGTTGATGGACGATCCAGTTTCTTGACACCACTGAGCAATGTTGCCGAACTGCTGCTGAACTGCTTTCGTTCTTTCTTGAGCATTCTTTGATGTTTTGTAGATCTGGCCGTCATCTGCTAGTGTCAGCACTCGAGCAATTCCGTTACTGTTGTGGTCTGCAAGGCCTTTAGTGCAAGCATTGTACAAAACAGAGGAAAGAGGAGAACCTTGAGATAATCCCATAGAAAGTTTATAAGATTCAGACGTCCAATCTCCAAACCACAGGATGACGGTTCGCTCCTGAAGTGCCGCTGCTATCCATCGTGTAACTGTCTTGATGACTCCATAGTCAAGGAGTAGTTTCATTAGAAACGAAAACTGGACTCTATTGTATACATCTGCCTGGTCTATTGCAACAGCTGGTGTTTCTTCCTTTCTTTGGAATCCTTCATAATTATACTTCATAGGCGAATGTGGCCGCATTTGCAACAGCTAGTGTTTCTTCCTTTCTTTGGAATCCTTCATAACTATACTTCATAGGCAAAAGTGGCCGCATTTTTCCATGCACTTTCATCTCTTCTGTAGCCTCCTTGATTTGATTGGAGAATTTATCGACTTTCAAGATCTCTTGCGGGATTTAATTCCTATGCTTCGTTCCTTGAGCTTTCCTGCTATATTTTGCATAGTGAGTATGCGGTAGCCATTTAGCCGATGATGATCTTTTCCTGATTTAGTAAAGCTTTCAGGTAGTTGTGTGTCCAGTCTTCTGGGACATAGCCTTTATCATTAATATCCTGGTTGAGACTGAAGAACTGGGCTCTCTTCTCTTCTAAGAGCTGTGTGTGATATCTGAATGCTGAAATGTCATAATCGATGCCAGTCTGAGGTAGGTGTTGGTTTAACTTGGTCAAATATTTCTTCTTTTCCTCCAAATTTCTTTGATCACTTTGTTCTGTGAAACGTTTAAGTAGAGCCGACCCTTTCTCCAAATTTGTCTTGACTTTTGTGATCCCATCAGCGTCTAAGATATCTGAGGTTGTATTTGTTTTCATGTTCTTCTTCCATGCGACTATAAAAGTGCCAGAACTGAGTCAGTGTTGTGTCATCATTAAGTGACAGACACAATTGTTGCCCAGTGGTTTCTTTGATACGCAACATAAGTGGGACCATTTTTTTAATGTTAAGGACCAAACATCACGCGTAACTTCTTAAATAGAAAAGATAGTTTAAGAAAATGCCAAAAAAGAGATTATTTTTAAACATACATATCCATTGAAAATGAACATAAACGTACATTTAAAGGTGTACTGTGTTGGCTCTAAGCCATTAATTTTCCTGTCTTTTAATTTTTATTTCATGTAAAGGATGAAAACTGGTTATGGCATCATGAGGGACAAACGTAGGTCGTTTCCATGAGATGATCTTGGCAGCAATCAGAGCCTTGGTAGAAATGATGAAGTGGGGGAATCTCATGTGCCTGATGACAAACAAGGATGCGCGAGCAGACATGAAACAAGATCAGCTGACTGTCTCACAGGATTTGAAACGTAGGCAATCGGCACAGCTGAGACAACTGAAACTGAAAGGGGAAATTTGGGTACTTCCTCAAGGGGAAACTACATGTGAAACCTCAACGTGAAGCCCCACCAAGAATCGAACTCCTGAGCCGGAAGAACGCCACGCCATTCGGGGCATCTCCTGGTCCTGCAAACCACTATGGATCGCCTTCCAGGGAGATACCCCACCCCAGTACCTCCTCCGAATGTCACGCCTTCTGTCAACAGAGGGGTTTCCCCTTCTACCTCGTTTTCTAAGACTCAGTCAGTTACTGACAAAGGGGATTCCCCCAACGTCACATCGCGCTCACAATCTCCCCACCCCCTCCCCACTCCCCTCCACCCCCTACCAGAGATAAAGGACAGAAAGGGAATGAACGGCAATCCAACCTGCGGAACGCATGGGGCAGTAAACACGTGCATCTCGTTCTTCCTCCTCGCGAAACAAAGAAATGAAGATTAGGCCGAGGCCCGGGTCCACATTCTTTCATTGTCAATGTGGGCTTTAGGAAACATGGATTTATCAATATTTTTCAAACTTTTCATTCACAAATAATGCCAATGTTACTGTACGCAGCGGAACTCTGGGGATTAACAAAATTTCAGTCGATTGAATCAGTTCATTTGTTTGCATATAAGCGCTTGTTAGGCGTTAGTCGCAAAAGTCCAAATACAATAATATATGGAGAAACAGGCCAATATCATTTGTATATTGATACTGCTTTTAAAGTCAATAAAATATTGGTTTAAACTCCAAAGTATGTCTATCCATAGATTTCCTAAACAGGCACATCTCATGATCTTGAATAAGATCCCGAATTTACCTATGGTCACTCTAATTGTCATAACCGGTCTATATCTGTTAAAACATGTCTTGATACTTTTGGTTTTTCAGATGTTTGGATCAGTGGAGGGGTTGGGAATGAAACTATTTTTCTTAAAGAATTAAAGCAGAGAAGGAGCGATTCATACATTCAAGAACTGGCATTCAAAACGTTCTAAAAGTGAACGGTTTAGCACATATATGTCTTTCAAATCATCCTTCCAATTAGAAAATTTCTTGTCACCTATCACTATAAATAAATTTCGTTATGTTTTAACTAGATTAAGACTTGGAATGTGTGCTCTGAATATAAATAACAGATATAAAGAAAAATCAAAGAAATGCCCGTTTTGTGATATGATAGAACGTAAACTTCATTTTTTGTTAGAATGTCAAACATATACATTTCTAAGAGAAAAACATTTGTCAAAGTACAACCAACATACATTCTTCAATGAAGAATGCTTAGCTCGAATGTTACAATCTGATGATGTCATGCTCTTACGAAATTGAGCAATGTATATAATTTATGCATTTAAGACTAGATATACGCATTTTAAATAATAAGTAAAGCTGCACTCTTGTAATTGAATAGCTGTCTTAATGTTTTTGTATGCTTAATTTCACATGCCAATGTAACTCCCTTGACTTTAGTTTGATTTTGATGTGGGATGTTATACTTATTTTTGCGTGTTGTCCTTATGTTATCTGCTTTGATTCACTCATGATAACGTGTATCCATTGTATACAGGCCGGTGGCCTTAAGTTAAAGTTTCCGAGTTCTGAGTTCTCTCTCTCTCTCTCCTCTCTCTCTCTCTCTCTCTCCTCTCTCTCTCTCTCTCTCTCCTCTCTCTCTCTCTCTCTCTCTTGCTAAGGTAAATATACTGGAATGGATCTGAATTGTCCACTAAGCAATAATAGAAAAGATGATGAATTGCATTTTGTTTTATGCTACTGCATGTCATCTTGTGTAAGAGACCAACACATTTCAATGAAGTTTTCCAGGGATACCTGTCAATTTCGTTTAAATCTGCTTATGGGATCTCAATGTAATGTAAGATTATTTTTTTTCCAAATTAACTTGTTCAAGGCATTTCAGTTTTGATCACTTATGACTCCTTTAAAGAGAAGTCTATCCAGTCTTTCTTGTGTTACATCAAATTCATACATTGTTGTTACTTTCTCCGTGCCCCCTTCATAAAGGAGCAATGGCCTTTACATCAAATAAATTATCCGAGTTCTGAGCTCTCTCTCTCTCTCCTCTCTCTCTCTCTCTCTCTCTCTCTCTCTCTCTCTCTCTCTCTCCTCTCTCTCTCTCTCTCTCTCTCTCTCTCTCTCTCTTCTCTGCCTGGCTGCCCCTGTGTCTGTCTGTTTCTGTCTCTATGTCTCTCTATCTCTCTCTCTCTCTGAATACTTGCCTGGCTTTGCATCGCAGCCGTAGTAATTGTTACATGTATTTCTGCACACTTTCTGACACGGTTTGCAGGGGTCTGGATAATGCCCGTATGTCCCCATTTTGCAGACTGTTTTGGTGAAACAAAATTTATAGATTGATACCACATAAATAAAGAAAATACACATTCACACGCACCCACGCACTCTCTCTCTCTCTCTCTCTCTCCTCTCTCTCCTCTCTCTCTCTCTCTCTCTCTCTCTCTCTCTCTCTCTCTCTCACACACACACACACACACACACACACACAAGCACGGACGCACGCACGCATGCACGCACGCACACACGCACGCACGCACGCACGCACACACACACACACACACACACACACACACACACACACACACACACACACACACACACACACACACACACACACACACCGTATCTTCCAAACCACACCCCTCTTTAAGAAATCATCCTGCATTCAGATATTTTGATTTCTGATGTTGAGAAAGCATATGTACGTTATTTCGTGCCATTGGTGAATTCAACCGCTTTCTTCATGTGTGTGCTTTTCCATTTGGATCCGGACAATAATAGTGATAACAACAACGACAACAACAACATTGATAATGAAATAATAATAATAATAATAATAAATAATAATAATAATAACAATAATAATAATAATAATAATAATAATAATAATAATAACGATAGTAATGATAATATTAACAGTAGTAATAATAATGATAATAATGATAGTAACAATAATGAACCAACAATAATAATAACAATAATAATAATATAATAATATAACAATAATGATAACAATCATTGCCATCATCATCATCACCGTGAGAGTGCGATAATGAATAGAACACTAATAATAACAATAATGATAATAACAATCATAATAATGATGATAATAACAATAATAATGATGATTATGATGATGATGCTGATTATGATGATGATAATGATGATGATAAGAAGAAGAAGAAGAAGGAAAAGAAGAATGATAACAAATATTAATGATACTAACGGGGCTCTACTGCGTCCATCCTAACAACTTAGGCTGCAGGGCGCTTTCCAAGTTTCAACAATTAATGTCTCAAACACACACACACACACACACACACACACACACACACACACACACACACACACACATACACACACACACACACACACACACACACACACACACACACACACACACACACACACACACATACACACACACGCACACACGCGCGCGCGCGTACACATACTAGTACAGAGTGTCACATACAACATGGACACATACACTGTATCACACGGTAAACAGCTCATTTGTACAAGAGCAATGTGCGCAAGCATCAGGTAGCAATTTAGTTATATATCCAGGTGGTATTCTGCAACCGACGTTTAAACAAATAAGTTTTAAGTGCAGACTTGACAGTCGGGATGGAACGGACATGACTTAGTTTGAAAGGTAGCGAATTCCAGAGTGTCGCGGCAGAAAATAAAAATGCCCTAGAAACATGCTGCTTTCGGTTATGAGAGAGAATACGAAAAATTCGGTCATCAGATGACGAAGGGATAGGAAAGTATATTTTGAAGAGGCCAGAGATATAGACAGGCGCTTTATGTGTAATAATCTCATGACATAGACATGCAGATACAACTGAGAATGAATAAAGAATTAACTCTAAAAATTTAGAGTACACATACCGATTCCATGCTCTGTGAGATGTCATTTCGTCTGCAAGAAACGCCGATGGCGATCGACAATAGCAAAACTGAGTCACTGATGTATCTGATTGTTGTTTCGTAATTATACATTACTTATGCGAAAGTTACCTTCATGTCCTGAAATTGCGTACATCGTTCTAAACTGTTTCATTTGGCGCAGCGATTATTTGTTACTGAATGCGTTTTCACTGAACTCTACCCAAAAGCCGAATAATTTATTGATTATCTCCTCTTTTTTCTACATTTGGCTTATTTGTATTGATGTGACCTTGACACCAGGGAAAGAATTTGCCCTATCACAAGCTGTAGTGGCAAGGGATGGAGTGCGCACCACGTTCACAGATGATGAGGAAGAGGAGGACTTGCCACCAACTGTAAATATTATTGGAACATAAGTCAGTTACCAAGATAATCAATGGTTTCCAACTGACTCGTTCATTGAGACAGGTCCTCTCCATAAGAGGGTGTTGGTCAGAGTATAGTGACAGTTCATAAGGGCTTCATTTGGGATTCTGCTGGATTGATATAGAGTAAAGATACCGAACTGTGAGATTGATTTGCAGTGATTTCCAATTAACAACCCCCACAGAGGAATAGCAAGTGTGGCTCATACGTGTTATATGAATATGTAATGGTTTAATTGCTCACATGTGTCATTTTTAGAGTTTGCTTTATTCACTGTATTTTTTTGTGCACAAGCACCTGGAGAGGCTGACCCTGAGGGACCTTTTACTTCAACATGTGCTTTCACATCTTTCGGAGGCGCAGCTAAGAGGCAAGGGTGATCAGGTAAGAAGCAAGGGTCTTTACTAACAGAAGCACTTCAAAAAAAAAAAAAAAAAAAAAAAGCACACACGAAGCTGTCGAGGACCAGAGACTGGAGATGTACAGAACTCGGCCAAAGGTAGAAGGACAGGTTCAAATGGGACGTTACCCAGCGTCATGTGTCTGGACCTGCAGGGAGCTCTTTTAAGTGCTTTTTGACGATGAAGTCATCCAGACGATGGTTGACATGTCAGAAAAGTATGCACGTGCAAAAGAAAATAAAACTCAAAACAAGCCAGTGTGAAATGAAGGCCTTCCTAGAGATTGAGATACTTGAGCCTCACATCATCAAACACTATAACGAGACCTTGGGAGGCGTAGACCGTATGGATCAACATGTTGATCAGTGCCCTACAGCCATCAGATCTAAAAAGTGGTAGTGGTCCATTTTGGCATACTGCCTTGGTGTGAGCTGCAGCAGACTTGGCACCTGTACAGAGAAACACCCACCAGACAGGAAAAGCCTCTTGATTTGCTGGCAGTATGTCGTTCTATTGCTTAGACCTACCTGACCAGTGCACCCAGGATCAAGGGAGCTGGACAGCCGAAGTGCCCAGGGAAAACATTCATGACAAGAAAGTGTCCACTACCGTCCGATATAATGGAATCAACCATCTTATAAACCCTTGGCCTACCCTGCTTCTCTGTGCTGTTTTTGGCATGAAAACTGATACAAGATATCAGAAGTATAGAGGAGGACTGCATGACAAATGCTTTGCGGTTTTCCATACTCAGTGACTGCAGCGTCCAGGACGGAAGGACCATACTCAATAGTAATGACAATCAGCATTTGCTATATGGAAAGACTTTTTTTTAATGATTTTTCTCCCCCATTCTACCCTCTCCTCTTCCACTGTTCTACTGCAGATAGCAAGGGACGTGTTTGCAGAAGAGATTCATTTCATGTTTTCAGATACATTTTTTGGTACTAATTGTTACTTTGTATGATCCTTTTCCCAAGTTTTCATTAAGTTTCCATCACATTGTGTCTTCCTCCATAGTTCTTCATCAAAGAATCATAGAAAAAATAAAGCAATGTCTCACACACACACACACACACACACACACACACACACACACACACACACACACACACACACACAGTTGCGCGCACGCGCGCGCGCGCGCACACACACACACACACACACACACACACACACACACACATATATATATATATATATATAGAGAGAGAGAGAGAGAGAGAGAGAGAGAGAGAGAGAGAGAGAGAGAGAGAGAGAGAGAGATACATACATACATACATACATACATACATACATACATACATACATACATACATACATACATACAGAGAGAGAGAGAGAGAGAGAGAGATTAGTCGCAGAATCAATTTGATGGGGAAGGGAACAGGGAGAAATAACTGCTATTGATAGGTGAAGAGGGTTGTTGTAAGAGATGCATTGACGGAACACGGAGAGTTTGAACTACGCAAGATATTGGGAGTTTATTTCAAGAAACCAGACCCTGAAATGAAAAAAAAAGAAGTAGATCGCCACAGGTATTAGTTCGAAATCGAGAGATTTTGAGTAGAGTGTTAACGGTAGAAGGACGCAACTTCCTAGAAGGAACATTGAGATGAAGGAGATCAGAAAGGTAGGAACGACCTTGACAGCCGCACCAAGTGTCGCTATGACAGCCCCATTAATCTGCTGACAAGAATAGGTGGGTGTCGGTCTGAACAACAGTACCGGGTTTTTCAACCTGATGGCTGTGTTCACCAGACACAGCAGACTGTTTCCTGCGGCTTACTGTTATGACACGACCCTTTACATTTCTTCTTTACCTTACTGTTATGACACGACCCTTTACATTTCTTCTTAACCTTACTGTTATGACACGACCCTTTACATTGCTTCTTAACCTTACTGTTATGACACGACCCTTTACATTTCCTCTTAACCTTACTGTTATGACACGA
>CM031624.1:5561164-5581164 GCA_018398815.1 Conus ventricosus | reverse complement strand
GCCTTATGCAACTGAATGGCGATTTTCGAATGTTCTGGCAAACAAACTAGTTAGGGTTAGGTGAAACTCTTTGTTGCGGGAGGCGGGTTCTGTGGTTGAAGTACCCTTTGCTATAAATAGCCGTTTATAAGGGAACGGCTATTTTTAGCAGCAAGAGGACTGTGGGAAACCCGCCTTGCTATAAAAAAGCCGTTTATACATGAACGGCTATTTTTAGCAGCAAGAGGACTGTGGGGAAATCCGCCTTGCTATAAATAGCCGTTTATACATAAACGGCTATTTTTAGCAGCAAGAGGGCTGTGGGGAATCCGCCTTGCTATAAATAGCGTTTATACATGAACGGCTATTTTTAGCAGCAAGAGGACTGGGGGGAAGTCACCCTTGCTATAAATAACCGTTTATATATGAACGGCTATATTTAGCAGCATGAGTCTAACAGGATGTAGTGGTGCTCGTAATGGGGCAGATGTGCCCCACCCCACCCCACGCATGCACACCTCCTCCCCCCACCCCACCCCACGAAATGCACACCTCCTCCCCCCACCCCACGCATGCACACCCCCTCCCCCCACCCCCACCCCACGCATGCACACCTCCTCCCCCCCCCACGCATGCACCCCTCCTCCCCCACCCCACCCCCACGCATGCACACCTCCTCCCCCCCCCCCCCCACGCATGCACGCCTCCTCCCCACCCCCCCCACGCATGCACACCTCCTCTCCCCCACCCCCCCCCATGCATGCACACACTTAAGTTCTTAACTTAAGTCACTTCAAGTCACCCAAGTTCTTAATTAAGTTTTAAATAAGTTTTTAATTAATACTTCAAAGTTCTTAATAAGTTCTTGATTAAGTTTTTAATTAAGTTCTTGATTAAAAGTCACCCCCAGAATCATAACTAAAGTCATCTTAAGTACAAACAAAGTTTCTTATTAAGTTATTCTTATAATTATCAAAAAAATTCAAGCTATGTTTTTATCTTAAATAGTAGATGTCTAATATAGTACACACACGCCTTAAAAAACGTGTCATTGTTGAGGATGTCTTGCTCAGCGTTCTTGCATAGATCTTAAGGGAAGGTCTTACCCCCTAAGCACCGCATTGATTACAATTCTGGTCTATGGAAATGTCTTTTATAGACTCCATGTCTTTATTTATTGACTTTATCATTTTATAATACGCCATGATTATTTTATTAAAAATTTAAAATTAAGTTCTTAAAATATTATTCCTTTAAATAAATGGATCAAAATGAGCTTTGTTTTTGGCGGTTTTGGCGTGCAGTTGTCTTTTTCTGTATTTAGGGTTCAGGTTGTTTTAACTTCTTTTGTTTTCTTTGCCTTGTGAATATATTTTATAGCCGTAATAACTGCCCCAACAGAAAGCAATGGCCGCCAAAAATGGCAACAGTTTTAAGTTCAATATTCCATGAAGACTTTGGGGCCCTTGTATCACATGGAGTTTTTATAGTGGCATTGAATCAACTTGTTCTGGCGTTGGCGGCGTTATGTTTTCATGATGAGTCATATCTGTAACATTAATTTTTTTTGTCTGTTCCACTCTGCAAATTTTTTTTCCTGCTTAAACACGCCGGGGATTTTTTAATGGTCTCCCCCTGATTCAGCGTTTTTGCTGATTTTCTGGCTTGGTTACTTTTCCACCTGATTCAGTGTTTTTGGTTCTGCTGATTTTCCAGATCGTTCTTTTTGAAGGGAAACAAAATCTATATGATTAAAATTTAATTAACCCCATGATTACTGGGGGAAAAAATGTTCCAAATCTGTAATATAAATCACACCCTAGAGACTCTAATGATTTGTTAAAACTGGATCTTGCGTTAAATCTACGAAAGATCTTGTTCGAATCAAGGGGAGCAAATCTACTGCTAGTTTAGTGTACAAACTAAGAACCGTTTGCCAACGCTTTTTACCATTCTGGGACCCCAACTGCGCCTGTACCTGTTATGATACTTTATAATGTCTTGTGAAGACATCTGTTGAATCTGTTCTATGCTGAATTCATTTCCCGAGGAACTGTTTTGTTTTCCCACACGCTGCCAAAGAATACGCCTTCCTTTTTGGGCATAAAGCTTGATCATCAACTTGGTCATTCATAAGTTCGGGAAAGGTTTAGGCCGCCTTGTAGCTGTAGTAGATCATCACTGTTCATGTTTTTTATTAAATTATAATTATTTTATTTTTAAAAAAAGAGCACCGAAAAAACTGTTTCCAAAACCCTTTTATACCATTCTGCTGTTATTGGAGGACTAAGTGTAGGATACTCAATGCTTGGTAAAGCCTGTTAAGAATTAAACCAGCAGATCTTGGCAAACTAGACTATGAGGATTTAGCAAAGTGATTGCTATCATTGCAGCTTCGGTTGCCACGAAAGATTTTCTAGTTAAGCAAGGAATAATTCCAGACAATATAAATATGTAAGAAAAAAATTCATTTATAAAAAATGGCTTCACTCGCAATAATGATAGGCGGGCCCTGTGGTGGGAAAGCGCTTGCTTTTTTGCGGGAGTAATTTTGCATTTAGTAAATGGGGAATGACGGCGAGAGAAAAAGACATAACAAAGCTATGGGAGGAATAGCAGTGCACAGACGCCCATGAAAGGCAGAGACTTGAGCGTTAGATTTTATTAATGACACACTGAAAAGACAGGGGCATGCAGCTTACATATTTAAAGATGTTGATCAAGCAATAAAACAATATTATCTAGTAACAGGGGAAACCGGTCCAGACATTGCCCCCACCAAAATTCAGTGACTTTTATCAACCCTCGAAAAACAAAAGATGCAAGAAATCGCGTTTATTGTCGTTGGTATGACTGTTGTGTATTTTGTTGCGCATATTTTCAGCTGAATAAAAAATGAACAAAATCTATTATTCACCAAAAGGATATTGGAAGGGAATCACGGCAATTAAAAAGCTAAGCCAAGAGCGGGTGTCAGTGAACAAACAGCAAAGAATGGTTATCTAAACAAGCGATTTGGCAAATTTATTTACCTGCGCCTAGACGAATACAGAGACCGCACTTTGTCAATACAACTCCAAACGACACCCATCAAATGGTCTTCTATATTTACCCTTTTGATAGGATTAGACGAAAAGATTTAAGTACGCACTCACAGTCATTGACATGGCTTCAAGATACAAAGATGCGGAGCCATTAACACAAAAGAGTGCTTCTGCTGTTGCTGTCGCTATACAACTGATTACCAACGAGGCCACTAACTTTCCCCCGCATGATTCAAGTCGATGATGGAAAAGAATTTAAAGGTCAAGTGAATCAATTATTGTTGAAACATAGAGTTACCATTAAAAGAGGCATTCCCGGAGTTCACAGATTTACAGGCTTTAGTTGAAAACTTTAAACAAAAAGTTAGCCGAAAGACTTTTCTCCTACCAGTATACAGAGAGCTTATTGACAATTCTCGCAACACAGAAATGGGTTAGAAAGACTGCCCCCGTTTTGCGCGCAATGAATAATGAGAATTTAAAGGCCTAAAACCAGTACAAGCAATCAAAAGAAAAAAATAAATGCTGTTGAAGGAGAGTCTTTATCCCGGGAAACTTTACCCTTTGGTTTGAAAGTAAGGTACCTTTATTTACCGGGGGGAAGCAGAAGGGGGGCACTCGCATCAGGGCAACAGATCCAGTTTTGGGGTGTTTGACCATATGAAATAAAAAGAATTGTAAAAATGAATCCGCCGTGTATTATTTACGAGAAACTGACACAACAAAAAAAACCCGCTCCTCAAAGTCTTTTGTGAAAGAAGAATGCAGATAATTCCGCCAGCACAGTTCGCTTTTTAAATTTAAATTTTCGGTTTCCAGTGCCAATTGCATATGAAAACTCTGGATTAAACAAAACACCCGTTTTGTGTTTGTTCTATCTAATGACTTCTTTGTTACAAATGTTGTGTTGTCTCATGTAGATTAGATCGCAGTTTTACGTTGTCATGATGAAAAGTCTTATTGCCAAACAATGCTTCTTTGTAGTTGTCATGTGATATGTTTGACTGCACAACGCTGCGGATATTCCCTTTGCTTTCTTAATGATTTTCCTGGCTCGAAATACTGTACATTTTTGACCTTAAACCAACAAATCCTTGATCACCTTTCCAGATAATTCATCCTTATCTTTCCTAAAACCCTTTTTGTTAGTAATTGAATGCAAAGGCGAATCTTTAGGGGAATGGATGTATCATACCATCCCGCATGACCTTTAGCTACTTCTATTTCCATGTCTTTATAGATGTCTTCAGTGGGGGTATCTATAACAAACTGTCTGTATCTGGTGTAAAGTACTCTGGATCAGGATACGAGGGCTTAAAGCAGTCATAAAGAAATCTAAAATCAAAGCTTTTTATTTAAATTCTAAAACAGTAACCAATAAAATACAGGTTTGTCTAATTTGACTTTCTTTTTTTTATCATTATGCCAAAAAGCTGATCCCTGGAAATCTTCTGAAGTCCTGATAATTAGGTTTTGAAGTCAGCTTAATTGCTTCATTTTCTTTGGTGACCAATCTGAATCTTTGCGCTTGTGCGGATTCTCCATAGTCTTTCGAAAAGCTGTTGTTCATTAGTTGAAAAAGTCTTTTTCTGAAGATCTGTGGATTTGGTTTGAGATCAGTGTTTTTCATGATGTATGGTTTCATGAACTGTTCTTGATCGAAAGCAATTATACGATGAAAATGCTGTTAGCTTCAAACCATGTCTCAAATAAAATTGTAGAAGTCTGTAATGGGCAGACATAATTTTTTTGCCTCGAAGATTGGCCAAGGGTTTTGGTGGTTCTCTTGGATCCATCTTTAGACTTTCTGCTGCTAATGGATGTCATTATGCAGGTCTTTGGGGTTATGAGGATATTCTAAGTCAACTTCTAGAATGAAGCCGCGCTGCTGATCAGGCGTTAAACTGCCCAACCACTTTAAAGCCTTTTGAATATTATTCGTACCTGTGTACATCTTGAAGTTACGTAATGGAAGTGATTGCGCCATAGCCCAACCATACAGATTGTTTGCATCTAAATACATGAGATAGTTAGACCTTTTATCGGATCATAGTCGTCCAAGTATTTGTTGTTTGCTTTACGTAATGATGCGGACGCCATACTAATTCCTCCACGCAATCCGTTTTCAATCATCCCGAAAACATTGGCAGGTCAGACAATAAATCAATCTGTACTCCCGTAAACTTTAAAAAAAGGTCCCCCCTCATCCCGGGCGCAGAAATTTTTAAAAGCGGGGGGGATCCAGGCTATAATGTTTTATGCAGGTTTTCCCCAAAAACCCAAAAGACCGTTCCCAACCCCCCCCTAAAATTTTCCCCCCCAAAAAAATTTCCCCCTATATTTTCCCCCCCCTTTTAAATCCCCCCAACCTTTTTGGCAACCAAAAAAATGCCCCCCCTTAATAAAGAATCCCAATTTTATGTCCTTTCCTCTGAGACTAGAAAGAACGGCCCTTTTGGGGAAGTGTATCTTTGTCAAACCTTTCCCAACTTTTTCATGTAAATCATAAAGGGTAAAACGCCTTTTAACGAGAGTTGGGGCAAAATTTTTCTTTGTTATTAGGCAGGACTTTAAGGACATAAACTTTGTGACTTTTTAAAGTCTAAAAGTGTTGCATAAAAGTCATAAAAAGAAAGTTATTTAATTAAAGCACATTTTACTTTTTGATGACCCGTTTCATGTGCTTTCCCTGAAGGGGGTTGGTTACTGCCTTTTTAAAATAAGATGGAGTCGGAACCTCGCAAGTTATGAAAGAAGATGGGCCGCTTCCCTGTCTTTGGTTTTAAAAATTTTTTGTTGAAATTGCATTTTTTTTGCGCCGTCCCCTGAACTTTTCCCCTAATGTGATATTTGGGCTCTTCTGTTGGATTCGCTGCGTTGATGAGGGCCCCAAAAACCCCAAATCCAAAAAGTGAGTGGCTGATTTTATGTAGTTGGTCCCTTTTGACGTCATCACCCATTTCAGATAATTTAGATTATTGAACAAACATTACGCCCCTTGCTGGAAAGCGTTCTAAGAAAAAATTCTGCAGCATTAAGCCCCCTATATAATTTGGCTTTGAATGAACCCCCATCCGGGCCCAACAATAATGAAGGAAAAGAACAAAATTGGAAGATTATCATTAAAACTGTTTTTTTGGGAAATTTTTTTGGGCTGGCCCCCCTTTAAAGGGAAAAATAAGCGATGAGTCCCGCGGGGAAATTTCGTATGGAGAATTTTTGCAGTTTTTTTTCCCGTTCTTAAAATAACTTTAGATTTCCCGGTGGGGGGGTAATTAGGTTTTTGTATTTCAGTCAATGGGTGATACAAAAGTTTCTTATGTTCGGGTTGCGGGTTTAACGATGGCATTTTGTTAAAACCTTTTTGCAGAATTCTTGTTTGTGCCCATCTTTTGAAGGGTTTCTGCATTGTTTACTATTGTTTGTATCAATGTGTAAAGTGGAGCCCCGGGGGGGTGAAAAATTTGTAGTAAGTCCCAATGATTTTTGTTGGCTCGCCAATTGTTGGGATGTTTTGGACCTTTTAAACGGGGTGTAGATTTTTTTTCCCCATCCCATGTGTAGATATTGACAGTTATTGGTTTGTTTTGTTCTTCAAACTGATCAATTTGATCTACACTAACAGGAAGGATATTTCCATTGAAGTTAAGATCTTTGGTGTATTGCGATAGTTAGTCACTCTCTCTGCGTGGTCGCGGACATGATGCAGCCTTGCAAGAACGCACCACATGAAACATTTGTTGTCTGAATTTTTTATGTTTAAAATGCTCTCTTTAAAACCAACTCTCGGGGCAGCGGAATGTAAGCCTTGCCTACAATCGGTGCATACTTAGCTGTTTTAATCTAATC
Source organism: Conus ventricosus (assembly GCA_018398815.1). NCBI lineage: Eukaryota > Metazoa > Mollusca > Gastropoda > Neogastropoda > Conidae > Conus > Conus ventricosus. The sequence continues at coordinate 5,574,292 of CM031624.1, read as the reverse complement.
TCTAAGACTTCGCCCTCTGACCAACCAGAGCCTCTCATTTTAGCTTCTTCAGCGGCAGCGTCAAACTGTGTAAGCAGTTCGTCTGCCCAACCGGGTGTTAAGTCATTAGAGGAAAGAATAGTCTGTTGTTTAGTTGAGACCCAGACTTCTAGATTTTCTTCATTTATTGTTACATAGTCGATTAAAACAGCTAACATTACTTTAACTGGTGGGTCTATTGTTAGTTTGGCCTGGAAACTTGAGAAATAGCATGTACAACGCTTGCCTGTACGTTTGTTGGGTCATAACTTCTAAATCAATATCATTCAGTGCTCTTGATAAACGCTCTCTCTCGAGCATTCCTTCAAACAATTCGTCTTGTCCTTCATATATCTTAGCCATGCTGTCTTTCTTTTCTAAGCCAAAATATTTATTTAAATTAAAAAAAAAATACTTAATCAGAATCAATATCAACGGTCTTTTTGCGCTTGGACTCTATAAACTAAAGTATAAACACCTTTTGGTGTTGTTAATGTGAGCTGTTTAGAACAGAGTTTAATGTCTCGTTTACTTTTTTTAAGCATTCCTTTTTTATCTGCTCGGGGTCTGGCTGTGAGAAAAACTTGTCCCCGCCTTTCTTTGAAGATCAAACTTTTGTCTTTTGTAGTCATCAAAATCAGCCTGTAAACGACTAAATTCTTCATCCGTGATGTTTGAGTCAGCTAGTGCTTTATTTATTATCAGCTTGAAGGAACTAAGTTTAGCTGTTATTAGTTGAACCATAGCTGTGTGCTTTTGGATTTAGTTTTTATTTTTTTGCTAGCAGCACCTACGGCTAATGAACACAGGCCGAGAGCTAAAGACAAACCTCCTAGAGGTAAAGCTGCGGGTGCACTACGCCTGTTGCTAAAAGACCAACACTCGTTCCTGCTGATAGAGCACTTATAGTCGATGCTCCAGTATTTAAACATAGGTAACAGCATTAAGACAGCAGAATACCTTCGTTTGGTTTTGCTGTATTTTGAAAGGTCTTGCTCTAGTTTTTGTTGCATTTGTGTAATATTTGTTAATCTGAAGGTTTTTATGTTAGGGCTTTCTATAACAGCAGAATTGCCTGCTATCTCTTCTCTCGACATCTCCGGTGCTGTAGGCACATTTGGATAAACCTGAACAGACATGCTTTTTATAAAATGAAAAATAATTTAGTATAATACATATTTTAATCTGTTTTCTTCAATATTCAGCTGCGCATCATATAATAAAAACAAATGTACATTAAGCGGTTTATCAGCGTCTTCTTCTTTATCAATTTGAATGTTTATTACGTCTCTCACGTTTCTCCCGCTTCCATACAACTCATTATCCTCTGTTGACCTTAGGTCAATCCATAAACCGTATTTTGTTGTTAAATAATCATCAAGCCTAACATTGTGAAGATGTAAATCTTTAGACACTAAGTCTGCTGTTGGATTTCTACCCTCCCACCCCCAAACAATTTTCTTATTTCGTCAAAATGATGATAAGGTCTAAGCCCGCTAGCGTAGATTTGGTTAGGACTACCGTCAATTGTACATTGAACTTTCGTTATTTTAGGATTAAAAAACTTTTCACTTGCTCTTTTGAACGGTTCTTCATCTTCACACAGCAATAAAATACCTTTAAGCGATCTTGCTGCGACGCTAAAACTAAAATTCCATATAGTGTCTGCCCTGCTTCTAGGATATGTTGTATGATGAATCACTCTTTCGTAATATATTGGTAATTTTGACTGATATTGTTGTTCAATCAGCCTTGCTAAGTGAAGGTTGCTAACAACGTCAAACTCTAACGAGATGTCAGAAATGCTGTACTTTGCTTCGGTGTCTGATGATCTGATAACACGTTTGTAGTCATTAAAAGTTAGTTCGTATGACAATCTGTCTTTTAATGCTCCTTGAAAGTATGGTGCATGCGCTTTTAACAACTCAAAATCTAAGGGAATGGAAAAAACGATTTCCATACGCAAAATTTACAGCTAAAGCCTTTTTGCTGCTTTTAGCACCTGAGGCAAGTTCGGCGTCTATTCTAAGTTTTAGTGCTTCTTCATTTTCGATTCCTTGAAACGCAAGATCAGCCCTTTCATTCCCGGTTAGCCATAGATCAGAATAGGTTAAAAATATGTCTGCATTATGTAAAGAAAATATTTCTTGCCCCTCAAGTTTTATAGAAATTTTCTTAACAATTGCCCGCCCCAGATTCTGCACAACTGTCCTGTTTGGGTCTGTTGTTGAATCGAGCGCTATTTTGAAAGTAAGACGCGCAGAGCCTGGCACAATCACTTCATCCGCTCCTAGGTCTGGAAATTTGACAGTAAGAATTTGATCTGCATCAATAGTAGATGGATTATTTGGAACAGTAATATTCCGCTTATTTCCCTTCACGCCTAAGGGCGTTTTCAGTCTTCTATGCGGGTCAAGAATCAAGCCATGTGCTTGTAACATTTTTATATAAGCAAAATAAAAATTAATTATTTAAAAACATGGCAGGAATTGAAGATGAAGAAGATTATGATGTTTTTGATCGTGGAGACGACATGAGTGAAATGATCCCTTTGAAACGGCATCGCTCAATGCTCTCAATGCAGCGTGAATTAACAGAAAGTACGGTCGGAGCATTTTACAAAAGTTTAGGTCAAGAACCTCCCGAATTTATAGACCCAAATGATTTTGAATTAGAAGATGGTCATTTGTTTGTAAGGGGCGATCAAGGGCAACTTGTTCGGCTTACAACTAAACCAGACCCATCAAAGTTTTTAGCCAAGAGTACAATTATACAAAGACTCAGTGTGAAAGATCAAAATCGCCTTGGTCTTGTTAGACCGAAATTAAGGGCGGAGGCAGTTTCTAAACTTCAAAACACACTGCAGGAACTCCCAACAGCTAACCAAATACAAAACATGGAACTTAAAGAATTAAATCAATCGGCAGATGAAATAATAAATGCAATAGAAGCAGAAACCAGTTTTTCAGAAGAAACAGCTTTAAAGACTATACACGACTCCCCGCTACCCATGCGAGAAATAACGGCCCTTGATCATGCTTTGAGAAAGGATTAGAGGCGAATTAACAAACAATTTAGCAAAACTAGGTGAACTAGATGAGCATATAAAAAGAGAAAAAGAAAAACTCGTTGAGGCTGATGACGCCAACTTAGGGCATGATATTAAAGAAAGAAACCCAAAGACTAAAAGATCTTGAGCAAGAAAGATCAGCAAGACTAGAAGTGCTAACTACTAACCGAGACCAATTACGAACTCAAGTGAATAGAATAAGAGAAACTATCCGAAAAATTTTATATGAAGACACGACACTAGCAGAAAGAATAGAACACTGTTTAGAGAGCACGGAGTCACATTAGCAAGCGTTATAACGGCCTTAGGATTTGCAATAAGTACACTAGTAATGGCTATTACAGGCGGCGGTGGCCAAAGTTCAGTACCCCACCGCCATCGCCCCCACCTGATAAATCATGGGTAAAAAAACAGCTTGATCATCTTGCGGGTTTATTAAAAAAATTAGCCAGTAAAGCTATAGACGCTTTACCAGGAATATTGGGAGTATTGTCAGCTGGCTTTTGTCTACTGCAAGCAAAGTAGTTGGCTTTATGGCCAAGCACTTATGGGCATTAGTTCTCTTAATAGTTGGGTTAATATTTAGTAAATAAAGACCGAGTAATCCTAGGCCAGTTAATCCAAGAACAAGCGCTGTCTTTTCATATTCATGGTCATCGCGAACAGAGTCCGCGAGCTTTGCTGAGTCTTCAATGACTTTGGGGGTTTGGACTTCGAGAATTAGATGACTTAATCTTGGGTGTTCTTTTATTGTTTGCAATATTACTGGCTCAGAATTTATGTCGTTTTTCCCAACCTTCTGTTCATTGCCTGCTATAAGAATTTCATTATTATAGTTTATTATTATTCCTACCTGGAGTCTGAGGTCAGAAGGCAGCATGTATAAACCAGTGCCAACAGCAAAGTCTACTTTCGATCTTGCGTATTGTAAAACATTTTGGTATCTTTTAATACTTGAAGGTAAATCAACTGTAGAATTAATGGCGTCCTCTAAATTTGCTAAGTATTGTTTTTGCGCGTCAAAGCCAGTAGAAGGATCAGTTATGCTCGATCTTGCCTGTGCTTGCGCCCCTAGCAAACACCAAACGTAAGTACGAATAGAGTCGTTTATTCGTTCTATTCCCGCCTAGTTAGGCCCTTAGAAGTGTCTAAGATAATGTTGTCCATGCTGTTTTATGCTCTTGCTCTATGGACCCAAGGTGAAAAGCTGTTGCGCTTGAAGAGAAAGATGTGTAAGGAGGATTCCAGTCATATTTAAACTTTCTGTGCATGCCCCAAAAATAAGGGGTGCCTAAGCCATGATTAAGATCCAACTTTTGTCTAAAGTCTGTCTTGGTGTTAATATCAAATTCGTTACAGATCCTTTCAAAAGCCTTCATGTCTATTCGGTTGCTGAATGGATTAAACGGTTTGTCATTTGGCAATGGCGCTTGCAATTCAGTCAAAATACGTCTGAAGGTGTAATAGAAATGAAATCTGTACACTGACCTCACCAAAGGATCAGGATGATTTAAATGATCAGCATACGACACTCCACACCCAGTTGATGCACAAAACACGGCAAAGTTTAACTGGTTCTGGTAAAACTGCATCGGATGACTAAACCACGCTTTCGCGATGTAGTCTTTTTTAATAGGAGGGTTAAGATATCTGTTTAATGGAGTACTTACCTTTTTATGAAAAGCGACAGTCTGGGTCACAGCAATGTCAAGAGTATCAGTTGCTATATTTTTAAGATTGTAGTGCGGCCCAACAGAATATTTTGCATCAGTATATTTGAATGCACTCATTTTTAATTTGTTTTAAAAAATGTTTGTAACAATAACAACCCAAGACCGCCCTTCGTTTTTAGAACATGCTGTTAAGAACGATTGCGGAACCAAAATGGTCGCACTCCATGAAATATTCTACAAAGTCGTATGGTTTAATATAACTGAAGCCAAGAAGAATAATAAGATTACAAAATATGAAAGGAGAACAAACGACGTTAAACAGTTAACAATACCTGATGGTTATTACGGGTTTTGCTCACTAAAAGAAGCAATGAGTAACTTAGACATTACTCTTAAACTTAACAATGCAAATCTAAAAAACAATATTAACATTCAAACCTGAAGAAGCAAAATACGATTTTGATAGAGAGCTAGCTAAAATGCTAGGCTTTACAACTAGCAATCTACCCACTCATAGTTTTAGTGTTTCGCCAAATGAAACTACGTTTGAGGGGGAAAGTCCGCTCAATCTTGCATTACATTCATTACTCTATGTTCATTTGGATGAGCTAAGCACTGATGAAAACTTATATGACGGAAGGCCCTCAACTGTTTTAAGAGCTCTGCCGTCAGGGAAAGCTGCATATTGCGATTATGAAATTATACAATTCCCTAATTTACAGTTTAAAAGATTAGTTTGTGGGAGGGTTGGATCATTTAATATAAAAATCAAAGACAAAACGGGGAAAGCCGTGAAATGTGATAATCTGCACATTGTTTTGGAAATAAAATAATAAACTGTACTAAAAATGTCGCGTGGGCCAGAAGAACCAGGAGTTACATTAGCGCCTGTGAGGTGTATAACTTTAGAATTAAAAGACCTTGCAGACGTTGCGGACTTTGAACAGAATGGTGAGATAGGCACTTTGTATGGCTTTGAGTACACTAAAGATGGTGATTATAAACGCAAAGAGGTTGGCGACAACAAAAAGTTTCCTAAACTAGAACAACTGCGCAATCTAGAGGCAAATAATGTTGGCCAGTATGAATATAAAATAGTTCGAAAACCTGACCTCAAATGGCACTTAGAACCATATTTAGAATGGGACATAAAATTTGAATTCATAAGCCCATTTACATTTTTTGGCCGTCAAAAAAGTTTCAGAAAAAGCATTCAACTCTGGCCCTTTACATGTAAGTCTTATGCCAGATGACAATAGTCGGAAAGAGATTGAAATAACACCGTATGGGAAAAAACAGTACATCCTCCACAGAAGAGAAACGGTTTTGAAAGATGCTTCTACAAGATTACAATTCATTCCACAAATGAAATTAGGAGACACGTTCACAATAATATTTGAAATTTCTGTCTTAAAAGATGTAAAGAGGGATGGGGTTGTGGGCGTCAGTGACGTCCTTCTAAAAGGAATTCTAATTAGCTGGCAAAACTTAGACGTTGAAAAACTTAAAGTTACTGTCGTCGTTCTTCACAATGACGAGGATATTAAGGTCATAACAACAAGCAACAAAATCAATATTAGTCTAAATAGAAACAATCTTACAGAACTAAATTGGATTAATCTTACACATTTAGACCTTATAGGATTTTATTATACTGAACAAGTTTTAACAGAGGGCATGATAAAAACAATAACTGGATTAGATTAAACTCTGTTATAAAACTATGGAGCAGTTAAACTTTATGACAAAAACTCCTCATTGCTCATTGATTTGTGGGCAGACTGGTTGTGGAAAAACAATTTTTATCCTCGACCTATTACAAACAGTTTATCGCTATAATTTTAATCATATTGTGGTTTTCTGTCCAACACTTAAATGGAACAAAGCATATCATGATAGAAGGTTTATATGGACAGATGATGACATATATTTAGTTGATCCTAGCAATAAACTGAGTGAGTGTTTAGAACAGTTTTATAGACTGTTTGAAGGAACGCAGACACTATTTATTATAGATGACTGTTCGGCAGAAAGACACATAGTTAAAAAGAGAAACACTTTGTCAAAACTAGCTTTCAGCGGAAGGCATGCTAGGATAAGTGTGTGGATTTTATGCCAAAAATATAACTCAGTTTTAAAAGACTTTAGAGAACAGTTAAAGACTGTAGTTCTATTTCACATGAAAGACAGAGACTCATTTGAAGAATGTTTGCGCGAAAATGATGTTATTGAAAATGATCAGGAAAAACATAGGATTAAACAAAAACTGAAATCTGAAAAGTTTAGTAAATTAGTATTGAAAACGGATAACCCTACACAGTATGTTTGTTTGTAGATAATCGTTATTTTTTGGCTATTGAAGTCTTACTTGTCAGAGAACGGGGAAATACCAATCCTGGGTTACTTTCGCCCGAAAAGGGTGAGGGCGGAAGTGGCCCAGGATTGGTATTTCCCCGTTCTCTTATCTCAATGTACAGAGAGAGAGAGAGAGAGAGAGAGAGAGAGAGAGAGAGAGAGAGAGAGAGAGAGAGAGAGAGAGAGAGAGAGAGAGAGAGAGAGAGAGAGAGAGAGAGAGAGAGGAGAGACGGATAATTATTCACAAATAGGCCATTGCCCCTCGTGAAGGGGTGCATCTGGAAATCATTCAATATTTTACACGTTCAAAACTGATTGGATGCTTTACATTAAGAAACAAGAAAAGATCGTAAGTTAAACGCTTTGTATAGGTAAATGGATATATTTCTAGTTGTTCATTCATATTGGAAGCTAGAAGTAAACTTAATCTGAAAAGACTTGGGAATCTATGGTACTTTAAATGTATGTAGCCTTCCCTTTTTTTCGCTTAGTAAAGGACAACACAGAACAAAATGCACTTCGTCTTCTTTCTCTAAAGATCTTCTTTACACAATGGGCAGATGAAATCAACAGGGGTCTGTTGTTTGCATCGATATCTATGAACAGTAACATTTGAAATACCTAGTCTGAATCTTGTTGTAATAATCTTGATATATCTGTCTAGATTCAATGTCAGATGCCTTTTATCGATTGCAATCGTGCAAAAAGTCTTACAAGCACTAAATCTGTCACTCTTCTTGACATGAAAATCCCACTCTTGCCACCAGCAAAGTTTAAGCCTTTCTTTAAAGTCAGCGGGAAACTGTTCTACCCCCTTAACACCTTGGTTTAACCAGACATACCCAGAACCAAACATGTATAACTTAGTGCGAATGTCAGACGCCCAGTTTGTCCTATCACGAGAGTCTGACTCAAATAATGTCCTATATTCTTTTCGCGATAAACTTGAATCATCCATTCTTGTCAACTTTAACCAGTAGTGAATACAGCTAGCGGTAGCATTTATGTAAACAGGGTATCTATTTGTCCCTTCTTACACAAGATCATTCGGTGATTGTATTTGAACTCCCCAGAAGTTTTTAAGAGCAAAAAGACGTACTTTTTCACAAAAGTGTGCAGCATTATTTAGCCCCCACAATTCGGCACCATACTGAACGATTGGTTGTATTTGCGCATCAAATAGTTTTAAATATACAGCAAGAGAACTGGATTTTAACTTAAGTATCTTTTGCAATATACTTAACAACACATGTTTCACTTTGCAGGCAAGGTTCTGACAGGAAACAGTAAATCTCAACCCTGTTGAAAAATAGATACCTAAATATTTATACACATTGCAACAAGCATAAGGATTCCAATGTTGACTAGCTGCGAGTACCCCCCTTTTCTAAATACAACTATATTACTTTACTCATATTTACATTCAGATGGAGTGTTGTTGCTGCCCTATATGACTGTGTTTCAAAAAAGTAAGAGAATGAGGCCAGAGAAACTGTTAAAACTGTTTTAATCACAAGGCTGTGTGAACATTCCTAGGTTGTTGCACGGACATAACAGCATATCTGGGTCAATTTTTCAACCTTAACTAAACTTATTAACGTAGATAATAAAATAAATGTAAAACTGAATGGTGTTTAAAGTCAGTCGTGTTACCATTTGAGTATTTTTTAAAAAGTAGTTTTGGGGTTTGGAAAAGACTTAATTTTTTTATTCATTGAGACTAATAGATGACATCCTCTCTCATGCCAAGTAGAACAAGTTTTAATAAATTAAAGCACTTGCAAAATTTAAATAAAACAGTTTTTGATAGGAAAAAGTGTATTTTCAGGATGAATCAAAAGTCCTAACTGTAAGAAACGTTAACAGAAAGTTTGCAAACTTTTTTGAGTAGCTGTGGGACAAAAATACTCTCAAAAGATAACATGATGATTGAAGTTTGTTGTATTTATTTTGTTAATGTCACGTTTTGAACAGGTAGTAACACGACTGACATGGTGGTACACCACTGATAACACGACTGACGTAAAATAACACCAAAGAACACGACTGACATTTGCTATGTCAGTGGTGTTACTGTGCCTCAAAAACAAAAGAAATGATAACTGAAAATGAGAAGTCAGATTGCATTTTTGCAAAACTTTGAAAAACGCAAGCATGGATACCATTGTCTCAATGTAGACATGAATACAAAACATATTTCATAGGGTCAGTGACAAGTGTTTCCTCCAGTAACACAACTGAGTAACACACAACTGACAGTCATGTTTCTGGTTTTTAGCAACAAATTATTGTATTGAAAGAATACTAGTTGCTCTCTCATACAGTAGTCCACATTTCCTGGCAACTCTGTTAACAGTCGGCAATACAGAGCCTCCTGTCAAAAACAGCAGTGAACTATTTCTTAAGAATGTTCATGACAATTTTCCACACCTCTGGATCCACACTGTACTGCTCTGAGACACCATTCTTGAGAGCTGGTTCAGGGATTACAGCTAAAATGTTTTCATGTTCATACCAGAGCAAGTCATTGAACAATTTTGGCCAGAAGAAGCAGTTCTTAGCTTTCCCTACTGTGTGCATGCACTTGACATAGAGCTCCCCAGCATCCACATCTTCCACATATCCAGGGTGGGGTTTTCTGTCATATTTAACTATTACCCATTGTCCCAATGGGCCAAACACTGCTCTGGAGGAGGCACATCAGGGCTATGCAGTATGCAGACCTGTCTGGCTTATTCTGGGTCTCTTTGGATACACTTGTTTTCAAAATGAGCTCGTCCAGTTCTGCACTGATGTCTGCTACTATCTCTGGTGCACCTGGATTCATTTCTGGTGTGCCTGTGTCTATCTTTCCATCTGGTTTCATTGCAAATGCGCCTGTTGTTTTATCTAGTGTGTCCATTTTCATTCCTGGTATGACTAGTTTTTATTTCTGATGTGATTGGTTTCATCTTTTTTGTTTCATCTCTGGGGTGTCTGGTTTCTCTTCCAGTGTGTTCTGGTCTGCATTGACATCAGAGATATCAGTTTCCAGTTGGGGTGCGTCGGGTAATGCTGGTTCAAAGTGGTTTGGAACCCAATGTGTGACGTTCATGTCACACCTCGTTGTTGTCCACATGATGACAAGGGGGACCTTCATTGCATTTTCTTCAGCACAAAACTCTGGGCAGAATCAGCCTGTGTAAGTCAGTGCGCACAAAAGTGTTTCCAAGATATGGGTAAACGCTGAACACTGGCATCTGAAGCACACTGGAAAGAGCAAACACCTGCCAAATGCCCATGTAGGCCCCATTTTTTACAATTTTTAAAACTTCTTTTTCATACACCTCTTGGATGTTTTCTTTGTTTAGACGAGTTCCAGGGATATACTCATCTGAATACATTGCAAAGGCATTCAGAACATATCCTTGATGTTGACTGTTGGTGGCTGCAAGACCTTTTCTCAAATTATCTTCATTTAGATAATAGTCAGGATTTAGAGCCATTTCATGCACACTCCGTGCTCTGATTTCTGCTGGTCTCCGGTCATGAGCAAAGGCAAAGACACTTCCACAGGCTGGAAGGCAGTTACCATCTGCTCTAACAAATGACAGGGTATGTCTTAGGACCTGAACATCGAAGGGTAAATGCGAAATCCCTGGTAGTCGACTTCAAGTTTGTCCTGCTCAATGTATCTGTACGTGCCATGAATGCTGCTACCTAGATTAAAATGAGCGCACTTGCTCTGCAGATCTGTGAATGTCTTTGCAGACTCTAGTCCTTCAAGTGACTTGCATATTGTTCCTCTGTGAGACAAGATTCAGCAGATTGTCCACAAACTTCTTCAGGTTTTGATCTCTTGCACCTTGCTTCTGTTTGTTCTGCTGGCTCTTCATTTTTTTGTTTGCGCTTGTGTCCTGAAGATTTGTGGTCAGAGCCCCAGGTGCTAAACTGAATTCACGCAAGCTGTGCTCTGGGCATGTTTCGTGAAGACATGTGCAGCTGACGTCTCTGTGCAGGACGTTTTCTGGTGTAACAGCTAGTATTTGATGGACTTTCATAGTTCCCGGCAGTGTTTTTGAGAGTTTTTGTCAAGAGAGGGTCTTCAATGGCCATAATGTCTGACTCTTCAACAACGTAGAGTTTTACACATGTACGTGGTGACACAACTCTGATGAAGTCTCTACTGCTTAAGATGTCACAGCCCTCCATCACCTTGCGATCTGCTGTTCTCTTGAGTGTACCACCAATTGCATCTGGAATTCCTTTGCCATGTCCAGCTGCAAACAAGTTCCAGCTTGCCAAGGAAAACCCATCTCAAAAGTCTTTGTGGAGAACAAATAAAAGTTTCACTTTCTGTCGGTACTGGGTGGTGGGGCCATCACTAAAGAAAGGGCCATTTTGCTGAAATACCCGAAACAATACATTCAGCACATCATCAGCTATTAATGTGAATTATCTGTATTTTTCTTTTTTAGTTTTCAATGTACTTTTCAATTTACCCTTGTCTGTGTCTTGTCAGTATTATTAGTGCACGATTTCCATGCCATTACCTATGCTGTAATTTTTTCTTCCATCACTGCATGCGTTTGTTTGTATGTTTTCCATTGGAAAGAGCACAGTATAAGGTTTTAGCTCGTTGTTGCTCTAGATGTAGTTTTGTTGTCATTGTAACAGTATTGTGATGAAAAACATGTTTAAAACAATACATTTATGATGATTACATGACATTTTAAATATAATATGCAGTTATCATCAAACTTGAAACAAATGTCAGTCGTGTTACCATCCTGTCAGTGGTGAGACCAGCTTGATGGTAACACTACTGACGGTTAACACGACTGACAGAATTCACTTAAAAAAAAAGGCTGCTCTCCTCATTTGCAAATTCAGACAATATTTCAGATGATCATTGCATTGTTCCTAAAGCACTTCAATTCAAACCAATTTTTTCACACATTCCGTTTTCTGTTTTTGCAAACTATCAGTCACATCACTGACACACTTGAAAAGCACACCTTTACCTTTGAAACAAGACGATACCATCAACAGCACAGCATGAACAATTTTCCGTCACTTTTACCCATGCTGCCGAAGACGGGAAGGGAAGTAACTCTTTGGGCAGAAGTGGCTTAAAACAAAACGGAGTGTTCGTTCGTTTTGCAGTCTTTCTTGTTGAAGTAACACGACTGACGACAAATCAAGGGACTTCAAAAATTGTTATTTTAATGTCATCCCACAACGTAACACTGGCCTCAAATGGTTAATGCAACATAAGATTCTGGAGTTAATCACTGACACAATTTTTTGAATATTTTTTCAACAAGCTGTGATTTTTTTCTGATTTTTAAAGCATCAGCAGAAGTTTGGTACTTTGTCTTGGGACACGCACTTTTTGACACCCTTGTTTCTTTCTGCTCCATGTAAAACATAAAAAAGACAAATGATGCAGTTTGATTGTTGCCAGATGTGTTCCAAATAAGCTAATAATTATTTTAGATGTAATGTAGTCAATATTAATCTAATTGATAAGAGTCAGTATTTATTTAAATCCAAAAGACAAACTTTTCATACTTTTTTGAAACACAGTCATATATACTATTTGGTTGCGTCTGTAGCCCAGCTATTGTTTCCTACAGAAGAGCTATATCATCTGCCAAAAGTGATATAAGAGCTCAAAATAATCATGTGTAAATGTTGTACCATGCCTCCATTTTTAATCACTTCTATTGCTAGTTCATTTATAAACAAAGAGAACAGCATCAGACTTGTAATATCCCCTTGTTTTACCCTTGGTCACAGTTTATATAGTTAAATTTGCACCTGGGTGAATTCTAGCTCTCACTGCAGAGTACATGCTATGAATACACCGAAAGAGTTTCCTTTGATACATTTTCTTTTTACCAGAATAGGCCACAATAGATTCCTTTCTATAGAGTCAAAGGCCTTCTTAAAATCGATAAAGGCACAACAGAGTGTATGGTTAACACAAAATTGTTTTTGTATAAAAGCTAATAGTGTGTACATGTGATC
>CM031624.1:5535499-5549948 GCA_018398815.1 Conus ventricosus | reverse complement strand
ACCAGTGTAAAAATTCTTGAGTTACTATTGGCTTACCTGGTTACTTGTCTTACAAGTAAGTTGTGCAGTGTCTCGATCATGAAGTAAGCAAAATGATCTCTTTAGAACTGTATAGGGCTACAAGAGGAAATTTTGGTCTCCGAACCTGTTCTTCAAAACAAAGAACTAGGGCCATTTTCTGAAACAAAATCTTTCTCCCACGTGAAATCCGTTCGCTTCAATCGATGTTCTAGTTGCATACCTCTGTGTCCTGTTTTCCTCGGCAATTATGTACGTTTTGCACGAGAATGTGTCAACTGCTGTGCATCAGCCAACGGGTACCCTCCCTTTTCAACCTGCTGTTTGTTGTGGAACTTTTCTTCGCTTTCTTTCTCTGTGTTGGAGAAACCAAACCATTAACTATCCTTAGCTGTTTATCTGCCTGGGTACTGTACTGCTGTCCTCCCCTCGTCAACTACCTGTTCGGTCTTAGGAAGGTCTTATTGTCTGGTGACGTGCACCAGAACCCTGGCCCAGAATCCATGGATGAGAAAAATGGACCTGATCCTGCAGAAATTTTCAGTTTTAGAGAATAAGCAAGAAGGACAGTCCGCTGAGATTCTGCAGACAGTGAATCGCCATGGTGATAGTCTGAAGAAAATTGAAGACAGGCAGATGGCAATGGAAGAAACTATCTCACTTTTAGTGCAAGAAACACAGGAGACTAAGCAGGCAGTGAGGCAAAACAGTGAGGATATCGAAGATGTGAAGAGAGAACAGGAGGAGCTACGGGAGACAGTGGCTTGTCTGCAAGACGAAATCGACACTCTGGAACGCTTCTCAAGGCGAAATAACGTGAAGTTCTTCGGAATCCCTGAGCCAGAAGATGAGGGGCCAGAATCGTGTGCTGATGCCGTTACGAACATTCTACGATCGTACATACTGAATCCAGGGTGGCCAGATGACGTTATAGAACGTGCACACAGACTAGGAAAGCCCGAGGTGCCAGTGCTCAACCGCGCCCCGTGATCGCCAAGTTTCAAAGATGGGGGAATCTCATGCGCCTGATGACAAACAAGGACGCGCGAGCAGACATGAAACAAGATCAGCTGACTGTCTCACAGGATTTGAAACGTAAGCAATCGGCACAGCTGAGACAACTGAAACTGAAAGGGGAAATTTGGGTACTTCCTCAAGGGGAAACTACATGTGAAACCTCAACGTGAAGCCCTACCAAGAATCGAACTCCTGAGCCGGAGGAACGCCACGCCATTCGGGGCATCTCCTGGTCTTGCAACCACTATGGATCGCCTTCCAGGGAGATACCCCCACCCAGTACCTCCTCCGAATGTCACGCCTTCTGTCAACAGAGGGGTTTCCCTTCTACCTCGTTTTCTAAGACTCAGTCAGTTACTGACAAAGGGGATTCCCCCAACGTCACATCGCGCTCACAATCTCCCCACCCCTCCCCACTCCCCTCCACCCCCTACCAGAGATAAAGGACAGAAAGGGAATGAACGGCAATCCAACCTGCGGGACGCATGGGGCAGTAAAACACGTGCATCTCGTTCTTCCTCCTCGCGAAACAAGAAATGAAGATTAGGCCGACGCCCGGGGTCCACATTCTTTCATTGTCAATGTGGGCTTTAGGAAACATGGATTTATCAATATTTTTCAAACTTTTTCATTCACAAATAATGCCAATGTTACTGTACGCAGCGGAACTCTGGGGATTAACTAAATTTCAGTCGATTGAATCAGTTCATTTGTTTGCATGTAAGCGCTTGTTAGGTGTTAGTCGCAAAAGTCCAAATACAATGATATGTGGAGAAACAGGCCGATATCCTTTGTATAGTGATACTGCTCTAAAGTCAATAAAATATTGGTTTAAACTCCAAAGTATGTCTATCCATAGATTTCCTAAACAGGCACATCTCATGATCTTGAATAAGATCCCCGAATTTACCTATGGTCACTCTAATTGTCATAAACTGGTCTATATCTGTTAAAACATGTCTTGATACTTTTGGTTTTTCAGATGTTTGGATCAGTGGAGGGGTTGGGAATGAAACTATTTTTCTTAAAGAATTAAAGCAGAGAAGGAGCGATTCATACATTCAAGACTGGCATTCAAAACGTTCTAAAAGTGAACGGTTTAGTACATATATGTCTTTCAAATCATCCTTCCAATTAGAAAATTTCTTGTCAGCTATCACTATAAATAAATTTCGTTATGTTTTAACTAGATTAAGACTTGGAATGTGTGCTCTGAATATAAATAACAGATATAAAGAAAAATCAAAGAAATGCGCGTTTTGTGATATGATAGAACGTAAACTTCATTTTTTTGTTAGAATGTCAAACATATACATTTCTAAGAGAAAAACATTTGTCAAAGTACAACCAACATACATTCTTCAATGAAGAATGCTTAGCTCAAATGTTACAATCTGATGATGTCATGCTCTTACGAAATTGAGCAATGTATATAATTTATGCATTTAAGACTAGATATACGCATTTTAAATAATAAGTAAAGCTGCACTCTTGTAATTGAATAGCTGTCTTAATGTTTTTGTATGCTTAATTTCACATGCCAATGTAACTCCCTTGACTTTAGTTTGATTTTGATGTGGGATGTTATACTTATTTTTGCGTGTTGTCTTTATGTTATCTGCTTTGATTCACTCATGATAACGTGTATCCATTGTATACAGGCCGGTGGCGTTAAGTTAAAGTTTCCGAGTTCTGAGTTCTCTCTCTCTCTCTCTCTCTCTCTCTCTCTCTCTCTCTCTCTCTCTCTCTCTCTCTCTCTCTCTCTCTCTCTGCTAAGGTAAATATACTGGAATGGATCTGAATTGTCCACTAAGCAATAATAGAAAAGATGACGAATTGCATTTTGTTTTATGCTACTGCATGTCATCTTGTGTAAAGGACCAACACATTTCAATGAAGTTTTCCAGGGATGCCTGTCAATTTCCTTTAAATCTGCTTATGGGATCTCAATGTAATGTAAGAATTCTTTTTTTCCAAATTAACTTGTTCAAGGCATTTCAGTTTTGATCACTTATGACTCCTTTAAAGAGAAGTCCATCCAGTCTTTCTTGTGTTACATCAAATTCATACATTGTTGTTACTTTCTCCATGCCCCCTTCATAAAGGAGCAATGGTCTTTACATCAAATAAATCATCCGAGTTCTGAGCTCTCTCTCTCTCTCTCTCTCTCTCTCTCTCTCTCTCTCTCTCTCTCTCTCTCCTCTCTCTCTCTCTCTCTCTCTCTCTCTCTCTCTCTCTCTCTCTCCGCCTGGCTGCCACTGTGTCTGTCTGTTTCTGTCTCTATGTCTCTCTATCTCTCTCTCTCTCTGAATACTTGCCTGGCTTTGCATCGCAGCCGTAGTAATTGTTACATGTATTTCTGCACACTTTCTGACACGGTTTGCAGGGGTCTGGATAATGCCCGTATGTCCCCATTTTGCAGACTGTTTTGGTTGAAACAAAATTTATAGATTGATACCACATAAATTAAGAAAATACACATTCACACGCACCCACGCACTCTCTCTCTCTCTCTCTCTCTCTCTCTCCTCTCTCTCTCTCTCTCCTCTCTCTCTAATCTCTTCTCTCTCTCTCTCTCTCTCTCTCTCTCTCACACACACACACACACCACACACACACACACACACACACACACACACACACACACAAGCACGGACGCACGCTCGCACGCACGCACGCACGCACGCACGCACGCACGCACGCACACACACACACACACACACACACACACACACACACACACACCGCATCTTCCAAACCCCACCCCTCCTTTAAGAAATCATCCTGCATTCAGATATTTTGATTTCTGATGTTGAGAAAGCATATGTACGTTATTTAGTGCCATTGATGAATTCAACAGCGTTCTTCATGTGTGTGCTTTTCCATTTGGATCTAGACAATAATAGTGATAACAACAACAACGACAACAACAGCATTGATAATGAAATAAGAATAATAATAATAATAATAACGATAGTAATTATAATATTAACAGTAGTAATAATAATAATAATAATGATAGCAACAATAATTTTAAAAAAACCAATAATAATAATAATATGATAATAATGATGATAACAATCATTGCCATCATCATCATCACCGTGCCAGTGCGATAATGAATAGAACACCACTAATAATAACAATAATGATAATAACAATCATAATAATGATGATAATAACAATAATAATGATGATTATGATGATGATGATGATGATTATGATGATGATGATAATGATGATGATCAGAAGAAGAAGAAGAAGGAAAAGAAGAATGATAACAAATATTAATGATACTAATGGGGCTCTACTGCGTCCATCCTAACAACTTAGGCTGCAGGGCGCTTTCCAAGTTTCAACAATTAATGTCTCAAACACACCACACACACACACACACACACACACACACACACACACACACACACACACACACACACACACACACACACACACACACAACACACACATACACACACACACACGCACACACGCACGCGCGTGCGTACACATACTAGTACAGAGTGTCACATACAACATGGACACATACACTGTGTCACACGGTAAACAACTCATTTGTACAAGAGCAATGTGCGCAAGCATCAGGTAGCAATTTAGTTATATATCCAGGTGGTATTCTGCAACCGACGTTTAAACAAATAAGTTTTAGGTGCAGGACTTGACAGTCGGGATGGAACGGACATGACTTAGTTTGAAAGGTAGCGAATTCCAGAGTGTCGCGGCAGAAAATAAAAATGCCCTAGAAACATGCTGCTTTCGGTTATGAGAGGGAATACGAAAAATTCGGTCATCAGATGACCAAGGGATAGGAAAGTATATTTTGAAGAGGCCAGAGATATAGACAGGCGCTTTATGTGTAATAATCTCATGACATAGACATGCAGATACAACTGAGAATGAATAAAGAATTAACTCTAAAAATTTAGAGTACACATACCGATTCCATGCTCTGTGAGATGTCATTTCGTCTGCAAGAAACGCTGATGGCGATCGACAAAAGCAAAACTGAGTCACTGATGTACCTGATTGTTGTTTCGTAATTATACATTACTTTTGTGAAAGTTACCTTCATGTCCTGAAATATGCGTACATCGTTCTAAACTGTTTCATTTGGCGCAGCGATTATTTGTTACTGAATGCGTTTTCACTGAACTCTACCCAAAAGCCGAATAATTTATTGATTATCTCCTCTTTTTTCTACATTCGGCTTATTTGTATTGATGTGACCTTGACACCAGGGAAAGAATTTGCCCTATCACAAGCTGTAGTGGCAAGGGATGGAGTGCGCACCACGTTCACAGATGATGAGGAAGAGGAGGACTTGCCACCAAGTGTAAATATTATTGAAACAAAAGTCAGTTACCAAGATAATCAATGGTTTCCAACTGACTCGTTCATTGAGATAGGTCCTCTCCATAAGGGGGTGTTGGTCAGAGTATAGTGACAGTTCATAAGGGCTTCATTTGGGATTCTGCTGGATCAATATGGAGTGTAGATACCGAACTGAGAGATTGATTTGCAGTGATTTCCAATTAACAACCCCCACAGAGGAATAGCAAGTGTGGCTCATACATATAATATGAATATGTAATGGTTTAATTGCTCACATGTGTCATTTTTAGAGTTTGCTTTATTTCACTGTATTTTTTGTGCACAAGCACCTGGAGAGGCTGACCCTGAGGGACCTTTTACTTCAACATGTGCTTTCACATCTTTCGGATGCGCAGCTAAGAGGCAAGGGTCTTTAGGTAAGAAGCAGAAGCACTTCCAACAACAAAACACACACACACACACACACACACACACACACACACACACACACACACACACACACACACACACACACACACACACACACACACACGAAGCTGTCGAGGACCAGAGACTGGAGATGTACAGAACTCGGCCAAAGGCAGAAGGACAGGTTCAAATGGGATGTTACCCAGCGTCATGTGTCTGGACCTGCAGGGAGCTCTTTTAAGTGCTTTTTGATGATGAAGTCATCCAGACGATGGTTGACATGTCAGAAAAGTATGCACGCTCAAAAGAAAATAAAAAACTCAAAACAAGCCCGTGTGAAATGAAGGCCTTCCTAGAGATTCGGATACCTGAGCCTCACATCATCAAACACTATAACCAGACCATGGGAGGATCAAAATGTTGATCAGTGCCCTACAGCCATCAGATCTAAAAAGTGGCAGTGGTCCATTTTGGCATACTGCCTTGGTGTGAGCTGCAGCAGACTTGGCACCTGTACAGAGAAACACCCACCAGACAGGAAAAGCCTCTTGATTTGCTGGCAGTATGTCGTTCTATTGCTTAGACCTACCTGACCAGTGCACCCAGGACCAAGGGAGCTGGACAGCCGAAGTGCCCAGGGAAAACATTCATGACAAGAAAGTGTCCACTACCGTCCGATATAATGGAATCAACCATCTTATAAACCCTTGGCCTACCCAGCTTCTCTGTGCTGTTTTTGGCATGACAACTGATACAAGATATCAGAAGTATAGAGGAGGACTGCATGACACATGCTTTGCGGTTTTCCATACTCAGTGACCGCAGTGTCCAGGACGGAAGGACCATTACTCAATAGTAATGACAATCAGCATTTGCTATAGGAAATACTTTTTTTTAATGATTTTCCTCCCCCATCTACCTCTCATCTTCCACTTTTTCTACTGCAAAATAGCAAGGGACGTTGTTTGCAGAAGAGTTTCCATTTCATGTTTCAGATACATTTTTGGGTACTAATTGTTACTTTGTATGATCATTTTCCCAAGTTTTCATTATGTTTCCTTCATAGTGTGTCTTCCTGCATAGTTCGTCGTCAAAGAATCATAGAAAAAATAAAGCAATGTCTCACGACACACACACACGCGCGCGCGCGCGCGCACGCGCTTTATGCCCACCCCTCACACACATTTTCGCGCGCGCGCGCGCGCGCGCGCTCCGCACGCACGCACGCACACACACACACCACCCACACACACACACCACAAACCCACACACACACACACACACATATATATATATATTATAAAATATATAAATATATATATATATAGAGAGAGAGAGAGAAGAGGGGAGAGAGAGAGAGAGAGAGAGAGAGAGACAAGGGTAGTAAATACCAGCAGAGATTTTTAAAAAATGCTCAACCGGACTGGGAGCAACATTTGTAAAAGATAAGGTCTAAAACTATACTACAGCGCTGTTTCATGCAATGCAATCATCAGGATGCGGGGGGTCTGTGCTGCCGGTGTTTTTATAACTGCTTGTGTTGTCTGTCATCACGTGCTGTCTGTGTTTTTCGGTGTGTTCGGTTCTTGTTCACGATAGGAATTTCCACTTGTGCCTGCAGTTGTTAACCATTTCTATCCTAGTATTTAAAGTTGCCAGTTGTGGTTTGCAAGTTTTATGTACTTTTCTGTTGAGCATAGGTTACATCTTTTTGAAATGTTGTTGTATGGTGCTGCTCTTTCTATGATTTTCCAGGATATATTGTAGTCTATCTTTTCTCTTTGAGCTTCCAGATGTATTTACTCAATTCTGTTTGGTTTTTGTATTTTTTCTTTGTTAATTGACTGTTTGTGGTTTGCATATCTAGTTTTAAAATTGGTTTTTCAGTGATACCTATAATGTTTCTTCTGCGTTTCTCTGATGTTACAGTGGCTTGGTACACAATGCTGTTGTAGAGGCATTTGTTGCTCAGAGGGCACGGGTTCTTTCTTGATACAGTTGCAGGATTTCCTTTCATCACCCTCGTTTTCTCTGTGCTGCTTTTCATTTTGTTGGTTAAATCAATGATGTTTTTAAGGTTGGGCAAAACATGAGTATGATAATTGATGCTGTTTTTGTTGAATATTGGATAATTTGTGCTCTTTTGGGAATGATGATGTTAGATCTAAAGAATTCTTTCCCTAATTTGTTTTCACTCGTCCGTCATATGGGGGTTGTACCATATGACTTTTTTTTCCCCTGTTCTTCTTGTTCTGCTCATGTCTTTAAATCTGGATCAAATTGTATTTTGGGTAGTTGTAGCCACTTTTGTGTAACGCTTCTTGTATTCAGCTGCAGCGTTATTGAATGCTGTTCGTTGCATAAACAGGTTGGATAAATCTTTTAATTTATCCCTCGGGGTATTGTTTTTAGTATGAAGGTGGATGGTTATTTTTTGATATTTACATAAACAGGTGTATCATTTGGTTTTTTGTATGGTTTATATATGGCGGGTTGAGGTCAAACTTTAAATATCTAGGTATTCACTATCTTTTTATTGCTTCTATAGTGATTTTTAGATTTTGGTTTGGAAGATTTTACACAGTTCTTTTTTCTTATTTTCAATTGTTTCTAGGTTGTCGTTCAGCGCAGCGAGGCCGTCATCCCTGTACATCCGACTTGTTTTTCCAAGTTTTTTTTAATGTTAGATAGTATGAAAGTCCGACAAGTTTGCAAGTTCGGCACCATCATACGATCCCATTGTGACTCAAAAGTTGAATTCTTGTTTGCGCTCTTGGTCCAGATTTCATTTTTGCTGTGTAGTAGAGTTTTTTGTATGGAAAATGATTTCCATTTCTGACCCTGATATTTCAGTGTATTTGCTGGCAAATTTTATAGCTTTTGGGGAGTAGATCTTCATCTATAGATGTGTAGAAGTCTACTATATCAAATGTTAAAAAACTGTATTAACTTGTTTTTTGAGTTTCCTGAACCATTGTATGGCTTCGTAGTGTTTTTTTCCCGGGTTGAGTTCAGTGTTCTCTCTTATGTTTTTATGGCTTTTTCTAAGATTTTTTGCTGATTTTCCTAATTCAGATTTGGATGGGTTATCAATCTGCATGTGGGGTTTTTCAGGGAAATTGGGTTGTGGTCTTTAAGTGTATGAAAGCTTCTCTTGCTGCTGTTGTCTCCACTCATCGCCCTTTAAGTCCATTTGGTGGGACAAGCTCCTTTTCTTTTTTTCTAATGTACTCGTATGTAGTTTTTTCAGCTTTTTTGTAATTTTTTTGGATGTTTTTGTCGAGAAGCTGTGAGTACTCTTTAGTTTCCATTTTGTAGAAGTTGCTGGTTTTGTCTGCCTTCACAAATATTTGTTTGTCATTTTGGATTTGTTTTGATTTCATTTTTCAACGATGTTTGGAATCATTGTTTGATTTTTTGAATTCTATATTGGCTATCATCCTTTTCATTTTATCCTCGAAGTCTTCATGTCTTCGATGGCTGGGGAGCTCGCCATGTTTTGAAGTCATAAGTGTTTTTTTTCTTCTCTCTTGGCATTAGGGTTTAAAAAGCAAAAATGAAATCGGACCAAGAGCGCAAACAAGAATTCAACTTTTGATGTCACAATGGGATCGTATGATGGGGCCGAAACTTGCGAACTTGTCGGACTATTTATACTAAACTAACATTAAAAAAAAATTGGAAAACAAGTCGGACTGTACAGGGATGACGGCCTCGCTGCGCTGAACGAACCCTAGAAACATTGAAAAAAGAAAAAAGAACTGTGTAAAATCTTCCAAAACCAAAATCTAAAATCACTATAGAAGCAAATAAAAAGATAGTGAACTACCTAGATATAACGTTTGACCTCAACCAGCACATAAATAAACCATACAAAAAACCAAATGACACACCTGTCTATGTAAAATATCAAAAGTAAAACCCTTCACCTTCCATACTAAAAACAATACCCGAGGCATAAAAAAAGATTACCAACCTGTCATGCAACGAAAACAGCATTCAATAACGCTGCAGCTGAATACCAAGAAGCGTTTTCACAAAAGTGGCTACAACTACAAACTACAATATGATCCAGATAATGACATGAGCAACACAAGAAGAACAGGAAAAGAAAGATCATATGGGACAACCCCCCATATGACGGACGAGTGAAAACAAATATAGGGAAAGAATTCTTTAGAATCCTAAAAATCATCATTCCCAAAAGGCACAAAATTATCCAAGATATTCAACAAAAACAGCATCAAATTATCATACTCATGTATGCCCAACCTTAAAAACATCTTTGATTAAACCCAAACAAAATGAAAAGCAGCACAGAGAAAAACGAGGGTGATGAAAGGAAATCCTGCAACTGTATCAAGAAAGACAGTGCCCTCTGAGCAACAAATGCCTCTACAACACATTGTGTACCAAGCCACTGTAACATCAGAGAACGCAGAAGAAACATATATAGGTATCACTAAAAACCCAAATTTTTAAAACAAGATATGCAAACCAAAAAACAGTCATTTAACAAAGAAAGATACAAAAACCAAACAGAATTGAGTAAATACATCTGGAAGCTCAAAGAGAAAAAGATAGACTACAATATATCCTGGAAAATCATAGAAAGAGCGCACCTTTCAACAACATTTCAAAAAAAATGTAACCTATGCTCAACAGAAAAGTACATAATACATGCAAAACCACAACTGGCAACTTTAAATACTAGGATAGAAATGGTTAACAACTGCAGGCACAAGTGGAAATTCCTATCAGTGAACAAGAACCAGAAACACACGAAAAACACAGACAGCACGTGATGACAGACAACACAAGCAGTTATAAAACACCGGCAGCACAGACCCACCGCATCCTGATGATTGCATTGCATGAAACAGCGCTGTAGATAGTTTTGACCTTATCTTTTAACAAATATAAAATATAATATATATATATAGTATATATATAATATATATATATATATATATATATATATATATATCAGTATATTAAAATGCCTAAAACATCTATATAGTGCTCAAACCCTTGGGGAGCAACATTAGTTAAAACAAGTAATAAGAGGAATCTTAAAACTATCTACAAATTTGTTTCTAGCGGCTTGGCTATCGTCAGGATGAAGTTTGGGTTGCCCACCGCCGATGTTATATAGCGTGTGAGGCCCAGTTGCAGCTGTTTTTGCGTGAGTGTTGGTTGCACGTGTTTTTGGGGGGGTTTCAGGTTGTTGTACGGGTGTGTTCACTAACAACGATTTCCATTAATGCCTGCAGTTATTTACTATTTCTGTTTTAGTATTAAGAGTTGCTAAGTGTGGTTTACATAGTATTAGCCATTTTTCAGTTAGGCATAGGTTGCATCTTTTTGAAATATTGCTGTATGGTGATGCCCTTTTTATGATTTTCCAGGATATGTTATAGTTTATTTTTGCGTCTTTACGTTTCCCAATGTATTTGCTCAATTCAGTTTGGTTTTTGTATTTTTCTTTGTTGAATGACTGTTTGTGGTTTGCATATCTGGTTTGAAGTGGTTTTCAGTGATCCCTATGCATGTTTCATTTTCATTTTCTGATGTCACAGTAGTCCTGGTATACAATGTTGTTGTGAAGACATTTATTGTTTAGTGGGCACTGCTCTTTTTTGGTGCAATTGCAAGATTTCCTTTCTTCAACCCTTCTTGGCTGTGTTGATTTTCATTTTGTTGGATGCGTCAATTAGTTATTTTGAGGTTGGGCATACATGAGTACGATAGTTTGACAGTGTTTTTGTTAAATATTTTGGACAGTTTGTGTTCTTTTGGAAATGAAGTTGTTAGGATTTTGAAGAAATTTTTTCCCTATGTTTGTTTTGAGTTTCCCGTCGTATGGGGGGTTATACCATATGATTTTTCTTTTCTATTTTTCTTGCTTGTATTTGTGTTGTTATCTGGGTTGTATTGTAATTTGTAATTGTATCCACTTCTTTGTAGTGCCTCCTGGTATTCTACTGCTGCATTGTTGAACACTCTCTCACTGCATGACAGGTTTGATAGTCTCTTGTTTATGCCGTGTGGTATGGTCTTTAATACAGATGGTGGATGGTTACTTTTGGTGTGTACATAAAGAGGTGTATCGTTGGGTTTCTTGTATGGTTTATAATGTGATTGTTGAGATCCAGTGTTATGTCTAAGTTGTTCACTACCTTTTTATTTGCTTCAATGGTAATCTTTAAGTTGTGGTTTTGGAAGATTTTGCATAGTTCTTTCTTCTTGTTTTCGATGGTCTGGGATTGTTGGTTTAGTGCAGCAAGGCCATCGTCTCTGTATGTCGGACTATTAGTTCGAAATCGAGAGATTTTGAGCAGAGTGTTAACAGTAGAAGGACGCAACTTCCTAGAAGGAACATAGAGATGAAGGAGATATGAAAGGTAGGAAGGAGCTTGACAGCCGCACCAAGTGTCGCTATGACAGTCCCGTTAATCTGCTGATAAGAAGAGGTGGGTGTCGGTCTAAACAACGGTACCGGGTGTTTCAACCTGATGGTTGTATTCACCAGCCTGCAGACACAGCAGACTGTTTCCTGCGGCTTACTGTTATGACACGACCCTTTACATTTCTTGACGTCCTTGCCTCACAACCATTCCACAACAGTCTGCAGCCTAAACTCGATAAAACGCTGCATGGACCGTAACTGTATGGCCGTTCATGAGACCATCTGGAGAATCAGCAGAAATAAAAGTAGCTACCAGCTGCAAGCTAAAGATCTCCACAAATGTTGACTCACAACATGAGATGAAATCTGTACCAATTCCAAGCTCTGCACCTGACCAAACGAAACATAACCGGCAGACAATTTCAGGCAATCAGATCTACCATGACATCGCCTCCTTTAATTCCGTAAAGATGGGGACCGTGACTGTCTTGGGATATCCCAGATGGTTGATGACTATATGGGACACATTCTTCAAGACTAGAACAAGCACAAACCACGTCCGGCTTAGACGGAATATATCACATCTCACAACATAGACGTGAAGGTTTGGTGTCCCAGCCGAGATCGACTGGCTGTGATGGATGTGTAATATACTGACAGTGAGCTGTTGATCTATGTTGCCTGAGAAGGAATGTTCTGAAACATTTCTACTGTATCCTATCTACCACTCAGTTCTGTGTGAGAGGACAACTGAAAAAAAAGAAAGAAAAAAATATGGTCGCATATGAATGTCAGCTTCACTGACAATATTCTGAGAACTTAATAATAATAATAATAAGGAACATTTAGTGCGCTTAATCTTAAACAAAAGCCCTAAGCGCTTACAGCAATAAGCCCTAACACACACACAGACACACACAAACACACACACCCACACAAAACACACACACGCACACACACACACACACACACACACACACACACACACACACACACACACACACACACACACACACACACACATGCACACACCCACACACCAGCGAAGGAGCAGAAAAAATTATGTTTTGAAGAGAGTAGTTTTGAGGAGGACTTGAAAGAAGAAAGACTGTTTGAGTTTCGGAGTGCATAAGGGAGATTGTTCCAGCAGGAAGGAGCCTGAAAAGAAAAAGAACGTTCACCAAGTGTTCTGGCCCGAAAACGAGGGATTTGCAGAATGCGAGTGTCAGAGGAAGAGCGAAGCTGTCTAGAAGGGGTATAGGTCGACGAAGTTTAGAGAGGTAAGATGGAGCGAGGCCGTCCAATGCCTTGTAACAGAGCAAGAAAGTTTGTACTTGATGCGTTTTTCAACAGGAAGCCAGTGCAAAGATTTAAGCAAGGGAGAAACATGAGAGGTTTTCGGAGATTTCGAGACAAGGCGAGCGGCATTATTTTGAACTTTCTGCAATTTTGCAAGAAGATTCTGTGGACAACCAGCAAAAAGAGAATTACAGTAGTCAGTCTGAAATAATGAAAGCAGAAACCAGAGTCTTGGTGGCTTCTTCAGACAGAAGGTGGCGCACAGAACTGATTCGGCGAAGCTCCAAGTAGCAAGCACGGCAGATAGAAGAAATTGATTTTGAAAAGAGAGTGTCTGATCAAGTACAACGCCTAGATTTTCGCACAGTGGTAGAGGTCTGAATGAGAGAGGTACCAAGTTGGACAGAAGAAGGAACAGAGATTGTAGACATGAGCCGTTTTGGAAGAATGAAGATCAGTTCAGTTTTGTCATTGTTTAACTGAAGTTTGTTGCAAGTCATCCATGCCTTTATGTCAGAGATGCAGAGCTGTGAGCGATCGATGATGGAGGAGAGGAGAGAGAAATATCACCAGAAATGTAGATTTGATTGTCATCAAGAAGCAGTGGTGTGAAATGTTATGATGGGCTACGATGTCAGAGATGGGTTGGGTATATAGAACAAACAAAAGGGACCAAGGCCCAGAGCCTTGGGGAACACCATAATTCAAGTCAGCAGAGCTTGAAGAAAAACCATTAACAGGACAATTTGGGTTCGACCAGAAAGGTAAGAATGAAACCATGCAAAGCGTGAGAAGAGATGCCAAAAGTATGTTGAAGCTAGTGAGGAGGGTGGAAGTGATCAATGGTGTCAAAGGCCCAGCGGACAAGTCGAGAAGAGAGAGCAGTGAAACCTGACCGTTATCCAGAGCAGAGAGAAGATCGTTTATTATTTTCAGCAGACCCAGTTT
>CM031624.1:5517999-5530499 GCA_018398815.1 Conus ventricosus | reverse complement strand
ATTCTCGTCAACTTTAACCAGTAGTGAATACAGCTAGCGGTAGCATTTATGTAAACCGGTATCTATTTGTCCTTCTTACACAATATCATTCGGTGATTGTATTTGAACTCCCCAGAAGTTTTTAAGAGCAAAAAGACGTACTTTTTCACAAAAGTGTGCAGCATTATTTAGCCCCCACAATTCAGCACCATACTGAACGATTGGTTGTATATTCGCATCAAATAGTTTTAAATATACAGCAAAAAAAACTGGATTTTAACTTACGTATCTTTTGCAATATACTTAACAACGCATGCTTCACTCTGCAGGCAAGGTTCTGACAGGAAATAGTAAATCTCAACCCTGTTGAAAAATGAATGCCTAAATATTTATAAACAATTAACAACAAGCATAAGATCCCAATGCTGACTAGCTGCGAAGTACCCTCCTTTTCTAAATACAACTATATTACTATTATTCATATTTACATTCAGATGGAGTGTTGTTGCTGCCCTATATAGACTATTTAGTTGCGTCTGTAGCGCAGCTATTGTTTCCTACAGAAGAGCTATATCAATCTGCCAAAAGTGATATAAAGAGCTCAAAATAATCATGCGTAAATGTTGTACCATGCCTCCATTTTTAATCACTTCTATTGCTAGTTCATTTATAAACAAAGAGAACAGCATCAGACTTGTAATATCCCCTTGTTTTACCTTGGTCACAGTTTATATAGTTAATTTTGCACCTGGGTGAATTCTAGCTCTCACTGCAGAGTACATGCTATGAATACACTGAAAGAGTTTTCCTTTGATACCATTTTTTTTTTACCAGAATAGGCCACAGTAGATTCCTTTCTATAGAGTCAAAAGCCTCGATAAAGGCACAATAGAGTTATGGTTAACGCAAATTGTTTTTGTATAAAAGCTAATAGTGTGTACATGTGATCAGTGGTAGAATATCACCTTTTAATCCCAGCTTGATATTTCCCTGTGATATTATGCATCTCAATCCATTCTTTGAATCATATTGTTTACTCCAGAAATTTAAACTTTACTGCTTGTATCACATAATGATATCCTTCTGTCAATACTGGGATCGTCTACATTACCTTTAAAAAATAAAGGTAAGACAATAGTTTCTGTCCAGTCATCTGGGAATATACCCTTATCAAACAAAGTGTTAAACAGTTTTTTAAAGAAAAGAAGTCAATCACTCGATCACCAGCATTTTCAGCAGCTCGCCATAATTTCATGTGGACCAGCGGATTTACTGTCTTTAACTTCTTATAGCCAATAACACTTCCCTCTTCTCTAGATATTGGGCGGTTCATGGAACTATCATCGTCATATTCATTAAAAAAAATATCATCAATGCTGTCGTTAGATAAAGTTGATTTGTTTCCTAAATTTGTTTCAAAACAACTCTTAAACATGTTTATACAAATCATCAAATGTTATATTGTTACGTGGCTGCTGTCGTTTTGAAGAAATTGTATGGACATTTTCCCCCAAACTCCGTTTGATCACTTATCAAATCAACTAACGACCTAACAATTACTCATTGTGCTGATATCTTTAAATTTTATTACATTCTTATACTCTCTCCAAGCTATGCAGTAAGCATCACGATCAGAACTATCCTTCGTTTGCCGAATATGTGTAGCAATCCTTTTGCTTTCGATTTTCTTATTTTACATTCTTTGTCATACCAATCATTTTTTTCATCAGTATTGTTCAACAGAACTGTTTTCTCCAACGCAAGAACAGTACATTTTAACACATAAAAGAAACATATTATTCAAGGCTTCATTGCAGTCACGATCAATCATATCAATAGCACTGTCAAGAGACGACAATGCTTCCTCTGATGCATTGCATTGACATAAGTATGTTCAAAATAAGGCTTCCAAACAAACCTTTTTTTAATAACTTCACGGTCAAAGACACAGGGTTTAGATTCGGCAATTCAAAATGAAGCTTGACGGGTAAATAATCAGATTCCAATCGTTTCTGATACAAAATAAACTGCAAGACGATAGAACAAGTGAAAATTATTCTCAAGATATCAGAAAATAGTCATTTACACTACACCCTGACTCTGAAAAATAAGTGTTTGTGCCCATCGAGGTCCCGGTGACATATTCCATTAATACAAACAATCCAAGTGAAGTACACATATCCACAAACATTTCCCATAGCTGTTGATTATACTGTCGGAAGAATTTCTTTCCGAAAAATTGGAGCAACTGGCTAAATCAACACTATACTTATCATGCTCATTAAAAAATGTTCTGAGAAACATTTGCAGCTCTACTGTTCAAATCTCCAGATAGAATCACAACTATTTTGTTCAAATCAAGCATACAATCAGTAAGGCATTCTTCAAGAGAACATATACCGTTGTCTATATCAAAATAAGCATAATACGGTGAACCCTCTGGGGGCACATATGCACAAACATATGACACATATTCTGCTAAATCAAACAAAATTCCGTCAATCAAAAAGAAAAGAGCATTTGAGCAATCTACCTGGAGTTCTCTGACATAGTGCACAAAATCATTCTTAATCAGACGAATTAACCCCCCTGAACGTCTGTCCTGTCTAGTGAACTTAAAAGCAGGTTTGCTAAACATAGTATAACCCATACACATATCAAATTCAAGATTTTCCACAGAAGTCTCTACAAGACAGTTGCAGTCAAATTTGTACAAACAAAAAAGAAAAAAAATATATAATGTGAATGTTAGAAAGAATTTCATTAATATTCCACTGCAGGAACAAAAAATATTTTCCATGTGTATCATTTATTTTATCTGTGTTATCATGCAAACTATGTTTACTTTTGTTACATTTCTCGTTACGTCTTTCATGATCCGACACTGACTGCTCTCTCTCTCATTGGCATAAACAGGAATAAAAGCATTGTCATCGCTGCTACACTTTGTTTCTTTCGTGACCACCCCCTATTGTTATCCGCAGTAACACCACGTGCTTTCTCTGAAATATGTCTCTGCTCTATATTAAAATCACTCCTAGTTCTCTGGTCAGCCGTGTCATTACCATTGTCATCAGACGGAAAACATGCCCATTTTTCACTTTTATAACAATACCTTTCACTATAATCAGAGGAAACAAAATCTGAAAGCTGGTTATTCAATACATTCCCATCACTATTTATAAAACTGTCATGCCCGGCGCCACCACAGAACCCATATTTACACTGCCATAGGCAGAACGTTCACTCACTGTGGCAGCATCATTGTCACCATCGCACACCTTCTTCTCCGCACGGGATTTTTGCACACACCACACTGAAGATAATGGTGTCACTGTAGGGCGGCCTTCCCCTATATTATTTCCTTGATGTTTTGTCCATCACTGTCGTCAAGGTCATACTTCTTCCCCTCGATAAGTAGACGGTCGAAGATCATGGCCACACCTTTTCCCTCACTGTTTAGTTGTTTTTGTTGTTTGTTTGTTTGTTTTTTGTTTTGTTTTTTAAAATGAGGGGTAAGTTTCCTCCTTGCCTCTCTGACTCCAAGTGAAAAGTCTTCCCTAAACACCTGTGCTCCCTTAAGCTTATGTCTTGCCTTCAAGGTCTTAGCTTTGTCCTTGCAGAACGTACAGCAAGCGATGACCGGCGAGCTGTTCTTTGAATTCAGGCGTTGGACTCAGTCGAAATGGATGTCTCCAGCAATAACCAGCTTGTCCACAAGCAAGTCATGGACAAGGTTTGCACAGTCTTGCTGGGTTTCATTTTCCCTCCGAAAAGTCCATGAAAAATCAGGTTGTTTCGTTTTGAACAGCATTCCAAATAATCAAACTTTTCCTCCAAGAAATCCATTTTCTTCCGTAGGCTGTCGTTGCTGGTGCAGAGACAATCACCTCCTGCTTCAAAGAATCCAACCTCTACATGGAACGCAGCGAATCCATCACTTACGATTTTCAATCGCCTCTCATTACATCAAATTTTGTGTTTAGCAACTGGATGCATGGACATCAGATCGAGATTTTAAGGATGTTGGGTGGTTGGTGTAGTTCTTAAAGAACTAGTTAGCGTAGGTCCTGAGAGCATGTCCACAATTATCCTGCGGTCTCCACTCATTAGGTTGTTTCTGTTGCAGAGAGGTCTCACACCAAAGGGGTGTGAGAGAGGGCTTGCCAAACAAACTGAACACGCAGCAACAGCCCTGTCCTCACCAGACACATGCAAACCTTACATTGTTCTACACAACATGTACTGAATGATATATTGTTCTGTTTGTTGCATGTTTACGTGTATGTTTGTTAGTGCGTTAAGGTTCTTAGAAGCAAGTTCTTAACTGACGGCGGCCTCAATGCAAAAAAAAAATGTAGACGAAGGCTCCCCTGGGCTTGGTTGTCCACTCCAGCACCGGTCAAGGAACCACCCTGGATCAAGGGTGGTTCAGGGAACTGGACAAACGGTACAGTGGGACAGGTCCCGGCCTCTCCCAGGGCAGACCCAGATCAGAAGGACGGGGCCAGGCAGTTGCAGGAACCTCGAGCTGCAGTCCTCTCCTGTTTACACTCCTATGCAACAACGATGGCGCAGTCTGACTTAAAGATCTTCAAACAAGAGGCTCCAGTACGTAGGCACCGGTAACGGGCAGCCGCTCCACTAAAGAAATCCGTTGATGGTATCAATGTTCTCCACAATAGGCTGGGATGTGTCACTGCCACGCTCAAAGCGTGCAGATGCAGGAAAATATATGATTATAGTTATACTATTTCAGCATCCACCGGGTCGATCCACTGCAAAAATATGAGGAGTCGTGCAGAGGGGGGTTTGTTGTCAGTCGATCACAGCCAGTGTCCAAGGTGAAAAAAGACATCTATTTTAATTTGCATTTCTTCATTTTCCCAGTTGTTGTGGCTGTATCAATCTATCAGGTACAGGATATAATTATGAGCAGGCGTGGGACTTTTTTTTATTTATTCTTTTTGTTTTCTTGGGAGGGGAGGGGGGAGGGCATGGGTAGGGCGGGTAAATTGGTGTCTGCTTGTTTGTTCTGTGTGCTCTGTGTTGGCATTTGCACCACACGATTATGATGTCGTAAACAGCATTTGCTTGGTGTATGGACGTATATTATCCCACCATGGGAGCGAGAGTTGCTCTTCATGTTCTGTATTCAATTAAAAATACCCTGATGTACTCATTCTACTAAAACAGCTTCTTTGTTTGCTTGTTTCCTCAAAAGGCATACCTTGCAAGAAATAAACTGATTTTTTCATTTTTTTTTCTTTTTTTTTTTTTTTCTTTCTTTGTCAAATATTGAAAGACGTCGTCACGTCTTTTCTATGAATCATTGAGGCCCTGACAATTTACTGAAATAACAGGGGGGGGGGGGGGAAACTTTTCTACAATGCTCCCTGTCAAAACTTTCAGCCATATACACTGAATACAAGATTCAAAGACAGCATTTGAAACAGTACTTGAAAATATGAACAATAACAGAGATTGATATGCAGCCAGGCCAGTTCTAAGCCACAAAGCGAGTGTATGCACTTAAATGTCACAAAATGAATATTCTGTATCGGCCAAGCAATTATATACCAAAACAGTTCACAGTTTGTAAGCAGGCATGGTTTCTATGCAAGCGTAAGTATAGTTGGTTGTGTCCAGATGTGTGAGTGCATAGTTCATGTGAGTGGCAGTGAGTGGTGTGCCGTCATGTGTGTCCATACGTTCATGATACAAAAATGGACACAACGTGCACAAATTGTAAACAACCAAAAATACCCCCCTCCCCTCCCCCAATGCGTAATGGGAATATACAGAGAGAGAGAGAGAGAGAGAGAGAAAAGAGGTGAGAGAGAGAGAGAGAGAGAGATGAGAGAGAGGAAGAGAGAGAGAGAGAGAGAGAGAGGAGGGCAAGATTTTTTTTTTCCTGCTCAGCAAACATTCTTGTTTCTGTGTGCTGTGGCATTTGTGTGAGGCGATTTTGTGTCATAAGCAGTACTTGTTTGGAGTTATGGTCACATAACTATATGCCATCACGGAAGCAAGATTTACCCTACTTGTTCTTTATCTAAAATGACAATGTTAACAACGATTCTCAGGCCGATGGTCTTGCTGAATACAGATTGTATTGCAAATCAATCCACTTCATTCATGAGTGTGTAGTTTATATACCATACTCTCTCTCTCTCTCTCTTCTCTCTCTCTCTCTCTCTCTCTCTCTCTCTTCTCTCTCTCTCTCTCTCTCTCTCTCTCTCTGTGTGTGTGTGTGTGTGTGTGTGTGTGTGTGGTGTGTCACACACACACACACACACACACACACACACACACACACACACACACACACACACACACACACACAAAGTTATTACCTACATATTTCTGCTTACTTTGATAAAGACGCATTTCTTTGTCGACTTAGCACATTCATCTTTATCACACGTGTATCAGTTCACTGATCCTGATGAAGCATTTCAATTCTCGCACAAGTCATTTACTTACATCTATGAAAAACATGCTCCCTTTATAACTAAAAAAAAAGTAAAACATTCCCCCAAGCCTCCTTGGTTGACTGATGCCATCCAGGATGTGATACGTGAAAGAGACATGCTGGTTAAAGCAAAACAATTTCAAGATTTAAAAAAAAAAAAAAGAAAGAAAGAAAACGAAATAAAGTTACGACAATGCTTCGTTCAGCGAAAAAGAAATATTTCCGAGATCTTGTATTAGAAGGTTCTAATAATTCTAAATCGATTGGAAAGCTATTAACATTCTTACAAAAAGAAAGTCGATAAAATGTCTACCTCTATTAAAGGGTTTTCAACTGTTGATTTAAATCACTATTTTTTCTAATATATCTTCCTCAGCCATAACAAATGATATGTCCTCCATTAATGATCTTGAGTTACTACAAGACTTTTGTTATTCTAACAATATAACCTCGGGAGCTGTCGTCCCTCCTATTACGGTGTTGACGTTTACGTTCATCTTACACATCGCAAGCAGACATGCACACGTGGCCTTGATGATTTAGATGGCAAAATTCTTAAATCATGTGCTCCTATCATCACAGACTTTGTAACTTGCTTTTACAATCTCTGCATTGACAAAGGCTATTTCATATATTCTCAAGCAAGCAAAAATTATTCCTGCCTATAAACCTGGTGATGAATCTAACCCATCAAATGCAGACCTATTTCAATATTATCAGTCAGGTGGAAACCTTTGGGAAAACGTATCTATAGACATATAATGTCACATGTTTCGGAGAAAAACTTGCTTCATCCCAATCAATCAGGATTTAGAGAAAACCATTCATGCCACACTGCTTTAACTAACCTCGTCGAGGATTGGCTCGTTGATGTCAATGATAACAAATTCACGGGAGTATTGTTCGTCGACATTGCAAAATGCTTTCGATGTCATTGACCATGATTTGCTGCTACGTAAGCTAGCCGTATATAGACTTTCTGATCAAGCTCTTTCTCTTGTCAGATCTTTTCTTTCTAACCGCCATCACAAGGTTTTTTGGGTAACCAACAATTCAAATTCCAGACACAAAAATTTGGTGTTCCCCGAAGATCCGTTCTTGGTCCTCTACGTTTTTCTCTCTATATTGATGATCTTCCCTTATACGTTACAAGAGGCGTATGTGAACTGTTTGCAGTGATATGTCTATTCATTCGAGCCATTCTTATTTGAAGCAATTATCCACGACTCTGCAGAACAATGTTAATCACTTAATTGATTGGACTGAGCTGAACAACATGTCATTGAAGGACAAAAAAAACTAAATAGATAATGATAACTTCGCGACAAAAAACAGCAAAAATAACCTTCAGTTTGCATTCTATACGCATAGGTAGTACATTCATGAAGTTGATACTTACAAAGTTCTGGGTGTTACTATCGACAATAATCTTTCCTGGTCACCCCATATCGATAGTTTATGCAAACGTGTTTCCCAAAAGTTATTTCAACTTTCAAAAATTAAGAATTTCCTCCATGTTACAGCTTGAAAGAAATTCTTTCATGCATTTATTTCATCATCTATCGGCTATGCGTCTACATTCTTTGATAAATGCATTACAAACACAATAAAGTATCTAAACAGGATCTATCAACGCTCTCTGAAGTCAGTACTTTTAAAAGCTACTAGTTTCACGACTGAAGACTACTTAGCGCTGGAGATCCTTCCATTATCCTATAAACTACGGTTTTACAAAGCAGTTGGGATGTATTGAAAAATGAACGGATTTGCTCCCTGTACATTAGCCACATGATTTCCGCGAAATCAGCCAAGATACACCAATAATGTTGTAATGAGAAAAACCCATAATTGATCTTTATAAAACAAGCCTCGCCTACTCATGAGCGGTTAGGAACTCCTTACCAAATTACATGAAAGATAAAACAATAGTATCAGCTCGTTTAAATCAGCTTACAAAACAATTCTCTTCGGGCACTAAAAACTTTTTAAAAAGTACACGACATATTTTAGATATCATGATATTCCTCCCCATGTCATGTAATGCGAAAGAAAGAATATAACAGACATTGTGGCCATTGTTACGTTTAAACAGTGCTGTACAGTTTGTTGGCATTATTGTTGTTGTTGTCATTGGATCATTTCCTTCATACCTGTGTGTGTGTGTGTGTGTGTGTGTGTGTGTGTGTGTGTGTGTGTGTGTGTGTGTGTGTGTGTGTGTGTGTGTGTGTGTGTGTGGTGTGTGCGCGCGCGCGCGCGAGCACGCTCGTATGGATACATGCATGATTTTGTCGTTTGCTTTTGTAGTATTAGTCTGCACTTCTTATAGTTTACAAGTTGACTAGTGTATTCACTATTTCCTCTTTTGCAGCTATATTGACTTGCGTGTTGTCCATGTGCTTTTTTCCCCCTTTTTCTTTTTTTCCCCGGGCTGGGTGGAAAAAAACAAACCATGCGCAATTTGTTTATCTCATTACCCGGGTTAAATAAGATTTCGTTCGTTCATCCATTCTCTCTCTCTCTCTCTCTCTCTCTTCTCTCTTCTCTCTCTCTCTCTCTCTCTCTCTCTCTCTCTCTCTCTCTCTCTCTCTCTCTCTCTCTCTGTGTGTGGTGTGTGTGTGTGTGTGTGTGTGTGTGTGTGTGTGTGTGTGTGGTGTGTGTGTGTGTGTGTGTGTGGTGTGTGGTGCGTGCGTGCGTGCTGAAGCATGTGCGCATGCGTGCATGGATGCGTGCATGTGTGTGTGCGTGTGTGTGTGTGCGTGTGTGTGTCTTGTGAGTGCGTAGCGTGCGTGCGTGCGTGCGTGCGTGTGTGTGTGTGTGTGTGTGTGTGTGTGTGTGTGTGTGTGTGTGTGTGTGTGTGTGTGTGTGTGTGTGTGTGTGTGTGGTGTGTGTGTGTGTGTGTCGTTTGTGTGTGTGTGTGTGTGTCTGTGCGTGAAGCATGTGTGCGTGCGTGCGTGGATGTATGCATGTGTAAGTGTGTGTGTGTGTGTGTGGTGTGTGTGTGTTGTTGTGTGTGTGTGTGTGTGTGTGTGTGTGTGTGTGTGTTGTGTGTGTGTGTGTGTGTGTGGGTAATTCGAGAGTACTTACTTAAAGGCGTGAATGTTTGGACCAAAACTATTTACTCGGAGCTGAACGAATACTTTGTTATGCCGTCCACAAGCAGCGTAACGGCAGCAAAGCATTTCGCCCGTAAATGCCTGTAAATGATATGCAGACTGAATGTTAATTTCTGCACATAATACATGGCAATTTTCACACACACACACACACACACACACCACACACACACACACACACACACACACACACACACACACACACACACACTTGCGCGCGCAATTTTTCGCACATAATGAAAATCATATCACAAAACGGTAGGCAATGACAATAATAAATGATGTTGATTTGATGCTTCACCTAAGAGACAGCTTAAGAACATGTGGTGTTCTTACCTGGGCGCTATCATGTCAGGCTACACGTGAGGCAGAGAAAGTAAAGCAGCATATTCTGTACGACGCCAATCTTCAAACTGCTTGAGGACTGATTGGCGTTAGTTTCATCTCTGTCCGTCATCTCTTTCTCTGACCATCTGCCATCTGGTGACACCCTGCCTCCCCACCCCACCCCCTCCTTTCCCTCATGGTACTTGGTCTTGCACCATTGCCCAGCCAGTGAAGACAGCCTTTGTATACTCTAGCTGAACTGGCTTTCCAGTGGTCTCATTTAGAAGTTTTGCAGAGGAGATCAAATAATTTCATCGGATTTCCAATAATTTCTCTAGTGTTCAGCGTGTCTTATTTGTTCTCGTGGTCTCTGCTCTTCTGCTTTTATAACTGGCTGGGGACATATTTAGAAATAGTGACGGGGTTAGTAACTGCCAAGGACACAGACAAACAGAGTACAGGACAAGACACAATGCATTTCGACCTCTTGGGTCTTGAGATTTGGCTTATGGCAAAAGACAAATTTCAATATAACGTTCATCTCAGAAGGCTTCAGAGGGCGCGGGTGACGTGTGAATGGAAAAGACAGAAAACACAGTTCATAAGATAGCCATTACCACACATTACGTCAATATATAGGGACCATTTTGTTTGGTATCTTGCTTATTTTGTCTCCACCAATGGCATATTTCTCTATGTCATATAGATACACACACACACACACACACACACACACACACACACACACACACACACACACACACACACACACACACACACATATATATATATATATATATACACGTAAATCCCAGCTCCTTCAAAAAACATGTTTACGTCGTTTTGTTGCTTTTACATTTATAAATGAAATATTTTCCGATTAGAATTATCAGATCTGGCACATCATCAGTTTATGGGGGGTTGTTTTGTTTTTGTTTTTCGTTTTAACCAGTGCCAAATGAAACAATCTTCACACTAAGGGACAATCTCTCACAGTGTGAACTCTTAGATTTCAGAATTCTTTCAAACTCGTCCCTGACAATATGTGTAAACCCACATTCCCACAGGTCAGTTGAATCATTCTATCCGTTACATCAATTACATTTGTCGCCAACAATGATTTGCATACTTTTCAAAATACTATTTGCTACCACAATTCTACGGCATATCTTATATGGAACCATTAAGGTTTCCTTTCTTTAATTTTCTGGTTGTTTTAAGTACCTCTATCCAGTCAATAGGTATATCAAGATGTTATTCCCATTTGACAAAGGCATGAATGTTAAAAACGTCATGGGTTCCATCATAACACCGAGTAAATGCGTATTCCTGCAGTAACACTACATTTGTTTCTCAAATGCTAAAGGTCTGTTAGTATCACCATTATTACCTGAATTTCATCTTTTCTTCTTTGCATAGTTGTGACTGATTGCATGCAGCTTACTCAATTTAGAAAATTAACCTGGAATCCCAGCTTTTCTGTCAATTAATGGCGGGTTATGAAATCGACAATGTCATCGTGTAATGTTTGATTAAAATAGACATTGTTTATATCCCTTATTTTGTTCAAGATTTTTTTTTCCACTTTAAAATTTTCATGACAACAAATCGGTTCAGTTACTAGGTTGTTACTTTTGTATAAGTCTACATGTTTGCAGAACATTGGGTATGTTTGAAAACCTTTCCGAAAGTTCATAGTCTTACCTTCAAACAATCTGTCAGGTCCAAACGCGCATCAAGGTTACTATTCACAGACTGAATGTGTTGTTTTCCATTTACAATTGTGCATGTACGTTTCCTTGCAACTTTCAAGGAGTTGATACATTTCACGATCAGGTATACTTATCCCTCTCCTTCGTACAATTTTGTGTGAAACATATTTTGTATTGAAGCAATCTGGGAATCAGCAGGGTTGGTTAGAAGGATCTATAAGCATGCCAAGGTCGATAGCACTAATGATTTAAGCACCACTGTTTTACCAAATGACCGTTTTCTGATCGTTTTAAAACAGGTTTTGAATCTCAGAGAACATGTCTGTCATATTAGTTTATTTCATATCTGATATTGCATTCACAAACCACAGAGAATTATCTGTCACATTAATGTATTTGATATCTGATATTATATTCGTAAACAACAACCCTAGAATTTATAAATGCTGAGGGGGTTTGATTCCATTATATTACAGAATAAATACTTTTGTTTGGGTGATCTTTTTCCTCTTTTAAAAAACTGTTTTTGGGACTTTTTTTTCCATAGTAACGGGAGTTTGTTTTTCTAGGAGTGCCAGAGTGTACTCCTCCCGTGTCAGGCCTAGGTTTCACTTACTTTGGTATAGCACACTCCGTTCCGGGGTCGAAAGCATTTTCTAGTGCAACGTAAAGTACAGAGTTTCCTCTTTCCTTTGTGACACCTTCCAGGATATCACGGCCTTCCATGGCCCCGCCCTGGGTATATTCTGGGGCGGCCCTTCTAATTGATATGTTCATATGGGTGTGATCCAACGAAGGTTTGATAACATACGCGAGTGAGGACTGAAGTGTTGTGCAGATTTGTATTACATGTGGCATTTGCGTTGTCAAACCTCCGAATTGTGTTACTGTGAC
>CM031624.1:5482999-5515499 GCA_018398815.1 Conus ventricosus | reverse complement strand
CACTTACAATACATCTGATGAACAAAGGGTACCTTCCTGTTTCACCATAAGCTATCTTATTGGACGAATGAATCGGAATATTCAGAAACCTTTTGATTGCATAAGTGTGCACTCTTTCTATTTTTAGATTTTCTTCAAGTCCCCATATTTCAGCACCATATGTAAGAATCGGTTCAATCTGGGTATCAAATAGCTTCCAAAATATGTGTGGATCAGTAGTATTTAATTTCTTCAACGTTTTCAAAATTTCTATCACTCCTTTTTTTGCCTTTTCTACTTGTTTCACACCAACCTAAATTCCAACTTAGTTTTGTTGTAAAAACATTCCTAAATATTTGTATGAATTGGTTACTTTAGCCTCAGAATTACCATACCACCAAACTTCATTCTTAGCTAAATATCCACCTTTCCGAAACACAATAATGTTGGTTTTATCAAGGTTATACTGTCAACTGTAGTTTATCAGCTTCCCGTTTCAAAACATTCAATTGGTTTTGCAATCCTATTGCTGTACTAGACAACAGAATTACATCATCGGCAAACATGCATCATATAAATCTCCACAGCACCTGGGATAATCTGAATACCATGTTTACCATTTCTTGAGAGTTCTAAAGCAAGCTCATTGATAAAAAAAGAAAACAACTGTGGGCTTAAAAGGCAGCCTTGTTTGACTCCACGTGGGCAATTGAAAAAATCAGAATAAACACATTTCTCACGCACACATGCCAAGACCGAGTCGTACATTCCACGTATGCCATATATAACTTTCCGTTGACTCCGTTTTTTCTAAGAACATTCCATAATTATATTTCTGTTTACAGAATCAAAAGCTTTTCTGAAATC
Source organism: Conus ventricosus (assembly GCA_018398815.1). NCBI lineage: Eukaryota > Metazoa > Mollusca > Gastropoda > Neogastropoda > Conidae > Conus > Conus ventricosus. The sequence continues at coordinate 5,514,653 of CM031624.1, read as the reverse complement.
AACAAAAGCGACAAACAATTTTGTATTTTTAAGCATGTATTTTTGTACAAGGGCAAACAACGTAAATATATGATCTGTTGTACTGTATCCAGATCTAAATCCTGCCTGCTCCTCCACGATTTTCTCTTCTCAGTCTGCCCAACGTTTTAATCTCACATTTAAAATGTGTGTAATAAACTTTGCTGACAACACTTGTCAGTGCTACACCTCGGTAGTTGTCAGGAGTGTTTACATCTCCCTTTTTGTGGATAGGAACGATGATCGATTTAGCCCATTCAACCGGAAACGACCCGCTCCGAAACAAGTTATTTAAATATCAATACTAGAACATCAATTACTAAATTATTAGAACTCTTTAGCATTTCCCCTACAATTTTATCTGGCCCCGCACTCTTCCCACCCTTCAAATGTTTTATGCGTCAATCACTTCTTGTCTAGTAATCGGTTCGTTGAATAAAGGCTCGTATGTTTCCGTCATTTCTGTTTCTAATTCTTGTCTTTGTACTCTATTACCTTCCGCTGTGTTACTAGAATGGTTAAAGACATTAAAGAAATGATTATACCATTGCTGAGATGTAATATCATTATTTATCGTTGTCTTTCTGTTCACCTGTTCTTACTGCTGACCAGAAACGCTTTGGATCATTGGCTGACTCTTTTAATCTTTGTAATCTAATCTCATCAAATTCTTCCTTTTTCTTTTTCCTCAGATTACTGTATTGTACTCTTTCTTTGACGTACTCACCTTTACGCTCTGTCTTATATGGCTCGGTTTTAGCTCTCCTGTATCTCTGAAGCAGATTTTTGACCAGACGTTGTTTTTGTCGACATTCCATGTCAAACCCAGTCATCACACTTTTTCCTTACGTTATAAACCTTTCTCACCATGCACGCTGCGGCACCACACAAAGCATTCACAAAAGTTCAATACATAAATCAATGTTATGACAATTTTGAGTAATTCTTTCCATAATGTTTCTAAATCATTTGATTCTAATTCATTTTTAAACAATGTTCATTTTCATCAATCCATACAATCTTTTCTTCATTACTCTGCAGTGCTGACCTGTCTTTTTGGTTTCGCTAAACCCATTATTTAATTTCATTTCTACAGGCAAGTGCCAAGAAAACAGTCTGTCCCAACTTTCATATTGCAAGACCCCTTCAGCTCAGAAGATACCAAAAAATAATCAATCACACTACACCCATGTGGGGAAATAAAAGTGAATTCCCCTTCTTTGTCATCAACACAACAACCATTCAATATAAACAGATCAAACAAATAACACAAATCTAACAATGATCTCCCAAAACTGTTAATCGACTGGTCTTTTGAACAACGACTTTTATGAATTCTAAATCATCGTCATCATCATCATCATCATCATCATCATCATCATCATCATCATCATTATCATCATCATCATTTTCATCGCTCCACACGGGGTTAAGTGCCTGATAAATAAGCTGTTTCCTGCCTCTGGTTGTTTGCGTCCCGTTCTGGCATTGAGGTCTCCACATAATTAATTATCATGAGACAAACATCGTCATCACGTAATACATCTGACAGAGCTTCTTCAAGAGCAACAACTCCGTCCTTTACTTGCATATGGTTGTATGCTGGGCCTCCTTCTGGCACCACATAGCAACCCACATAAATAACATATTTCCAGTGTTGAACAGTCTACTATCCATCTTTAGTACAATAACATTACTGCAGTCGACCTTAAGTTGTTTTACAAATGGTTCCAAATGTTTCTTAACCATCACTAACACCCCTCCAGAGTTTCTCCCGTGCACTGTAAATTTTTTAGCCGGAGCAAAATATTTTGTAAACTCTGGAAAAATGGTTTCATAATCGAAGCTTGCACCAACACAAGGTTTCTGTCAGACAGACAACATCAAAGGAATTAATATAATTCATAAAAGAACATTCATGCAATTTGTTTAATAGATTTTCAACATTGTAATTCAAAAAAGTCAATTCCGAAGCTTGATGGTTCGCCTCATGCTTTTGGTCGTTGAATGTAAGGTTCTAGCGCTGGCACTGGAGCTGGCACTGGTGCTGCCACTGGGGCTGCCTCTATGGCTACCGCCGCTGTGAAGGGGAGACCTGACACGAGACGCTGAGCCCCAAAGATACCCGTGCATTCCCCTCTGCTGTGTTGTCACCCGCCGCGCGTTGCCACTTGTGCCGCTGTGCGAGGAGTTATTTTTAGCAGCAGGTGAAGAGGCTGCGCCGCTGGTTGGCTGCTGTTCCTGCGCTCGGTCACCCCGCTGACTGACGTCACTGGCGTCAAACACGGAGTCTCGTCTGTCATTGGCTGATGGTCTGCCGCCTGTGTTTACATTCTGCACGTGCGAATTGTTGACTTCAGGCACTGCAGATCTGGCTGTCACCTCAGCATAACTACGAGGATCGGGTCTTTTAGCACCAATAACAAATTTCCCTCGCACAAAATACGCTGACTTTCCCTCATTCTTTGCTCTGGCCACAGTGTCCGTCTGTCTCCTCGTCAGATCGTTCGCCACTCTCACACCAATCTTATCCAGTTCAGAACGAAGCTGACGATCTCTGATAATAAACCTTTTGTCCCTCCAGTGTGCGAATTTAACGATCATTGTTTGTGTCTGTCCTTCCCGTGGCTGTCCTACTCTGTGTGCTCTGTCAATGTGTTCCTGTGGTGTCCATGTCCTGGTCCTGTCCACAGAGTTCAGTGTGTCACACACTATCCTGGCACATGCGTCGTAGTCCTCTCTGGGGTTTTGTTGTGGGAGGCCATACATTCTTAAATTGTCTCTTCTAGAGAATCCCTCCAATCGATCGATTTCTTCTGTCATCTTTTCTACTACTCCCTTCAAATCACTGACCGATGTTTTCAATGTGTTTGTCTCCTCCCCCTGCCTGTCGTCTCTGTAAATAACTCATACATGTCTCTTGTTAGTGATGACACAGTATCTGACAGTCGTTGATTGTCATTCTCAAGTATGTCACACCGTCTGTTTATTTCTTCACATTTTTCATTGACACTGTTTAACTGCGATTTTATATCAACAAGATCACTTTTAATTGACTCGTTTCTGTTCATGTTGCTGTTCACGTTGGGTGATTTCTTCTTTTAGTCGGAAATAGCGCAGAGAATTTTGCTGAGTGCGTCAGCAGGAAGAGAACTAGCGGTGGCACCCATTTCTGTTGTCGTGTCGGAATGGCGTTGTTTGTCAGTAGGTCCGGGGTTCTGTTCAATGTCGCCACTTAGCAGCAGTTTCCTGGCTGAGAACACCACGTTGATCACACACGCTGCTACAAGTGCTGGAACCTGTAGGCCGGTGACTGTTGTGTTGGTGTGTACTCCGCCACTGACACTGTCATGACCTAGTTCACTGACACACGGCATGGTCACTCCGTCACTGTTTCTTCCTCCAACAGCACATTTCTTAATTCCAGCATCACCTCAATGTTCGTTTTCAGACTCCATACCAGCAACACCCCAAACAGGCACAGGAGATACGCAGTTACACAGTCACGGAGTGACACAACAAGCGAAGCACTGCCACCCACCTGTTTTGCACGCACTGTAGTGACGCACGAGTGTAGTGCGCATACGCACTCGGTTCACCACCGGAACCGGAAGGTGCACCTCGCATGAGCAGTGCTCACTCACCAGCAGACGACAGGGCGGGAAGGAGTTGTTGGCATTCGACTCGCCACCCCCGTCGAGTAAGGATCTCCTCAAAGCCAGCTCCTGACCATTCCAAGCCAGCCAGACAGCTTCAACAACCATTGCCGACGCCCGTCCTCTACTTGAAGCCAAGAGAGCGACGTGTGGCGTCCGGAGACCATACCAACTACGACCAACACCGACTGTGTCCAACCACCATACCTGACCAGCGGAACCAGACGTGGCCGTCGCCTTCCCTGGTTACGCCCTCAGCTGCTTGACCCTCTGAAAGCTGCAAGCCCGGCTACGACAGAGCGCGTCAACAGACTGACACCCACTCGCCATTCCAGTACTGCAGGGTGAGTTGCACTGTGTGCGTGTGTATGTGTTTGTGTGCATAAGTAGAAACCCCAATACTAGGAATAGCTAACGCACTAGTTAGACATGTCACGCTAAGCCACCCTTCTAAAGTGTAGGGTAAACACTTTAATGGTGTCAGAAGTGGGATACCCGTAGCTTAGTTGTGCATGCATTCACAGTGTTTAGTCCTAGTTATTGGAATTGTGTTGCTGCTCAGCACCAAGCACTATTTACACAGATACTAGTATACAGTCATACTGCTAACCCTTGCAGTTGGCATTGGAAGGGAGTGGGTTTACCCTACATTAGAGAGTAACCCCAGAACATACAGTCACTCCCCTAATGGCTCTGAATATCAATTTAGCCACTGCATCGCAGCTTAGTCAGATGCTGCCAGGGATAGGGCCTAAGAGGGCTGCCCAGTTGGTCAGAATTAGAGAGAGGGAGGGAGGATTGACCTTACCAATCTTGACGTCCGTGCTGCACGGAGAAGTAAGCCCTTACCTTCTTTCTTTGATTAACTTTGGGGACCAGGGGGTACTACTGAAGGATCGGTGGTGACTGGTGTAGCCACAGTAAAAAGTGAAACCAGAAGACCAGTCACCCCAAGCCAGCCTAGTCAATCAAAAATACCCCGTAAAGTTTCCACAGCCTTGTCCCGACCCCGTCTGACTAGAGAAACATTGAATCAGAGCTTTTCCGTTCGTGAGTCAGAAGAGCTGCGAACGGAAATTGGGTGGAGAGACACACTCCTGTTCATGGACCGGAGGATGGAGGTAGAAGTACTGGCCAACGGTCCACCTCTGGGTTATCGTCTGTTTCCCGTAGCCACGGAGACAAGGGGTCATACGAACCTCTGTTACGCCACCGCCAACACACACGAGAGGTTCCGGGCAATTGTACCTCGAAAAGGCATTGCCGGATAGCCGATATCGTGAGTGCCGTGGGAGTGATCGGGTCTCTGAATCCCAGCGGGGTCCTTCCAGTCCGGTTGGATCTAGGTCACCGGCAGAGAGAGGTGTAAGAGGCCGGAGATTTGACTCGGACGACCAGGGCTGGTGGGATCACGAGAGGAGTGGCGATGGATATGAACAGCGGTGGCGACGGGAGGTGAACCAGGTAAGACATCCCTCTCCTCGAGTCATACTTATGGGCATGCCGTCCAGGCAGGCGACAGTCAGCACTATCATCCCTATCGCCAAGGTGAAGCTCATGTTGGGGCATATACGCTCGCTCACCTGGTGGTAGTGGAGAGGTCCCTGCGGTAGCCCCTCTCTCTGAACCAAGAGGAGACCCCAGGAGGCTGCCAAAGAACCTGCAATATGATGGATGGACTAGTTGGCAGTCGTTCCAGCAAAAGTTCGACGCTACCGGGTAGTCCTTCACTGGTCAGAACTGGAGAGTAGGACTACTTAGGTTGGTGCTTAGAAGGGAAGGCCCTGGATTTCTTCACAACGCTCACCCAGTTGGGCGGTGAGTTTTCTTACCATCAGTTGATGGGGAAGCTTGCGGCTCGATTTGGTGCCAAAGAGTACGTGGGGACTTCCAGATGCGTTTCCAACAGGCCCACCAGAACGCGGGGGAATCTTTGGACGATTGGGCTGATAGGGTGCTTACGCTGGCAACGTTAGCATACCATACCCTGCCTGAGAAGCATGTCCGAGATGAAGCCATCAACAAATTCTGCCTAGGGAGTTTGGATAAGGAGGCAGGAAAACATGTCTGTTTGGAGGAACCCGAGTCCATGGAGGTGGCTGTGAATAAAATCAAACAGTTCCAGCACATCTCCCAAGCAGTGGGTGACAGGAGGCACAAGTCCGTGGAAGATCCTAGGGTAGGACAGGTAGGGACAGTTTCACACTGTCACCAGGAAGAGTTCGAGAGTCTGCAGAAGGCCATAGAGAGGCTTACTCTTCAGCTCTCGAAATTGGAAGCTAAGGAAACTACCCCTTCCCTGAACCAAAAACTACCGCCACCCAGGACTCCCGGGTAAAATGCTTCTTCTGTCAGCAGAAGGGCCACCTGAAAAAGGACTGCCAGCGTTATCGGAGCTGGCTGCAAAGGAGGGCAACAAGTGGCAATTCCAAAAAAGGGTCTTTAAACGCCTAAGGCTTGGGGATGGTGGCCGATCCTCTGAGCCGGAAATACACAAGGGCCAGAATTTCTCAAAGTTGGAACCCCTGGAAAGTGTTGGCCGGAGGGTCACCACTCCAAAGGCGTGCCATCCCTTGCCCTGCCCAGCCGAATCTACGGACTTCCAAGATTCGGCTGCCCAAAGGCCTAAGCAGACCAAGATAGCACCTGGCATTTCTGGTGGTCCGCAGGTTCTCTAGCAGACAAAACTGCCCCGGTCCAAATACCCCTGTGGCAAGTCAGAGAAAGGGTTCATCGGAAGCAATCGGCCAACAGCCTGAAGTCAATACGAGTCAATCGGGTTTGTCCAGGCTCTTCCGGGGTACACATCATGGTAGGTGACATTCCGGTTAAAGCCAGGGTGGATTCTGGGGCAGAAATCACCATTGTTGCCACTTCTGTGTACAATAAACTTTCTAAAAAACCAAGAAAGCTGAAGGAAGTGGTAATGCAAATGGCTGACCAGGGTTCCACTCTGAAGGGTTTTGTCACCTCACCTGTACCTCTGAAGATTGGCCAGTCACCTTCCGAGAGGGGCTGTATGGGCTCCGATTGCTGATGAGATGCTGTTAGGGCATGATCTTCTGCATCATTGGGGGGCGATTCATGACATGAGAGCTGAAACTCTGTTGATAGGGGACGAAATTATCCCTTTAGACATGAGTTTTGGTCAGGGACCGCCAACCATAGCCAGGGTTACAGCTGCCTGTAAAGTTGTGTGGTACCACCCACACTGTCGTGAGGATAACCGGCAGATTGGATACAGTCCTTCAGGACTACTACACTGAGTCTTCGGTGGGCTCTGAGCTCTTAATCCCGAGGACGGTGTGGAAATCCGGGGACGGTCCAATCCTCTGCCTGGTAAACCCGAGTGACAGGTACCATACCATCCGGAAGGGGGAGCTGTTAGCCACCGCATATGAAGTGCAGGAGGTTATGGACCCGGTACAGCAGAAACTCTTCCTCTGAAAGTAAACAAATGGTAAGGGGGGAAGCAAAGCTGCAGAATGGTACATGTGGGGGTTAAGCCACCCCCGAAGGACCAAGTACCGGAGCATCTGCAGAAGTTGGCTAGTGACTCCAGCACACACCTGACAAAGGATCAGAAGGTGGAGTTAACCAAGCTCCTATCTGATTATCAGGATGTGTTTTGCTGCAGATGAATTTGATTTAGGGAACTTCACCGGTATCGAGCACTCTATTGACACTGGTGATGCCAAGCCCATAAAGCAAAGAATGCGCCGTACGCCTGCAGTATTCGCAGGAGAGGAGGAGGCACATTTACAGAAAATGCTGAAGGCTGGTGTCATTCAGGAGTCAATATCTGAGTGGGCACCAGCCGCCGTGGCGAAGTGGTTAACATCGCGGACTCCCGGCTGGGAGGTCGTGGGTTCGAATCCCATCAGAAGTCATGTGGGTTTTTTCTGCCCGACCGGCTCCTACCCAGAGTTGAGTTTGCTGCGGAATCAGTTGGGAAGACTGGGACCACACAGTCGAGTTTCATCCACTTAATGGATGCGTTTCTGAGAGTGTTGCTCAAATTTCATGACCAACACTGCAGGTGCCTGTATGTCTCAGGCCTGGTTGACGCCGGGATATATTATGAAAGGAAGCATAGAGTACAGCCCTGTCATGTAGTCTCAGACCGAAACGGAAATCCGTAGCATCATCTTAATCATCCTCATTCTCATCGATCAGCATAAAAAAATGTCTCAAATTCTGTGGCCCTTTATGCCCTGCTCTCATGGTGACCTCAATTTCGATGTCCTCTTCCACGTCTGTGGCCTTGGTTTGTTTCCGCGGGTCACCGGTATCGGCGGGTCCACGGGGGCTGTCGTTGGACGGACGTGATGGCGCCCTCCGGAGGGAGAGCTCACTCACGCCGGATCCGCGACTAAGCAATTATTGTCGTCAGTAGGGGGCTTAGTAGGTGGTGTCCTGCGTATGTTAGATCAGAACAGGCGCCACTGAACACCACCGAAGTGACTCGGCAGCAGTGCAGTGTCTCCTCCGGTGGGTTGCCTCTTGACGACTTGACATTGACTGCTTCCTGTGGATTGCCGTGCCGGGGCTGCGGCGGGGCCGACCGGGCTGTGGTTGTGGACGGGGTGTCGGAACGAGCGGCGTGGGTGCACTGCCTCTGAGGTGGCGCAGAAAGTGGGACAGAAAAAAAGGAAAAAAAAATATATATATCTGAGTGGGCGTCAGCGCCAGTACTTATCCGAAAGAAAGACGGATCAGTCCGCTGGTGCATCGATTACCGAGCCCTAAATGATGTCACAGTCAAGGATACTTTCCCCTTGCCATTGGTTGAAGACTGTCTGGATACCTTGTCGGGGAGCACATGGTTTTCAAAGCTGGATGCCAATAATGCGTACTGGCAAGTGAGAGTCAGGGAGGCTGACAGAAAGAAAACTGCCTTCTTGACCAAGTACGGTCTGTTCGAACATGTTCGGATGGGATTTGGGCTCACCAATGCGCCAGCCACATTCTCACGCGTGGTGAACCTTATCCTGAGAGGTCTGACATGGAACACCGTGCTCGCTTTCCTGGACGACATTTTGGTGCTAGGGGACAGCTTTGAGGATCATTTGCAGAATTTGAGGGGGGCGTTGCAAAGGTTTCGACAGCATGGTCTTAAGCTCAAGCCAAAGAAGTGCCTTTTCTTCCAGCCCAAAGTTGAGTTCCTGGGGCGGATGGTTAGCAAAAACCAAATTGCTATGTCTGACCGGGGATATTCAGACTGTGAGGGACTGGCCCGTTCCGAAATCTTCAAAAGATGTGGAGCGGTTCCTTGGCTTCGCTAATTACCATCGCATGTTCGTTCCAGACTTTGCAGCGTTGGCGCAGCCTTTGTATAACCTCACAGGAAAAAACAAGTTCTTCTGGGATTAGGAAAAGCAGAATTCCTTCGATACCCTCTGTGGAGTATTGACTGAACCCCCCGTCCTGGCATTGCCAAACAGCACGGATCCATTTGTATTGGATACGGATGCTAGTGATTTGGCAATCGGGGCGGTTCTGAGTCAGATTCAAGGAGGTGTGGAGCGGGTGATTGCGTACGGCAGTTTCGCCCTGACTCCTGAACAGAGAAGGTACTGCACAACCCGGAAAGAACTGTTGAGTATCGTGAGGTTTACAAGGCAGTTTAAGTACTACCTATTAGGTAGGACTTTTTACGTCAGGACCGACCACTCAAGTCTGACATGGCTCCTGCGGTTTTAAACACCCACAGGGACAGTTGGCCCGATGGATGGAGGAACTTTCGCAGTTCCATATGGTTGTTAAACATCGGGCCGGGGCAAAGCATCAGAACGCCGATGCGTTATCCAGAATTCCTGACGCTTTGTCCCCTTGTCCATCTTTCGTGGCTGGCATTCGGCCTGAAAGTCTGCCTTGTGGGGGTTGCAATACTGCAAGAGAGCCGACGAACAGTGGGGGAGTTCATTCAGGCTGTGGACGAAGCCCGGGGCCTGACGGAAGGAAGCCTGACAGTTTTGGCTCCCGAGGATATGGGGCCCCAGCCGGATGGACCTACAGTGGCTTCTGTGGGGGGTCTCTCTCGAGAGGTCACGGAAGAGGTGCCATGGGGTTTACCAGCCATCATGGCCGTGTACTTTCTCCCGCAGGGAGGGGTACCATGGGGTTTGCCAGTCATGATGGCCGTGTGCCCTACTTCCAGGCCCCAGCCGGATGGACCTACAGTAGATTCTGTGGGGGGGGTCTCTCGAGAGAGGTCACGGAAGAGGTGCCATGGGGTTTGCCAGTCATCATGACCGTGTACTTTCCCCGCAGGGAGGGGTACCATGGGTTTGCCAGTCATGATGGCCGTGTGCCTACTTCTGGGCCCCACCGGATGGACTTACAGTGGCTTCTGTAGGGGGGTCTCTCTCGGGGAGTCGCGGAAGAGGTGCCATGGGGTTTGCCAGCCATCATGGCCGTGTACTTTCTACTGCAGGGAGGGGTACCATGGGGTTTGCCAGTCATGATGGCCGTGCGCCTACTTCTGAAGGATGGAATGTGCATGACAGTGGGCAGAATTCCTTGCACATTCCGAAAGTCTTGCTTGCCCATGCGCCAACAAGCATGACAGTTGCCCAATCTCGTGCGGTCCCAACCGGGGGAGCGCATGCCAGTGTCCGGGTGCAATCGGGGGTGCACCTGAAGGGCGTTCGGGCTCTGTGTCTGCCAGTTTTCTGGGATGTCCGGACATCCCTGCCAGTTTTCTGGTGCAGAGTGTGCCTGCCAGTTCTCTGGTCCACCCGCAGGGTGAACCTGACAGTTTTCTGGCCCGAAAGGGGCCTGACAGTTTTCTGGCACACTCGAAGGTTGCACCTGCCAGTTTTCTGACACATCCTGAGCGCCGAAGTACTTCTTCTGGCCGGCCAATCGTTGGTTTCACCTTGGGTGGAAACACCCAGGTGTCTCAAGGTTACAACGAGCGGTTGACCAGCACGAGTACACCAAGTTTTTGTCCTCGGGGCAACCAGAGTGCCTCACTGCCTGAAAAGGCAGTGCAGGAAAGTCTTGCCGGTCTCACAGACTTTGAGACTGGCAGCACTGATGGCGTAAGCTTTGAGATAGAGACTCGGGATGGACAGGTGCAGTTGAGGACCTGTAATGTGCGTCTTGCACAAGAGGCTACCTCACAAATCCCCTCGTGCTGGGGGTTTACAGCTCAAGAACTCCGGACAGCACAGGGGAAAGATAAGGATCTACACCTGCTCCTCCAGTACCTTCAGGACGGGACTGAACCCGATGAAGGGGAACTCTTCTCAGCTTCGCCAGGTGCAAAATACTATTGGCTGAACAGAGGGTTGTTCCTGCTTAAGGAAAGCTTGCTATTCAAGCGCAAGCTAGACTCCAAGGACTTGGAACTGGTAGTCCCCGCTTCCCTCCAGGAACAAGCAATACAGTGGCACCATGACCTTCCATCAGCAGCACACCAAGGCGTGGCGAGGACTAAAGCCAGACTGAAGGAGAAATTCTTTTGGTTTGCTTTAGCTCGCGATGTCGAGGGCCTATGTGTTGTCCTGCGACGTTTGTAGCAAGAACAAGAAAAACAAACGTTATGGAAAGTCCCATTGACTGAATACCACGCAGGGGCGCCGATGGAACGTGTCCATATTGATTTCATTGGCCCTCTGCCCAGGACAGCACATGGAAATGAGCACTGCCTCATGATGGTGGACCAATTCACCAAATGGGTGGAGTGCGTGCCTCTTCCATCACAGAAGGCCGAGACAACAGCACAAGCTGCGGTGGATGGGTTCTTTTCACGTTTTGGTTGCCCGTTCCAGCTGTTTTCAGACCAGGGACGCAATTTTGAAAGCAAGTTGTTCGAGGCGTTGTGCCACGCTTTCAAAATTCACAAGGCCCGAACAACACCATATCGTCCTGCGTCGAATGGTCAGGTGGAGCGGTACAACCGAACGTTGATGGATGCCGTAAGGTGCTTCCTGGGGAAAGCGCAGAACAAGTGGGACGAACACGTACAGCAGATAGCTGGAGCTATCCGGTCCTCTGTAAACCGAACCACTGGCTTTACCCCTAACATGCTGATGTTGGGGAGGGAGGTGAACATACCAGCTCAGCTGATGTTCCCGGTTCCAGGCCAGAGGTTCGAGTGTGAGGATGAGTACGTGTCCCACTTGGTCCAGTCCTTGCAGGATGCCCACACAGCTGCAAGAGAGAATCTGAAGACATCCTTCGACGTATGAAAAGAAGTTATGATCTCAAGATCTTGTTGAGACCATATGCCGAGGGTGATGTCGTATATCTCTTGGATACTGCAGTTGTGAAGGGTAAATGCAGGAAACTCTGTTCACCCTGGAAAGGTCCGGGGTCATCTGGAGAAAGCTGTCTGCCTACCTGTATCAGGTCAAACTTCGGAACTCAGTCTTCGGACAAACCATGACCGACTGATGCCGTGTAGGGACAAGGAAACTGCCTGCATGGATCCAGCGGTTCAAGTCACATCCAGAAGAAGAAGTGCCGGAGGATGAGGATCAGGGGGTTTACTGCTTCTGCAGGAAGCAGTGGGGTGGGCATTTCATGATCCAATGCGACTTCTGCCAGGAGTGGTACCATGGATCATGTGTTAACGTCACCGCCACTGACGCACTTGATATTGACAAGTACAAGTGCAGGGCTTGCAGGCAGTGAACGTATCAGACAGAGGATTCTGTTTCAGGATGGCCACCAGGAAATTGAACGCCCTGGAGCGCGCTGATGGGTTTTCAGCGACAGGTCGGCTGTTCCCGCACACAGATCAGTTGGTGCAGGACCTCTGGCTTACCAAAGAGGCGTCCGAGGACGAGCGTGAAGCATGCTTGCTCCGGATGGTCGCTGTCGCCAACCAGCGGGGTGACCCTTTCTCGATGGGATGGCTGAAGAAGGTTGCCAGGGCGATGCAGACTTACCAGTTGCGGAATGATAGGTGGATCACAGAAAATGTGGCACCTGTCACTTCGCGGTCTGGACGCCTTGGGAAGTCCAAACCAGCCTCCGAGCAATTTGGGGGGGGGGGGGGGGGGGGGGGGGGCGCCTTGACATACGCTTGCTGACCGACCCCAATTGGAATGCCATATCGAGCGGGCCCTCTGCGAGGGATGAGCCTGCCCGGAGTGTGGGGGTATGAGCATTCCGACATCCTCAGCATGAGGGATACTGGGGAGGGGTTTTCCTGGGTTGCTCTCCCCACGAGAGTCGCCCATGAGGATCGTTCCCAGGAAACACCAGAATCCGCTGCCGGGTGCTCTTCCTCATCTTTGGGATGGCCGCCTGGTGCAGTACGGACCGACACGGGAGTTGAGGCCAAAAGTACAGCTTCCTCCCAAGAAGTGGTGTTCCGGACTGGGAGCCTCCGGAAGTCTAGAGCGTTGCGCAAGCGGGCAGCCTCAGCACGTCGAGAGACTCTAGGTAAGGTTCCCAAAGCGGGGCCCAGCAGAAAGTGGACTGTCATTCACCTCCCGTACTATTTGGAGGACTGCCAGTGAGGAGACCGGAGGACACTACTCGGCTTCGGCCAGGAGGAGGATGAAGAAAATACAGGCTAAGCTGCCTAAGGCGATTCCTAGCGCCACCTTCACCCCCTCTTCGGCTGGGCTGAGGGAGGCCGTCCCTGTAGCCAGTCACACTCGGCCAGTCGAGTCCCGGGAGGAAGAGTGCATGGTACCCGGCTGCGAGGAGCTAGTGGGGGACCTGAAGGTGCATGCCTTCACACATCACCTTCCTGGGGTTTTCAACGAAGGCTGCCCCCAACTTCAGAAAACGTGTTGAATTGGCGTAGGAAGGCATTGTTGCAGGCCATGGACTGGCTGATCATGTCGTCTGGTCGCTGGAGGACTTGGTTCGGTTCCTCAACATGCAGCGTCTCCTGTCCACCCTGAAAGATGCACGCATCTTGGATGGGCAGAGGGAGGCTATGACAGCTTTTTGTCAATACATTGGGGAGCCGTGCCGACTACCTTCCAGCTGTACCCGGCGGAGTCACCAGCCGTGTTGGTCCACTGGAGGGTGGTGCTGTTACTGGTGGCGCGGATGGACCACCAGGAGAGTGAGTACTGGAGGGATAATTATCCGTCGCCAGAGGCTATGGAGCCTGCCCAGGCAGCCATGATACCCGAAACTCAGCTTCCGCGGGCATTTGACGCACACATCCACCTGGATAGGACTGTTAAAAAGCAATGCAGCTCCCGCGGGACTCCAGTCTGAGGGCTGTGCTGGATGGAACCTTCGTGAGGATGGAAAAACGGGTCCAATTGGTGGGAACTTGTGCCTCCTTTTGCGACCCCGTCTCCTACCCCTCCTCCGAGGATCTTGTTCGGTACCCCAAGGATATGGTGGTGGCGGTTGGGCTGCATCCCAAGCATTGTGTGACACTGGCTGGTCGGGATATGGAGAGAGTCCTCGTTAGGCTGCGGAAACTTGTCTCATCGCCACGGGTGGCCGCGGTGGGCGAGATTGGACTTGACCACAGCGTGCCAATTGAGACCTGGTCCCGGCAAGCTGTGAATCTCCAGAGGATTCTGCCCTTGGTCTCACCCCACCATGTTGTGGTGCTACACTGCCGAGGGATGCCTGGGATGATGGGGCAGAGGCCTACCTGCAAATGCTGAGCCTGGTCCGGATGGTCCTACCCGTGAGCAGCGTATTTATGTTCACTGTTTCACGGGGGATTGAGAACGTCTGCGACCGGTGGGTGGGGGCCTTCCCCAATGTCCACTTCGGGTTCACCCGGTTAGCCAGGACCTTTGACCCGGAGCAGAAAAAGGCACTAGGTGGGATGGACCGGGACCGCATCCTTCTGGAGACAGACGCTCCATATTTCCGTCCCCCAAAGAGCCAGTGGTCTGCACCCAACCAGCTCTTCCAGGTGGCCGAGTGTGTGGCACCAATGCTGTCGATGCCTGTGGAGGAGCTTTTGGACCGGTCTGCCAGCAATGCCATGCGTCTCTTCAGCTGTTAGCGGATGCCAGCCGCACCTGGCTCTGCGAGGGAACTACACTCACTAAAGCTTTTTTATAAAGTCGGGGGGAGTGTAGTGACGCACGAGTGTAGTGCGCATACGCACTCGGTTCACCACCGGAACCGGAAGGTGCACCTCGCATGAGCAGTGCTCACTCACCAGCAGACGACAGGGCGGGAAGGAGTTGTTGGCATTCGACTCGCCACCCCGTCGAGTAAGGATCGCCTCAAAGCCAGCGCCTTGACCATTCCAAGCCAGCCAGACAGCTTCAACAACCATTGCCGACGCCCGTCCTCTACTTGAAGCCAAGAGAGCGACGTGTGGCGTCCAGAGACCATACCAACTACGACCAACACCGACTGTGTCCAACCACCATACCTGACCAGCGGAACCAGACGTGGCCGTCGCCTTCCCTGGTTACGCCGTCAGCTGCTTGACCTCTGAAAGCTGCAAGCCCGGCTACGACAGAGCGCGTCACAGACTGACAACCCACTCGCCATTCCAGTACTGCAGGGTGAGTTGCACTGTGTGCGTGTGTATGTGTTTGTGTGCATAAGTAGAAACCCCAATACTAGGAATAGCTAACGCACTAGTTAGACATGTCACGCTAAGCCACCCTTCTAAAGTGTAGGGTAAACACTTTACAGAGCATTTCTTGCTGAGTTCACGACACCACAAAAATGGCCAATTCTGGCCCTCCCACAAGGTCAGGTCGATCATTTTAACGTGACTTCCTTATCCGCTCACCTTCCCACACCTGTTCTGTCACTAAATATCAATTCAACTTTCTACTGGCTATCAATATTCCACAAAATGCTGCAGCTGGCTGTAGGCGATGTTTACAGTTCCGCCATCTTGCGCATGCCCCCCCGAGAGAGAGAGAAGAGAGAGAGAGAGAGAGAGAGGAGAGAGAGAGAGAAAGAGAGAAGAGAGAGAGAGAGAGAGAGAATTTGGTTTTATTTGTTTGTCTGTGAATGCATTATGTACGTGCACGCATACGTGTGAGTAGGGAGAAGGGGAAATGTGGGTCTTTTACATATATATTTAACTGTTCATAGACTGATGCTTGTTTTGATTAATGTACAACTGGTATGTAGTATATCAGTAGCAGCAACGAATTCTCGCCAGTAATGTAAGGAGCAACCATGGAAAAGAATTTGAATGCCGAATTGTACAATTAAAAGCCGTAAAAATTACCTGGGTAAAAAAAGTATATATGACAAATCCAAAATGGTAAAAAAAAAAGATATTAAGTGCTATGTGCCCAGAAACATATTTACTTGACGTTTTACGGGCTTAAAGAAGTTCCATTAAAAGAAGATAATGAGTTTTGGAAAGATGTTTCACTTCATATGTGAACTTTGCAGATCAGGTAAAATCAATTAATTCGCGTGAGGTATTATCAAAGCCGTTTTTTTCTAATGATAAGTTCAGAATTTGTAATGAAGTCATGAATTTTAAAAACTGGATAGCAAAGCAGAGACGCCTACTTAAAGATGTTGTCAATGAAGATGGAAGCTTTTTCGACTACAAAATGCTCTCTGAAAAATATGATATTACAGTAAATTATCTGGATTACATGGGATGAAAAAAGAAAACACCCGAAGGTGCTGGGGAGGACCTAGAGAAGCACTGTCTTCGCCTGCCTTTAGAGCAGTCCTGTACCACCCTTGGAGGCCTGCGCTGTGTTGACGATGGGTACAGGCACGCACAGGACACTCCATTAAGATATCAAGGGACATAACTGCTCCTGAACAGAGGTAAATTAGACTACAGGATGCAGCTCATAACAGCCTTAAAGTAGCATCCCCCATGGGTGTACCAGCCCGTATTTCATGACTGCAGAGCCCACCGGCGAAAAACACCACCCTCCAGCTGCCGAGCACACCCCACAGACCCAACCACCCCTGCCCACGGACAGATGAAGACAGTGCCACTCCAGACACAGCCAAGCTTTCGCCATACGGTCTTATGTGCCTCAAGAGAGAATCCAAAGTTGTAGTCTTTCCCACTGTCAACAGGACTTTCCCTGTGGTCAGTGGGTCTTTCCTCACCGTCACTGGACCTTTCTCCAGGGTCAGCCTAGTTAAGGCAAAGAAGAAAAAGAAACACCCGAAGGTGCTGGGGAGGACCTAGAGAAGCACTGTCTTCGCCTGCCTTTAGAGCAGTCCTGTACCACCCTTGGAGGCCTGCGCTGTGTTGACGATGGGTACAGGCACGCACAGGACACTCCATTAAGATATCAAGGGACATAACTGCTCCTGAACAGAGGTAAATTACAGGATGCAGCTCATAACAGCCTTAAAGTAGCATCCCCCATGGGTGTACCAGCCCGTATTTCATGACTGCAGAGCCCACCAGCGAAAAACACCACCCTCCAGCTGCCGAGCACACCCCACAGACCCAACCACCCCTGCCCACGGACAGATGAAGACAGTGCCACTCCAGACACAGCCAAGCTTTCGCCATACGATCTTATGTGCCCTCAAGAGAGAATCCAAAGTTGTAGTCTTTCCCACTGTCAACAGGACTTTCCCTGTGGTCAGTGGGTCTTTCCTCACCGTCACTGGACCTTTCTCCAGGGTCAGCCTAGTTAAGGCAAAGAAGAAAAAGAAACACCCGAAGGTGCTGGGGAGGACCTAGAGAAGCACTGTCTTCGCCTGCCTTTAGAGCAGTCCTGTACCTTGGAGGCCTGCGCTGTGTTGACGATGGGTACAGGCACGCACAGGACACTCCATTAAGATATCAAGGGACATAACTGCTCCTGAACAGAGGTAAATTAGACTACAGGATGCAGCTCATAACAGCCTTAAAGTAGCATCCCCCATGGGTGTACCAGCCCGTATTTCATGACTGCAGAGCCCACCGGCGAAAAACACCACCCTCCAGCTGCCGAGCACACCCACAGACCCAACCACCCTGCCCACGGACAGATGAAGACAGTGCCACTCCAGACACAGCCAAGCTTTCGCCATACGGTCTTATGTGCCCTCAAGAGAGAATCCAAGTTGTAGTCTTTCCCACTGTCAACAGGACTTTCCCTGTGGTCAGTGGGTCTTTCCTCACCGTCACTGGACCTTTCTCCAGGGTCAGCCTAGTTAAGGTATATCATCAATAAAAAGTTATTTAAGAAGTACAAATATTAAAATAACGAACAACTATAATCAAAGACCAAATGCACTGCTGGAGTTAAAAAGGATCGAAAATCTTCTACAGCACTCTCATTGAAAAAATAACCATCTTTGATATTAGCTCCTTTGCAAAATGGGAAAATAAATCAAGCTGTTACAGATTGGGAGCAAGTATTAAAACAAGTAAAACAAGTTACAGAAATTAAACTAAAATGGTTCCAAATAAGAAATTTTCATAATATTCTTGTTACAAATTACAATTTTTAAAGAAGATGGGAATTCTTGTCAGCGATCAGTGTACATTCTGCGAAACTGACACCGATTCAATCCAATATTACCTATGGCAATGTCAGTTTGCAAAACTTCTGGGGGGGAATTGGATAAAATATTGAAAGAAAAATGTGAACATTGCATCAGAATGATTTTGAAGGGAGCTGGTTGTTTGGACACGATGAACATACGAAAACAGATGAGGTGTTCGACCACATTATTTCATGGGATAAACATTATATACAGATGCAGAATCAACAAAATAAAACCTACTATCAAACACTTTTTGAGAGATATTAACAACAGATAGAAGCTAGAAAAATATAATCATTGTTTAGAAATGAAGTACATGGAATTTAACAGAAAACGGTTTTCCATATGAAAACTTGTTGATGTTTCTAATGTAATGACAGAAAGGAGACATAAAGGACATAAACAAGTCTCACTGCGTTGACAGATGTGATAATTACGAGGGAAATGGTTAAACTGGGTTGTTACTGTAGAGAATGAATAATTATTTTATTAGCAAAATGTTTTCTTCGCACAGCTGCTAAGCTTTCAAATAATGGACCGAAACTTGTTCTTTCTCTTATTGGTTTGAGGTCTAGTGGGCACATCTCCACTGATGTGCATAGCGATCGACAATCACAGCGTCTTTCGCTTACATTTTCTTTCTCAATGTATACAGTTGTGTTTCTGTTTGCACTTTTTTTTCTTTTTGTGTGTGTTGTTTTTGTTTTTTTGTTTGTTTTATAATCCAAACAAATTTTTAATGGATCTTGTAGTGTCTTAAAACAATGGATTGCATATTTTGCTTTGTTTGTTTGTTTGTTTGTTTCGTTTTTTTTGTTTTGTTTTGTTTTTTTTTGTTTCTTTTTCCAGCAGTGTCCCTTTATGACTCTAGTCTTGATCTCTATTGATGTCTGGCATTGTGAAAAAGGTTCTTCATTTGGATACATTACGGTTGATTGTGCTTGTTTCAGTTGTATTCTATTGCAAAAAATAAAACATTAATCCACCCATTTACCCATCAATCCGCCTACCCATCCTTGTATCTATACATCTAATTATCTGGTTTTATCATCAACATATACATAATAATGAATGTTATTTAGAGGGGAGAGAGAGAGAGAGAGAGAGAGAGAGAGAAGAGAGAGAGAGAGAGAGAGAGAGAGAGAGAGGAAATGAATAGATTCAAAACATACACCACATTTTATATATCTCAATATGTGCGTATATATACCGAGAAAGAGAGAGAGAGAGAGAGAGAGGGGAGAGAGAGAGAGAGAGAGAGAGAGAGAGAGAGAGACAGGCAGAGAGAGAGGCAGAGGTGTGTGTGTGTGTGTGTGTGTGTGTGTGTGTGTGTGTGTGTGTGTGTGTGTGTGTGTGTGTGTACAGACAGGCAAACAGAGAGATAAACAGGAGTTGGGCAAGTAGACAGATGGATGAATGGGTAAATGAAGGGATGGATGGATGCATAGAGAGATAGATAGATACGTACAACACACACACACACACAACACACACACACACAGAAGACTGTAAACCTGTACACTTCCGATCTATTTCGGGCACAATGGATCCCTTCGTCAGGGGAATTCATCCTGGTGGAATCTACATTTCATGTCCATCGGGGTGTGTGTGTGTGTGGGGGGGGGGGGGGGACAAATGAACATAAACAAAAATATATTCCTGCCGTCTCGTTAAAACTGCAACACACACTCTCACCCCTCTCTCACCCCTGCGATTTCCAAGAATACCCCTTCCTCCCGCCCCGACAACAACACTGCCCAGATCCACAAGCTCAGCAGGCAACAGCACTTACCTTTTTTCTATAAATCGTGACCGTGTCAAAACGTATATATGTATTCCAAGTCCACTATCCACCATGGATGTTTGTCACTTATGGCGGATATGAAGCAGTTGGGTCGAGGTGTCGTTGTGTAACTGGTATACATGCCCTACAAAACCATTTGCAGCTCCGCAGGCAGCGAGGGAAATGAGGGAAACGGGGCCCAAACTCTTGTACGTGGAGCTTTGTTTCGTGTTTTTGTTGAAAACAACATTTTCTGGGAGAGAGAGAGAGAGAGAGAGAGAGAGAGAGGAGAGTGAGAGAGAGAGAGAGAGAGAGAGAGAGAGAGAGAGAGAGAGAGAATTGAATTATGTGTCAGAAAACAAAAAAGATATCACATATTCAATTGAGAAGAGAGAGAGAGAGAGAGAGAGAGAGAGAGAGAGAGAGAGAGAGAGAGAGAGAGAGACAGAGAGAGACAGAGAAGAGAGAGAGAGAGAGAGAGAGAGAGAGAGAGAGAGAGAGAGAGAGAGAGAGAAGAGAGAGATTTTATTTGCGTCAACACGTCTTATTCAAACGTATTGAGCTGAAGCTGTGTTATCCTACTCCCCCCCCCCCCCCTCTCCACTACTTCAACCCCTCCCACCCCCCTGCCAGCACCCACTCCTTTCCCAGGCACAGAGCCGATAAACGCTGGTGTGGATGTCTCTTTGCCCAGTGTGTGGAGCTGATAAACGCTGGTGTGGATGTCTCTTTGCCCAGTGTGTGGAGCTGATAAACGCTGGTGTGGATGTCTCTTTGCCCAGTGTGTGGAGCTGATAAACGCTGGTGTGGATGTCTCTTTGCCCAGTGTGTGGAGCTGATAAACGCTGGTGTGGATGTCTCTTTGCCAGTGTGTGCCCAGATGATGAGCTGGCAGAGCACCGAGACACGTTTCCAATTCGTCCTGTCGGTGACACACCTCAGAAGAGGCCATTTTCCTGGCCTAGGTGAACATCCATGATACCGGGAAAGGGCTTTGGGACATGGACACTAGCTTTCAGTCTGATGCTTATTCAAGCTGATTGTTGATATAATGTCACCAATTCACAGCGTATCTGCGGACGAATGACTGATAAAAAGTAAAACTACTGTTTAAGGACAATTGAGCCCAGAGAGAATAATGGAACTTCGTTGTGTGCAGTGCATCGGAGAACAGTGTCGTTGCGTTATATTCGAAGGAACGGGAAACGAAAATCAGTTTGTCTCAATAAAAAGTGACTGGTTCACGTGATAGGGGTGAAGGTCACACGCTTGGAACTTTCAGACACTGTGTCCTGATCAGAACGTGATTTCAAGTGTTTGAGTTCACTCGCATGTTTTCATTTGACCGACATTCTGTAAAAGACAGATTGAAATGAAGCCATTTGCGGTCGAAAAATTATTCAGTTTACTGCTTAAAATTTGGTATTTTCAAACATTTTATGTTCATTCGAACAAATAAGTGTGTTAGCACTGATAAACAATGATTGTTTTTTCTTATCTCAAAAGCATGTACGGTAAGTAGATAACCTCTTGCCATGGTAGCTGAATATAGAAATGAAAGTAACTCATGACAGGACTTTTTGTGTCGCTTCAAAATTCAAAAAGACTTTTTTTTTCATTCCTTTCACTTTATCAAGTTGAATATCTCATTGATTAACTTTCATTTTCTTGCTGAAATACAGTGCCTGGACTTTTAAGCACTGAAGAACGTTTGTACTGAGTTATGTCAGCGTGACAATGTCCCATTTTCTTGCGTCATTTTGAGTCGACAACTGAAAGTTAGAAAACAAAAATAATAATGATAATAGCCTGCAAAACACTCTTTTCTTTTCTTTTTCTTTTTACAAGATTATTTTATTTTACAAGAGAAATGCATAACACATCACATCAAACTATCAAGTGCGTCCGCATTTCTTCTGTGACTTTTGCAATTCATTATTAAAGTCAGTTACTGTCATGACAAGCAATTTGGAATGTGTCATGAACGTTATTGAGGATGGAGAAGTATTTGACGTGAGCGTTGAAATGATACTGGGAAAAACTTAAAGGGACTTTTGGTGAACAGATGCATTTGTGGTGTAGAGCCACACTGTCTGTGCAGTTGTATGGAAAAATCAAGTTATGGATTGACACTAAATAAGTAAACGCGATTTTGATTGGATAGGACGCTGAGGTTTGGATTATGAGTGAAGCTCACTTTGGTGTAGGTCAGTAAATGACATGTGTTGAAACAGACCCGGGAACGCCTTAAAGGAAGACAGACGGAAAGATTTGGATTTTTAACCCTTGGGGGTTAGGGGGACTTTGATTTCCTGTGACTAGGATTGGTCTGTAGCATCGCCCGATAGGAATAACAACCCCCCTTTGGGGGTTGGAATACAAGGACCTGGGCCCTGTGATCTGTATGAGATCAGAAATGTCCTGTGACCTTTGAGAGGTCAGGAATGTCAAGTGACCTGTGAGTGGCCTAGAATGTAGTTGCAGGCAGAAGTCTGCAAGGGCTTAAGTGTAGTGCTTGTTTCCTAGAGAAACCTCAGCATCCAGCCACTAGTTAGCAGCCTCCCTTGCAAGTCCGAAAGATGGATTCTTATCCCAACAACCCTTAGTCCTGCTTGTGCAAAGAAGAAAACTGAAATGATTGGAATTGTATTATTTATAAGAATGAAACTGAAAGAACGGAATTGTATTGTTGTGTATGTATTAATACTTGTTCCCTTTGGATTGGGTGAATATTAAATATTGAGTGTTGTAAAACTAAACTTCAGCCTGTTAGTGCTCCTTTGTACGAGTGGAGTAGAGATGCATGTGCAAGGAGTTAGCATGCTGAGTTCATGAACGAGTGAGTGCAAACACGTGTGTCAAAGTGGTGACCTGACTTTTGAACCTCTCTGTAGTTCTCCCTCAATTTTTTTTTAAAGTTTTGTTTTGAACCCTCTTTTAAAAAAATAGTTTTTGAACTGAAAATTGATTGAAATATTGGATACATTGAGGGTTAAAAAGGATAGTGGTTTGTTCCCCCTATTTTAAAATTCAAAAGAAATGTTATCATTTTCTATTTTCATTAGTATTTTCATCTTCGTACTTTTTTTTTAAATTTATTATTGTAGATTGTTTTGTGAAACAGTATGTCTTTCATGTATTTAAGATCCCGTCTCCAGTTTCATGGGTGATAGTTCCAAGTAGTGGTCTACCTAAGGGCTCCTGTTTCTTTTGTCTTTCTGTGTCTACTAGCTATTTTGAATTTTCAGCTCTCTTGGTTTCTGTTTCTATTCTATTCAACATTCTTCACCTCCTCTCAGCAATAAGCGCCTGTTTCATTTAAAATTTGGTATATTTGCTGTTTTACTTAGGGTTTGTCTGATTAGTGTGCATAAATACACTCTTTCTTTTAGACATTGTAGGGTTATGTTTGGTATTTTTTCCGTGAAATTGTTTTGTGCGTTTTTGGCACACTTTTGGACTCAACTTTGTAAACAATGCTCTATTTCACTTTAATTCAAAAACGATAGCTTTTCTTGGTGTTTTCGGAAATCATTCTTCAAATTTCTTTTTTTTTCAGAGCCGTTTCAAAATTGTGTTCCTTTCTCCAGTTTGGCTACCTTTGTAAACTTTGGAACAAATATAAGAGTCAGTTGAGGGTGCATATGCACAAGCAATTATGTTAAACTATGTGCAACTTCTTTACTGTCTCGTAATTGTTTCTTTTCCTTTGTTTACAAATCTGAATGTTTGTCAAACTCTGAAAAACTGGATTGTTCCTACTGGATTTGTGCCAAGTTTGATTATTTTATTTTTTCTATATTGAAAACTGCAAATTTTGTTTGCCATCTTAAATTTGTTACCCCATTTTTTTTCCGGTTTTGGCGCTGGGTTTTCTGAAGCATCAGCTACACTTGTACTGTAACAATGGCAGACGATCAATCTGTCCTGGATAACACTTCTCCTCATAATATGGCTAAAGAAATAGTTGAATTCTACGGATTTTGGCCAGGGACAGAAGCTGGGTTTGTCTGGAGAAAACGTGATCGCTTATACTAACCAGCGTGAAGACCACGCTAGCAGAAACTGAGAGAGGGAGGAGAAAAAAGAGGCGGCAGAGAAAGAAAGAATCAGTCAGGCTGAGGAAAGGAAGGACAAATTGAAGGCAAAGGCGTGAGAGAAAGAAAAAAAATAGACAGACAGAAGAGACAGAAAAAAATCAGGTTGGTGGAAATTCAAGAGAAAGAAAAAGTCAGGTTGGCGGACATTGAAAGAGAAAAAAAATGATGCATGAGAGAAACTTGGTATTGCGCAGGCTTGAGTTGGAACAAAAGCAAGTAGAGCCTAAGTTAAAACAAGCTGCTATGCAGGAAACTGCGGAACACACAGTTAAAATTTCTTACATTCCCAAACTTCCCCCATTTGATGAAAATTGTAATGATATCGACTCTTTTCTTTTCCTGTTTGAAAACCGTGCCTTGTCTTGTGGATGGCCTCAGAATAAGTGGACATTGTATGCAGCTTCGTTATTTAAAGGCAATGCTCTTTGTCACGGACGGCTCAGCTTTTGAACTCTTTCTTTGATAGGTCAACGTAAGGAAACTAAGAGTTCTCTTTGTTAACGGTTTTATAGTTTCCAAGTCACTTTTAGATACGTTCTATACTTTCCGTACTCCTTCATATTCCTTTTCATTCATAGGGATCAGGGTCTCTTTATAGTGGTTTATCGTTGATTTTACTAAAAAAAATTTCCTTCTATCCTTTTGGGTGCCCCATCTTTTAGGAGTACGAAACCGTGCTTTTTGCAACCCCGATTTCTTTGTGTGTGTGTGTTTCCTTTCTTTCCTACTCTTCTATTCTTAGGCTATGTGAGCCGCCCGTGGACTGTCCTCCCTCATCACCCTCCACGTTCTTCACTTCTTTTTTTTTGTAACTGGGTCGGGTTGTTTTTGTTGTTGTTTTTTTGTTGTTGTTGAGAGTGAAATCAAGTTTCCAGCCACACTAGTAGGGTCCGTTTGTTTTTTTTTCATTTGCACGTGCAGTCCGTGCGGGTTCCCAACTTCCCTGCATGACTGACTGCATGTGTGAACTGCTCAGCTGTCCGCTTATTTTGAGAGTTCTGGGGACCAAAGTGGTCTTGGTTCCATCATAGTATGGCTTGGTATCAAGCCATAGTCAATGTAAAGGTTGTTTTTTTCCCCCTTTTCGTTTGTGACTGAGAGACGTGACCGCACAGTTGGCCCGGTTACGTGAACACCCCACAGTTCGATGATATGTGTGTGAAATCTGTAGGTGGGCCGAAATCTTTTGCCATGGTAGGGTTTTTTTATGTACAGTATATTTGCGCTTGCTACGGGACCGTAGATCCCAGCTACGTGTTCGTTTTGTCAAGTCTTGGTCGTGAGCGCGCGGCGTGCATCCAGGTGCGTGCAGGGCCCACTAAATTCTCGGGCGGCGCTCGCGTTCCCCCATCAGCACTCTCCATCGCCCTGCTCCTTGTCTGTGTTGTGTTCCTGTTCGTCTGTGTAAAAATGTGGGGGTGGGGGAAGGGAGGTGTGCATGGAAAGGGTATTGAATATTATTTGTTGGATTGTTTGATTCAGGGTAGGATTATGTTATTGCACAATGTTGATGTGTATATGTCGTATGGTTATGCTGATGAGCATAAATTTTGATAATCATTGGTGATTAGCGAACTTTGTGCATTGTAGATGCTGTGAGTTTCGATACAAGAATTATGCTGAATCACGGAACTGGCGTAGGCTTTCAGCCCCTCTGTGATTCTGGTTAACTTCAGAGTTGTGTGAACAAATATTGATATCACATGCTCGCGCATTTGTTTTTCTTTGTGTATAGCGATTTGTCAACCTGTAAGCCTTCCTCCGGAAATGAGGGAAAAAAGAGGAATTAGAGAGGTGGAGTTTGGATATCATTTCCCCGTAATTATTTCCTTTTATTGATTGCAGTCTCTTACTTTGTAAGCAGAGGAGGTGTTTTGGGCTAATAGTAGAATTTTATTAGGAGAAAGAAAAACAGGAACAATCAACACATAGCAAATTAGGTTTTTCCCTGTAAATAAGAGCAAGTTGGCATGGAGGGACGGGATTTTACAGTGCTTACCTCTCCTAGCATAGTCACATAAGACATCCCACACAGCTCCATATTCTGGAACTATATACAGACCATGATTGGCTTGCAGAGTTTGTTTCATCACCTTCCCTCTGGTGCTTCGTCCCACCTTTTGTTCACCTGCCCTGCTCTTTTCGACTCACTGCACGACCATCAGAAATCATGGCAGGATTCCAGGAACTTGAGTTCCTTGGACATACGATTTCAGTCGGGTCGATACGACCAGAGCAAAATAAAATGTGGAAAAAAAATTGGCCATAAAAACTCCTTGCTCAAAGAAGCAGGTTCGTTCGCTTCTAGGATTGCTGTCCTATTGTGGGCAGTATGTGCCGAGCTTGGCAACTTTGACCGTGCCTTTGACAGACTTGACGAAGGGTTCAAAACGGACTTCAGTGACTTGGAGTCCTGGATGTCAAATGGCGTTGGAAGTGATGCAAGGCATTTTGAACTGTTTTCCTGTTTTGTTATTACCTGACCTAACAAAAGACTTTGTGTTGAGAACAGATGCGAGTTCCTTGGGAATGGGTGCTGCATTGCTGCAGTTTCATGAGGAATTGTTGCATCCAATGCAATTCGCCAGTAAAAGGTTTACACAGTCATAGGCTTAGTACTCTTCTATCGAGAGGGAATGTCTAGCAATTGTGTGGGCACTGGCAAAGTTTGAACGCTTTCTGTCGGGTCGTTCTTTAATCCTTCATATTTAATCCTTGACATTTTTGAAGGCGTCACAGACAAAAACAATCGATCGTTGAGGTGGTCTCTGGTGATTCAAGAGTTCAATTTTAGGGCTGAGCCAATTTCTGGCTCCACCAAAGTGTTGGCTGACGCTAACGTTCTTTCTAAACAGTAAAGACAAGACAGACGCTGGGGGAAAAAGGGAGAACTATGCTGGTAAAGATTGTGAATCCAAAGCATATAAACATAATATGCTGGTGTGTGTGTGTGTGTGTGTGTGTGGTGTGTGTGTGTGTGTGTGTGTGTGTGTGTGTGTGTGTGTGCTGATAATGTTTGTTATCGACTGGGACACTGATCTGTTTATGATACTTTGAAAAGAAAAATGACATATGTGTGTCGCACTGCAAGTTGCAGTCTTTTTTTTTAATGCTTTGCTTCTGGGCATTTTTTCTTCTTAAATGTGTACACTGGAGTATGAGTATGTCTAGAACCTTCATGTTGTATTTCATTATTTGATGTAAGTGTACAGAGGATGTCATACTTATGTATTTATTTATTTTCAGTCTTGATGATCGTGAATTTGGATGTTGCTTCTGTGAAAAAAAAAATAATGAATCAATTTTTTTCATCAGAGGTTGTGGGGTGTCATGACAGGCAGTTTGGAATGTGTCATGAATGTTATTGAGGATGGAGATGTATTTGATGTGAGCGTTGAAAAGATGTTAGAGGAAAAAATTATTAATGTGATTTTTTTTTGGACTTGTGCACTTATGTTGTAGAGCCACACTGTTTGTGCAGTTGTATGGAAAAATCAATCATGGAGTGACACCAAATAAGTAAACACGATTTTAATTATGGGTGAAGCTCACTTTGGTGTCAGTCAGTGAATAACATGTTGAATCAGACCCAGGGGTGGCTTGAACTTGAAGGAAGACAGGTGCAAAGATTTGGATTGTTAACCCTTGGGTTAAGATTTAGATTGTTAACCCTTGGGCCTTAATGGGACTTTAATTCCCTGTGACCAGGATTGGTCTGAAGCATCGTCTGATAGGCATAACAACCCTTGGGAGGCTGGTATACTAGGACCTGGGTCTTGTGACCTGTGAGAGTTAGAAATGTCCTGTGAATTGTGAGAGGTCAGAAATGTCAAGTGATCTGTGTGTGGTCTAGAGTATAGTCCCTGACACACGAGCCTCCCCGCCCGTACGCTTCGGACGAACCGGTCGAACCCGATCCCAAACGGAGCGTCTGTCATAGTAAACGTACGTCTCAAACGGACTTCGGCATCCAGTTCGACCCGACCGTTCGAGATACACCGTGATCTATTCGAAACGGACAGCTAGAATCCTCCAACCAATCAACGCTCAGCATTGAGAGAACACCCATGACAACGGAAAAATGGCGTCGTCCAGCAAGGCGATCAGACTGTCCGATTCGGAGACCAAACATTTGATTGAATCGTACCAAGGCCATCATGTGCTTTGGAATGTCAACTCAAAAACTTATAGGAATCTAAATATTCGAGAAAAAGCTTCGTATTCAATTGTACAGTCCTTTGAAGCGGCATGTGGGATCAAACTCGAAGGGTTTAAACTCGCGTATAGGTCGGACCACACAGGTTCAAACGTTTCGTGAAGCACTCCGTCCGTTCGACACGACCGCACAGGTTCAAACGTTTCGTCTCAACCGTACGGGCGGGGAGGCTCGTGTGTCAGGGACTTATAGTTGCAGACAGACACTAAGTGTAGCACTTGTTCCTTAGAGGTGAGCTGTCCATTGGGGATTCGTTGATTTTTTTTTTTTTAAAGAAAGAAAAACAAAGTGTGGTGTACATGTAAACGACACATCTCGAATGATAGTCTGATTTGTGAATGATTTGTGACTGATTTGTGTACCAATCACTTTGATCATTGCAGGAAAAAAATATATGACACCAATTTTCTTGAGAAGATTTTGCTCGTCAGCCCCAACAGTAGGTAGGGGCGATTCGGAGAAACAAAGACGCTCCATGAGTATCTGTTTGTGTTTATGTATAATTTTGTGTGCAGACGAGGAAAAAGAAAAAGAGAGAGAGAGAGGAGAGAGAGAGAGAGAGAGAGAGAGAGAGAGAGAGAGAGAGAGAGAGAGAGAGAGAGAGAGAGAGGGGGGGATAAAAAGGAAATCGTTCTAAAAAAATTATTATGGGACCTGGGGTTTCGTTCAGAACACCTCAGCGTCCAGCCTATGGTTAGCAGCTTCCCCTCACAAGTCCAAAAGATGGATTCTTATCTTAGCACCCTTCAGTCCTACTTGTGCAAAGAAAAAACTGAATTGACTGGAATTGTATTGTTTATAAAGAATAACACTGAAAGGAACGAAATTGTATGGTTGCAAATGTATTCACTTTGATTTTAGTAAATATTATATTGGAAGGGAGAGTTGAAAAACTAAAATTCAGCCTGTTAGTGCTCCTTCGTACGAGTGGAGTAGATGCATGTGCACAGAGTTAGCATGCTGAGTTTGTGAACGAGTGAGTGCAAACGCGGCGTGTATTAAACAGCAATTAACAAAACAAGTTCACAAATATCACGTCGGGGTCAGCAACTGCCACACACCGCGTTCACTCACTCGTTTATGAACTCAGCATGCTAACTCCTTGCACACGGATCTACTCCACTCGTACAAAGGAGCACTAACAGGCTGAATTATAAAGGAAGTGACAAAAGTTGACTGCAGGGTTCGTGGTGAAAATGAAAAAAAATAATAAAGTTTATAAACCTCCTTTCCAATAAAGGAGCACTAACAGGCTGAATTATAAAGGAAGTGACAAAAGTTGACTGCAGGGTTCGTGGTGAAAATTGTCACGCACGAACTGACACGGGTCGCTTCAGTGACAATTGTGGAGTGTGGCCTGTCCATCGCCAGGGTGGCAGTGGCCGTGAAGTGCGTGATTCCTGCCGGGAATTTGCTTGCCTGTCAACTCTTGGAGGGGGGAGGAAGGAGAACATCGGACTCGCCGGAATAGTGGGGTTTACGTGTGTAAACAAACACTCGTGAAATTGGAGTTCTTCGATGTTCGTGGGGAATTCCGTGAATGTGAGTGCTGTCTTGTGAGTTTCCGAGGTGAACTCGGAGTGTCGTGGTGTGTCTGCAAGTTAGTACGAACTGAGGCGTTATCCGCGAAGGTTGGGTTGGCCTCGTGCTCATGTTGTTTCTGCCGTTGGGGGCAGGGGTTCACGGTATGCCCTCGACCGACTTTTGAAGGTTTGGCTACCAGAGTGAAGACGATCGATGTTTCGGTGTTCAGCGACGGGTTCTGCACGTACCAGGGCGTTGGCTGTCTGGCAGTGTCCCGGCGACTGAGGGTGTCGTCCAGTGTGTCGTCCGCGTCTTGACTGTCGGTGTTCGGTGTTCAGCGGCGGGTTCTGCACGTACCAGGGCGTTGGCTGTCTGGCAGTGTCCGGCGAATGAGGGTGTTGTCCAGTGTGTGTCGTCCAAGTTGAGACTGTCGATGTTTCGGTGTTCAGCGACGGGTTCTGCACGTACCAGGGCGTTGGCTGTCTGGCAGTGTCCCGGCGACTGAGGGTGTCGTCAGTGTGTGTCGTCCAAGTTGAGACTGTCGGTGTTTCGGTGTTCAGCGACGGGTTCTGCACGTACCAGGGCGTTGGCTGTCTGGCAGTGTCCGGCGACTGAGGGTGTCGTCTAGTGTGTCGTCCAGTGTGTCGTCGGAGTGAAGACGATCGATGTTTCGGTGTTCAGCGACGGGTTCTGCAACGTACCAGGGAGTTGGCTGTCTGGCAGTGTCCCGGCGACTGAGGGTGTCGTCCAGTGTGTCGTCCAGTGTGTCGTCGGAGTGAAGACGATCGATGTTTCGGTGTTCAGCGACGGGTTCTGCACGTACCAGGGCGTTGGCTGTCTGGCAGTGTCCGGCGACTGAGGGTGTCGTCCATTGTGTGTCGTTCTGTTGTCTAAGGGTTCCGGCGAGTTTTATGTACCTCCCTACACGGCAAAATCGTGAGGGTCGGCCTCTCAGGTGGTGGGAGTTGGCACCGCCATCCCCACTGTCATCCCTGCCCACTTCTCTGCCGGAGTGGGGACGCACGTGGAGCCGTCAGGGTGCGTTCCGGTGGGACGCGTCTCTCCTCCACAGTCGGGGTTGTGACAGTTCCTCCGACTTCAACTCTGTGTCTTCAGGGTGGGCAAGCGTCTTGAGGGTCGCCGCAGTATACCACCTGGTGCGACTCGCAAGTGTGGTTGGGTGCCCGGTAGGGATGGGACACCGCGCTCTTCGACGTGTCAGACTATATTTCTCCTGTTCATATCAGGTGCTTCATTCAGTGAAGGTTTTGGGCGGTGCATTAATGTGAGAGCGTCGTGAAGCAGACCGACGTTCACAAAAATCATATTGGGAAACGCTGTGTTGCCGTTTTGTGTGTGTGTGTTTTTTTTTTTGTTTGTTTTTTTTTTTTGAATAGGAGTTCGTTTTTTTTTCTTGCGTGTCAAGTACCAGCCAGTGACTTCGAATGATGTATTGAAGGTACAACATTGAGTTCGGGTTACTTGAACAATCTGAACATTTTGGGGTTAAGTTTGGGTGTCCGGGTAGTTTGACACCGGCACATAAAAATTAGTATAAAGAATATATTTTGGGAAAGACAAACATCGCGTGGGCATCTCGGGTTTTATGAGGTATCAACCTTGCTTGATATTTCAGCCCGGGATTACCAATGTGATGTGATTTCACCTTTGTCCCTTTGGTATTGGCCTTTAGTGGGCTGAGGTGTGGGTGTGCCTCCTGAGGGAAGGGTCGTTTATGTAGATGTGCAACACATGCGTGCACAGGTACGCATAAGGGGCCATGCGCTGATGGTCGGCTATTGATGTCGTAATAGTTGGATTCTTTGGGGTTTGTTTGTTTTTTTGTTTGGTTTTTTTTTTTTGGGTGTGGGGAAAACTGCCTGTGTGTGTTGGATATATAGAGGTCTTGGTGTTTCATCTGCCATTCTGTGGGTGAGAGTGCGTGTGTGAATGAATAAAGTTGGCAGTATTTTTG
>CM031624.1:5452106-5481999 GCA_018398815.1 Conus ventricosus | reverse complement strand
ACAAAAACGTGACAATAAACCACGTCCAATTATTGTTAAATTCGTGTCGAGAAAAAAATCAAGTCTGAAATTATACAAAGAAGACGACTGCTGAAAGGTACACACAAAGCAATAGTAGAAGACAGAAGACCGAGAGGCTCCAGTCAACAGAGGACGAGCACACCGAGGCAGTTTCGTGGCCCACACCTGACACCCGCCGCAACAGACCCTGGCCAGTTACCGGGATCGTCATCCGGACACGAGCCACCGGCAGAAGGAGGGAAGGATGTCTGGACAGCAACATCCAATGGAGACCAGCCATGCCAGAGTCCATCAGTCATCTTCCCCTGTCAAGCCTGACAGTCCACGGGAACGCCAGCAGACGGTTCTGGGACTTGTCTAGTTTAACTCTCTGGGGGGGGGGGGGGGGGGGGGGGGGGAGGCTGTTCCATAACGGTGCCAGTTTAACTCCCTGCAAGCAGGCTGTTCTAGGACAGGTGCAGTTTAACTCTCCTGAGGGGCTGTTCTGGGCTGGTGCCAGATTAATTCCCCAGGAAAGGGGGGGGGGGGGGGCTGTTTTGTGCCAGGGCCAGTTTAACTCTCCAGGAGGGGGAGGGGCTGTTCTGGGCCAGTTAAGTTCAACTCTCCAGTGAGTGGTGTTCCAGTCTGGTGCCAGATTATTCCCCAGATGTCTTAGGGGGCTGTTCTGGGCCAGACCCAGTTTAACTCCTCAAGGGGAGGAGCTATTTTGAGCCAATGCAAAATTAACTCGCTGGGTGGGGGGGGGGGGGGGGGGGGGGGGTTTAATTTGTTGGTGGGGCTGATTTGGCGCAAACGCGAGACTGACTCCGGGAGTTAAAATGGGAAGGGGGCAGTTTCACCACGTTACACGGTGCTGGGGCGGAGGCGGGCGGGCCGGCTGTGGCTGTGGACTGGGGTCGAATGAGCGGCGTGTATGCGATGCCACTGAGGTGGCGCAGAAGACGGGACAGAAAACAAACAAAAACTTCGAACAAACAAACAAACAACAAAAAAAAAAAACACACTTGCAGGCTACTCTCCATCAGTAGTGAATCATACAGATGTACGTGGTGAGCGTGTATTAGCAAGGAAAAAAACCTTTGTTATTCTCTTGCTTGGGATGTGTGTAGGTAACTTAGGAAAGGGGTATTTCCGTAATGAAACATTTTGGATTAAAAAACAAAAAAACATTTCTTGTTTTTTGCAATATAATCCACCCAACAAGCAATCCCTTTCAATGGAGATAAATTTTATTTCACAGTTTCTTTGGTGTTTAAAAAAACCCAACGGGCCAACACCAGCTCTTGGATGGGCCCTATAAACCAGCCAAAAAATTTTCCCACAACATAAGTTTACCCACAAATTTTTACCGGGACAAATAAACCAACCTATTTCAGTAAACCCCTTAAATTTTACAAACCTCCCCCAACCCCAAGCAAAAAAACTCCCCCAAGATATATGGCCCAAAAAAAGGGAGTAAAAATTCCCAAAAGGGACACAAGAAAAAAAACCCCTTTCCGTTGTTTTTACATCTTTAAAAACCCAAAGATTTTCTAAAAATGACTTCCCTTTGGCTCAAACTCTAATCCTTTTAAACAACATAAATGATCCAGATGTTGCTGGGGGAATTTTGGATAAAACATTTACAGAAAAATTTTATGAAAAAAACCCCCCCCCTTTTAAAAAATGATTAGGTAGGGGGAAATTTTCCCCAAAAACCGGGAAAGGGGTACACAAAGATTTAAAAGGGGGGCGGGTTTTATTTTTGAGATTGCTTAAACAACATGGATTGAAGAAAAAATTGAATACTGGAAATGCAATAAATTCCACAGAAGTGCAGAGAAAAAAACGATATATATCGAGAACTAATTTTTATAAAAAAGAACACCAAAAAAAGGGTTTTTGGTGAGCTTTTAAAAAGAGCTTACAAACAAAAACCCAAAATTTTTTCCCAAAAAATTAATTTTAATTAAAGGAAAATTGTCGAACAATGAACACCCCCTTTTGCACTATACCCTTTAAAATTTTTCACGGCTTTATTCTTAAGATCAAATGACCTTCAAAAAATTTAAAAATATTGCCATGATAAAAAAAATCCAGTCTGCTTTATATTCCCCCAATAACGTATTAAAAAGTTTTTCACTTCCTAACGCCCTAAAACAGTCATGTATCCTTCGGGGTGGCATGGCCTAAAACGGCAAAATTCTCAAAAATGTCGCTCCCGCAATTTTCAGATAGTTGACATTTGTCTTCAATTTTTTGTATCGACAAAAATTTATTTTCCCCCCTTTGTTTCCCAAAAAAAAAAAGTCATTCCATCTACAAAAAAGGGGGACAGCTCAAGGGCCCGGGAAAATAAGACCCAAACTCAAATTTATTTCCCCTCTTTCCAAACCTTTGGGAAAAACACATAAAAAAACCCCTCTTTACCCCCTTTTTAATTAATTTAAATTTCTTCTCCAGGGCAGTCCGGGTTTTCCCCAAAACCCTTTATGGGCCCACAGCAATAATCACCCCCGGTTGATGGGCTGGGCCCCAAAATGCCCTTAACAAAAAACAAAATTGGGTTGGGTTTTTTTATTTTAAATTTTTAAAAAAAAACATTTGATGGGATTGACCACAAAACCTTTTTTTCCCAGAAAATTAAAATTGGGATGGGTTATCCCCAAGAAATCTTTTCGTTTTTTCCCTAAAACTCAAAATTTGGCAAAAATGTGTGGAAAATTTTTTTTTAAAACCTTTTCTTCATTTCCAAAAAACCCTTTTCCCTTTTGGGTCCAAAAAGGCTCTATCTTGGGTCCCCTTTTTTTCCAATTTACATAAGTGATTCCCTCATTTTCACTTCCCCCTGTGAAATTTTTTTTTGATTGGAAAACCAATCCACACAAATCTTTTTGTTTAAGTTTTTGCAAAAAAATCTAAAAAGAAAGTGCGAAATGAAACTCGTGGGTTTTGGGCTGAACTAATAAATGTCGTTCAACCCCCAAAAAACTAAATCCCTTTTTATCCAACCAAAGGGAAAAAGCAAAAAATCACTCTTAAGTTTCCCCCACGGGAATCTTTTAAAAAAAACCCGTTGAAAAGGTTACCCTTGCATAAAAATGTAGGTTAAAATTTTTATAAAAAATATGAGTTTGGGAAGGGTCCCCTTTAAACCCCCATGCAAAAAAATTTAAAAGAAAGTTTTTTCAAAATTTTCCAAAAAAACAAACGTTCCCTCGACCGGGATTTTAGCAAACTCTTTTTTCCCTGTTTCTTATTCAATCAAAACATAGGATATGGATTTACTTTATGGGACTGTTTCTTGCCCCTAACACTTAAAAACCCTTGTTAAAACTGCAAAAAGCGGGCAACCAATTTGTCCCCCCTAAAAAGCAGTTTGTCTTCTGGATGGGAAAAATTAAAAAAAATTCAAAGTTTCCCATAAAATTGGTTATTTGAATTTTAAACCCCAAAGGGTTTATAATGCACAAAAATTGTGTCTGGGAAGGGGACCCTCAAACCATTTGTTCCCCAGATTTTCAATAATTTCCCCCAGGGCTCTACCCAAACTTCATGTCCCTGTTCCGAATTTTTACTTTATTCAAATTCCCGTTTAAAATTTTCGGTTTCCCGTCAATGGAACTCGCTCCCCGAAAATCCAAACACGCCCAAAAGCTTTAACCTTTAAAACCATTATTTCAACCAAACTTATGACAAATACTTCCTTTTCCCCCAAAATCCTCCCCCAAACACACCACCCTCTTTGCCTTATGTTGGTACCTGGGTATTTAGAAAATGTTTTTGTACTTTAAATTTTCCCCAAAGTATGTTATTTTGGGTTTTTTTTAAATAGTTTTTTATGAGTATTTTTTTTGGGGTGTGTGTGTGTGTGTGTGTGTGTTGTGTGGGGTTTGGGTGTGTGTGTGTGTGTTGTGTGTGTTGTGTGTGTTTTCCTTCTACCTCTGCCCTCTTGTTTTCTGTCGAAATGCTTTATTTTATGTGACTCTCTCTCTCTCTCTTCCCCTCTCTCTCTTCTTTTCTCTCTCTCTCTCTCTCTCTCTCTCTCTTCTCCTCTCTCTTTTTCTTTTCCGGGTTTTTGGAATGGAAATTGTTTTTTTTTAAACCTTTTTATCCCCTCCTACCGTGGGGGCGGGGGTATAAATTTTGCATTTCCCCCTCCCTTTGGGGCCCTTTTTTTTTATCCCCCAAATCCCCGGCGTTTCAAAATTGATTGTTTTGTATTCTTTGGAAATTTTTGATTGTCAGTTGTTCTAAACAAATTTTCTCTTTTCGGACCCCCCCCCCTCTAGCCTCTTTCCCCCCCCCCCCCCTCTCTCTTCTCTCTTCTCTCTCTCTCCTCTCTTCTCTCTCTCTCTCTTTTCTCTCTTTCTCTCTCTCTCCTCTTCTGCGGCTTACCCCGCCTTCCCCTTTGTCCCCGCGTTTTTCTCTCTCTTCTCTCTCTCTCTCTCTCTCCCCTCTTTTTCTCTCTCTCTTCTTCTTTTTTTTTTCCCCTTTTAAATTTTAATTTCCCCTATTGTATTGCAGTTTTTTAGTCACTTTTATGCTTCTTTGTTACCTTTTATTTTATATTGTTGACCCTACACAGGGCGAGGACTGGATGTAAAAAGCACATCAGTGCTTATCTATTATCTCGTAAATATAAAATTTTGTCTTGTCTTGTTTCTCTCTCTCTCTAAGTTTGTTTATATATGTATATACTATACAGCTTATATATAAACGTTTCACTTGATAATTTTTGTGCTGCCTAGGACAATGTCTCCATTGATCGTTGTACATTATTTGAATTATTGGAACGCTTTATGGGCTTCCTTGCTTAACCCCTTGAGCGCCTTTAGTCAGTCAGTGACGCGGAAATAAAAGTGCTTTCCATGTGCCTATGGGCAGTCCCCTGACGTCATGCAATTTTTCTTGAGTTTTCATTCGTTAACTATTTTATTTAACGGACTCAAATAGAGTTTGCGTAGAAAGCCTTATATGTCTGTTGTCTTAAAATAATATGTAAATGACCACACGTGAGGGGGAAAGCCCATTTATTCTTATCCTAAAGGGGGTGACCACCCGCACTTGTGTCTGCTTGAAAGGGGATGGCGGCGAGAGAACGTAATATGCCAAATCTACCCACTTGCTCCCCCACCGATTTTTTGGGGCGAAAAAGGGTAAAACCCGCCTTTTCCTTTTTCTCTGAAAAGTAAGCTTTTCAAAAACCCAAAAAATAACGTTTATTACAAAAAAAATTTTTACTGTGCAGGGTTACCCTTTTTTTTAAATTTCTAATTTATTTAAAACTTTTCAGTTTTCATTTTTTGCTTAATCCTTTTTTTTTCCCGGTTTCTTTTTTAAATAACATCATTTTCACGCAAAACATTCGTTAAAATGAGTTTGTCTTTCATGTGAAATAAAATTACAGTCGTAAAACGGTTCTCTAAATTTCTTTTAAAACGGAGTTATTTTTTCTGGCTTAAAATCCACACATTATCCCATCATGTCTTCCGGGGAAAGCCAGCTTTGACAAAGTTTTTTCTCTTTTTAAACTATTTTTTTTGCTAAAACTGTCATCTAAAATTTAAAGATTTGTCTGCGTTCCCTTTCCCAAAACACTTTAAAAAATTTTAATTCAAAAACATCACTCAGTTTAGTGCTGGGATTAAAAAAATATACGTATTGTCTGTCCATAAAAAACCTTCTATAATGATATGCTTTTTTCCCCTTTTAAAGTTTTGGGGACAAAAAATCAAAAATTTGACAAAAATTTTATACGATAAACTGTTTGTAAAAAAGTTTAGGACAAAATTTTTTTTTCCCCAAAACATTTCTCCCCCAAAATTTCATTAAAACAATGGGGGTTTTTTATCAAAAATTTTTAAACGGGCTCCATATTTTTTTTAACAAAATTTTAAATTCTAATCCGTTTTATTTTTACCTACCTCCGCCCAAAACTTTTTCAAGTTTTAATAAAAACCCCTACGGGCCCAAAAAAGGGGGAAATTTTTAAACCCAAAATTTATTTTCTGTAAGAATTTTCTATTTTGGCAACATTGAATTTTGTTGTTTGGGTTGTTATGCCCAAAATACCCTCCCCATTGGGGAAAAAACAACGGACAAACAACTTTAAAGGCTTTTAAAAGTCTAAGTTTTCCCAGCTAATATTAACCCTTTTTAAAGGACTTTCCCTAACGCCCCCCCCCTTTCCCTCCCCACATTTTTTAAAAGACAAAAAATTTTTTTTTTCTTTGTAAAGTGTCCCCAAAATTTTTCTGGGGGGAAAAAACTGTAATTTTGTAGAAGCTTTTTTTTACAACTGTTTCTTTTTTTCGTGGGGGATGTACTTTTTTTTTCCCATCCCGGCGTTTTTTCTTTTTCTTTCGACTTTTGTCGTCCGGCAAAAGACTTAAAAGGGAAAAGGGGCCCAGAGTTAAAAGTTTTTTCTAAAATTTTTTTGGGGGCCCAAAAAAATTATGAAAAGGGGCCCTTAAATGAATTCAAATTTTTTTCCCCATTTAAATTTTGGTTTTTTTTCCATTTAGGTCGGTTTTTCAAACTTTTTATTTATACGGGGCCCTTTTTTTTGCCTTTTGATTGCGCGCTGTTTATTTTTGGAAAAAATTTTTTGGGTTGTCCCCAAACCTCTTTGCGTTTATTTTAACATTTTAGGTACTCGAAACCCCCCCCCCAAAGCGCCATATCTCCGTTCTTTTCAAGTCCGCAACATTCCCAAGGTCTTTTAAATTCAAAAGTTTTAAAATTTTCAGGCGAAATGTAATCCCGGTTCTTTGGCCCACGGGGACATTTTTATTTCAGTTTATTATTTTTTTTCCCCAAACAATGTTTTGGGGTTATTGAATTTCAAAACTTTCCCTGCTTTGTCTGCAATTTTTATTTTTAAATTTGATCCAACCCTCCCCAAAAACTAATTTTTTTTAAACGTAAAATTTGGGAAATTTGTATAATTTCTTTAATGCAATATGCAGCTTTCCCCGCCGTAAAGCTCTTAAAACATTTGGGGGCCCTTTTCCATCTATAAGTTTTCATCAGTGCCAGCTCACCCAAAATGAAAAAAATTTAATGAAGGGTAAGCAAGATCGAGCGGTTTTTCCCCCCAAATTTAAAATTTAGTTTCGTTTGGGCGCAACAAAAATTTTTTTGTGGCCTGATTTGGAAAAACCCTTTTAAAGCCTAACATTTTAGCTAGCTCTTTTTCAAAAAAGAAATTGTTTTTGGGTTTTTCGAATTTTATTTTTGTTTTTAGATTTGCATTGTTAATTTTTGAGGTTAGGTTTTAAACTCTTTTCCCTTTTTTTTTTGAGAAAAACCCCTTTAATAACCACCCGGTTTTTGTAAATGGTTAGTTTTGAGCCCCACAACTTTGAAAATTCTTATTTTTCCCCCTTTGGGGTTTTCGCTTATTTTTAAAAACCTTGACTTTGAAAATTTTTTTCAGGGAAAGCGCAAACCTTTTTCCCCCGAAATTTTTTATCAATGGGCCTTGTTCAAAATTTAAAAGGGGACGGTCTTGGGTTGTTTTTTTTTAAAAACTTTTTTTAA
The DNA here is from genome assembly GCA_018398815.1 of Conus ventricosus. Classification (NCBI taxonomy): domain Eukaryota; kingdom Metazoa; phylum Mollusca; class Gastropoda; order Neogastropoda; family Conidae; genus Conus; species Conus ventricosus. Next base: position 5,474,454 of record CM031624.1, on the reverse strand, counting down.
ACAAAAATAAAAATGAGGGGAAATTAAAATTTTATTTTGGCGAAAAAATTTCTTTTGGGGCCGCACCAATCTTAAAAATTTTGCAACTGATACTTTTGCATTTTGCTGGGGCCCCCAAAACTGCCTTTTTTCAAAAAAGGTGAGTATTCCTTTTAAAGGGAGCTATCTTAAACCCCCCTATTGAAAAAACCACCCCAAGAAAAGCGTGGAAAGTAATCCGTTCCCATTTTTTATCAAAACCCCAGTTAAAACTTTGCTGTGTTTTGCGTTTAACTGGGTGTGGAGTTTTCGTATGTGTTCATTTAAAATCACCTTTGATCCTTTGGTGAGGTAAAGTTTTCAGATTTCATTTTTTTTTCCCCTTCAAAAGTATTTTGACTAAACCCTGAAAAGCCCCTTTTAACCAAATGACCCCCTTTTAAAATCCACTCAGAAACAAAATTTAGCATGAAGGCTTTTTAAAAGGATCTTTAAACCGAATTTTTTTATTAACATCAAGACAGATTTTTAGAAAAATTTTGGGAAACAAAATTTCATGGCCTAGGGGGCCCTTTTTATTTTGGGGGGCACGCACAAAAAAGTAAAAACTATGAGGGGCCATCCTCCTTTAAATTTCTTTCTTTTTTGGAAACAACTGTTGGACCCTGGGTCCCTACAGCTGGAGCATAAAAACACCCTTGGAAAAATTTATCTTAGACATTTTAAAGGGGCCCTAACTAGAGCGGGAATTTGCAAAATAAACGACTCTATTCGTACTTAGTTTGGTGTTTGTTTGGTTCGAAAAAGGCACGGGCCCAAAGTCGGGCAAAAACTGATCTTTCTACGGCTTTGTTTCCCAAAAAAACAATATTTAAAGCAAATTTAGAGGAGGGCCCTTAATTCTTACCAGTTGATTTCCCTTTAAAGTATTAAAGGTCCAAAAAATGTTTTAAAATTACGCAAGTTTCAAAAGGGTAGATTTTTGTGTTGGCACTGGTTTATACTGTTTGCCTTTGCCCTCAGACCCCAGTTTGGGAAAAAAAAATAAATTTTAATAATAAAATTTTATAGCAGGAAATTTGAACGAAGGTTGGGAAAAACAAATTTTAAATTCTGGGGGCCGTAATATTACAAAAACAAAAAAAGAACACCCAAGATTTTGTATCTAATCCCGAAGCCCAAACCCCAAAAAGTCTTGAAAAAATCAGCAAAGCTCGCGGCCCTCTGTTCGCAAATAAACCATGAATTTGAAAAGACAGCGTTTGTTCTTGGAAAAAAGGGGCCTAGGAAAAATGGGTCTTTATCTTACAAAATTAGAAACCCCAAAACTATTACAAGAACTAATGCCCAAAAAGGGCTGGCCCTTTTAAACCCAAAATTTTTTGGCTTGCGTAGACAAAAAGCCAGTGACGTTACTCCCAATTTTTCCGGGTTAAAGCGCCCGGCTTTAAGGAAAATTTTTTTAATAAACTTGAAAGATGATCAAGCTTTTTTTTTACCCATGATTTTTCGGGGGAAGGGGGCGATGGCGGTGGAGGTATTTGAATTTTCCCCCTCCACCGCCCCTGAAAATACCCAAAACCCAAGGGTACTTATTGAAAATTTCCAAAGGCGTTTAACCCCTTGCTAATGGGGAACCCCTTGCCCTCTAAACAGGGGTTGTATTCTTTTCTGCTAGTGTCGGGTCTTCATAAAAAATTTTTTTGAAAAGTTTCTTTTTTCTTTTCACTTGAGTTCGAAATTTGGGTTTCTCGGTTTTTGTCAGCACTTTTTGTCTTGGGGATCTTTTTGTTAAAGATTTTTTGTTTTTGGGGTTATTCTTTCTTTTAATATCATCCCCTAATTTGGGCCCCGTCATCGCCTAAAACGAGTTTTTTCTTTTTCTTTTTTTATGCCCATCTAGTTCACTAGTTTTGCTAAATTGTTTTTTAAATTGCCTTTGGATGGTTCTTAAATTTACGATAAAAGGGGTTTTTTTAAATCTCGCATGGGTAGGGGGTTTTTGGGAGTTGTGTTTGGTTTTTAAATTGATGTTTTTTGAAAAAGGGTTTCTCCCTCTATTGCATTTATTTTTTCATCTCCCGGGTTTTGTTTTTAATTTTTTTTTAAAGTTCCATGTTTTGTTTTTGGGTTTTTGCTGTTGGGAGTTCCGCATGTGTTTTAAAAGTTTAGCAACTGCACCCCTTTTAATTTGGGTTTAAAAAGGGCCCAAAAGGCGTTTTTTGGTTTTTCACACTGAGTCTTTTTTTAAAATTTTTTCTTTGGGCTAAAAATTTTTGTGGTTCTGTTTTTGTTGAAACCCGAAAATTTCCCCCCTTTTGATCTTTTTTCCCAAAACAAAGGGTTTCTTTCTTTTACTTCAAAATCTTTTTTGGGTTTTTAAAAATTTCGGGGGGTTTTTTAAAACCAAAAACTTTGGTAAAATGATTTGGGGCCCTTATTTTCCCTTTTTAATTCAGGGCCGAAAATAAAGGCGTTGAGCGATGTTGTTTTTAAAAAGGGATCTTTTTCCACCATGTCGTCCCCAGGATCAAAAACATCTTAATCTTCTTCAGCTTCAATTCTTCCCATGTTTTTAAAAAAATTTTAACTTTTTTTTTGCTTTTTTAAAAATGTCACAACAAGAAAATGGCTCGTTTCTTACCCGCATAGAAGACTGAAAAAAACCCAATGGCGTGATGGGAAAATAAGCGGAATATTACTTTTTCCCAAATAATCCATCTACTATTATGCAGATCAAATTTTTTACTGTAAAATTTTCCCAGACCTAGGAGCGGATGAAGTGATTGTCCCAAAGGTCTGAAAGTTTTTTAAAAAATAAAAATCGCTTCAAAAACAGACCCAAACGGCTTTGTACAGAATCTGGGGCGGGAAATGGGTTAAGAAAATTTCTTTTAAAATTGGGGGGCAAGAAATTTTTTCTTTCCCAAATGCGACATTTTTTTTAACCCTATTCTGTCTTGGTTTAACCGGGAATGAAAGGGCCGATCTTGCGTTTAAGGAATCGAAAATGAAGAAGCCCCAAAAAAACTTGAATGGGCCCGCCGAAGATACTAAAGCCCAAAAAAAAAAGTATGTTGCTGTAAATTTTTGGGTTTTGGGAAAATTTCCTTTTCCATTCCCTTAGATTTTGGTTGTTAAAAGCGCATGCCCATACTTTCGGGAGCTTTAAAAGACGATTGTCATATGAAAATTTTATACGAATACAAACGTTTTATCAAATCATCAAACACCGAAGAAAAAGTACAGCTTTTCGGGAAATCTCGTTAGAGTTTAAAGTTTTTTCCCAACTGAATTGAAAGGGCTGTTTAGACCCAAAATATCAGTCAAATTTAGAATTATATTACGAAAGAGTGATTCATCTTAAACATACCCCAAAAGCAGGGCGGGAACTATATGGAATTTTATTTTTTGGCTTTCCCCTTGCAAGATCGTTTAAAGGGTATTTTTTTTGCTGTGTAAAGATGAAGAACCGTTTCAAAAGGCAAGTAAAAAATTTTTTTTAAACCCAAAAATTTAACGAAAGTGAAATGTCAATTGAGGGTTTGCCCCAAAACCAAATCTTCGCTAGCGGGCTTGGGACCTTTATATCTTTTTTGACAAAATTAAAGAAAATTTTTTTGGGGGTGGGGGGGGTAAAAGGTCTAAAAAGAAAGGCCCTTTGGTGTTAAAGATTTACACTTCAAAAATGTTAGGTTTGATAAATTATTTAACAACAAAATAGGGTTTTAGGGGTTGACCTAAGGTAAACGGAGGATAATCAGTTGTAGGGAAAGGGGGAGAAACTGTGAAGACGTAAAAAAATTTTAAAAATTGAAAAAGAAGGAAGCGTTTAAAAACGCTTATTGTCCCATTTGTTTTTAATTTGGGATGCCCCCGCTGAATATTGAAAATAACAGTTTAAAAAGATATACAAACTAAATTTTTTTTTTAATTTTTATAAAAAAGCATTTTTTGGTTCAGGTTTATCCAAATTTTCCCTACGCGCCCCCCCAAAAGAAGAAAATAGTAGAAACCCCTAAAAAAAAACCCTTCAAAATAACCAACTTTACGAAAATTGCATAACAAAAATGGCGGCCCTTTAAAAATTTGGGAAAAACCCAAAAACAAAAGGTTTATTCTGCTCCCTTTTAAAAATGTTTTGTTCTTATGTAATACAGGGGAAATGGGTATAAGTGCTCTATCAGCAGGAAAAAGGTTGTTGGTCTCTTGGGCAACGGGCATTGGCGAAACCCCGCAGTTTTCCCTCTAGGGGTTTGTCTTTAGCTCTGGGTTCTGTTTTTCATTAGCTGAAAGTGGGCTGGCAAAAAATTAAAAACTAAACCCCAAAAAGCAAAGCTATGGTTAACAAAATTAAGGCAAAAATTATTTTCTTTTAAAACTGACAAAAAATTTAAAGCGCTTGTTGACTTTCACCCCGGGAAATGAAGAATTTAACGTTTAAAAGGCCCGATTTTGTTTGATTTTAACAAAAGCCCAAAGTTTGATCTTAAAGAAGGGGTCGGGGGCAATTTTTTTCCAAAAACACCCAGACGCCGAGCAGAAAAAAAAGGAATGTTTTTAAAAAAAGTAAACGAAAAAAAAAACTCTTTCTAAACAGCTCGAAAATTAACAACCCCAAAAGGTGTTTATGCTTTATTTTATGGCCCAAGCACAAAAAGCCGTTGATTTTGGGATTCTGATTAACCCGTTGTTTTTTTTTAAAATTTTAAATAAATTTTTTGGGTTTAGAAAAAAGACCGCATGGTTTAAGATATATAAAGGGCCCCCAGATGAATTGTTTTTAAAGGAATGTTTTTGAGAGGGGGCCCGTTTTAAGAGCAGGGAATGATTTTGTTTTAAAAGTCATTGACCCAACAAACGTACGGCAAGCTTTTGTTCATGCTATTTTCTAAATTTCCCAGGCAAAACTAAAAATGGACCCCCCATTTAAAAAATTTTAATGTTAGCTTTTTTAAAATCAAACTTTTGTAAACAAAAAATGAAAAAAATCTAAAAGGTCGGGGTTTCCTCAACTAAAACAGCGGCTTTTCTTTCCTCTTAGACTTAACCCCCGGTTTGGGGGCGGGGACGAACTGTTACACATTTTTGCCGCTGCCGCTGAAGAAGAAAAATGGTGGGCCGGGGTTGGGTTTCAGGGGCGGAAAGTCTTAGGTTTTGTTTTAAAAACGGGGCAAAAGGTATCCCACGAATTGTAGGCAAGGTTTACATTCCGTTTACCTGGGAGTTGGTTTTTTTAAAGAGAGCTTTTTAAAAAAAAAAAAATTCAGCCCAAAAAAGGGTTTATGGGGTTTGGTTCTTGCAAGGCTGCTTCATGCCCGGGGGAACAGCAAAAAAGGTGACTAACTATCGGCAATACGCCAAAAAATTTTTAACCCTTCATTGGAATACCCTTTTTTCCTTTTAGTGTAGACCAAAATTTATCAGTTTGAAAACAAAACAACCCAATAATGTTAATGTAACCCCCATGGGATGAGGAAACAAAAATTTTGGGGCCAATTTAAAGTGTCCCCTGAAAAAGTCCCAAAAAATAGGCGAACAGCCCAAAAAAAATCTTTGGAATTAACCCCCTTTTTTTTTTTCGCCCGCAGGGTGCCCCATTTTCACATTGGGAAAGGCCCCATGACAGATTATTTTGCGCCTACTTCAAAGGGATGAACCATAAACAAAAATTCTGTAGAAAATGTTTTAAAAAGAATTTTCCCAACCCCTCAAGCCCCGCTTGAAAATTAAAACCCCTTTTAAAATTCTTTTGACTGTAAGACAGAATAACTTCGCCCCCCCAGGATCTAAAATTTGTTTTTAAAAAATGGAACGGCTGCAAAAAATTTTCCCTTTTTGTTTTCGCGGGCTTTGAGTCGCTTTTTGTTCCCTTTTGAAGGGGAAAAACCACAAAAACTTCGGAAAAAAAAAAGTTTAATGGTAATTTATCAGATTTGTTCATTTGCCTTAAATTTTTGTTAGGGCGGGTTGGGTTTTTTTTCAGGGCCCGAAAATTTTTAATTTGAGGGCCCGTTTCTGCAAAAAAATTTTTTAAAAGCATGGGAGCAAATGCGTTTTAAAAAATGTTTTTAATAATCTAACTTATCTGAAATCATAATGGGGCCTTTAAGGGCCAAAAACAGTATGACTCGCCACGATTGTTGGAAATTTTCGGTTTTGAAACAACGCCCCAAAAGGTGTAAACCAAAAAGTAAGGGACATAAACCTTTTGTGGAAGTTTTGAGGTTTTCCCCGCACAGTTAAAAGCAATTTCTTAAATTTGTTTGTTTCCCCCAAAAAAGGGAAAATGCCTGTATTCCCTTTTACAACTTGCGGTTTATGACTCTCACCCTTTTTAAAGCAAGCAGTAACCAGCGCCCTTTGGGTAGCTGTTTTCACATCAAGAAAAATACGGTGTTTCACTTTAAATTAAAATGTCTTTCTTTTTTGGGCTCTATGCAAACACATGATGGGCTCATTAGAGGCAAATGGCTATGTCCTTTTAAAATCCTGCCCAATAACGGAAAAAAATTTTGACTCAATCTTTTTAGGAAAGGGTGTTTAAACCCCTTTGTTTCAAAGAACAGGGTTGGGGGAAAAGGGTTTTACGAAGATTCACTTCCGCCCAAAAGGGGGGTTTTTTCTTGTTTAGAGGAAAGGACATTTTGCGAAATCCCATTCCAGCTTTTCAAGATGTTGGCAAAAATTAGATTGTAAAACGATGGGAGACTATCTGGCTCCTATTTAATGGCAGATGTATGTTTGTTGGCGGGGCCCCCTTTGGAAAAAAATAAAAAGACCCGCATGAAACAGTTTCAAATTTTGGGTCCGGCTTAAATTTTTGCACCCCGGGGTGAGTGGGGCGCTTTTTTTAAAATTTATGGGGTAAAGATTGATTTATTGGGCAGATTTACCAAAGGGTTCAAAATGATTGAAAAAACGGATTGGGGTGGGGGGGGGGTTTGGGATGGGTAGATATTTTCTGTTAAAACAAACAAAAAAATACTTGGCGATTTTTTGATCCGAGTAAAAAGGGGCTTTCTAATCTTGTATTTAGATGCAAAAATTTGTATGGGTTTGGGGAATTTGGCCCCAATCGTTTTCCCTTACGCAACTTTTTAAAAAGTTCGCAAAGGGGCGATTTGAAAAATTTTTTAAAAGGGCCCTTAAAGTGGTTTTAGCGTTTGGGCCTGATCAACCCGCGTGGTTTTTTTCTGAAAGGTTTTTTTTTGAAAAAAAATCCTTTTGAACTCCATGGGCCTGCATAATGACTATCCCTTTGCAAAAAAGAAAGTCTAAAAATTGGATCCAAAAAGAGCCCCCCTAAAATTTGGGCCAATTTTTTCGAGGCAAAAAAAATTTTATGTCTGTCATTACAGAAATTCTACAATTTTATTTAAGACATGGGTTTTAAATTGACAGGGGTTCATCGCATAAATTTTTTTTGTTTAAGAAACAGTTCATGAAAAAACCCTAAAAATGAAGAAAAAAATGATTTTCAGAACAAAACCCCGATGCCTCAAAAAAAAAGCTTTTTTTAAACTGATGAACCAAAAGTGTTTTGGTAAGGGGGTTTTGGGGGAATCCGCACAAGCCCTTAAAAATGTTTGATTGGTCCCAAAAGGGGGAAAAGGGAAACAATTAAGCTGACACCCCAAAAACCCAATTATCAGGACTTCAGAAAATTTCATGAAACAGCTTTTTGGAAAAATGATGAAAAAAAAGAAAGTCAAATTAGCAAACCCGTATTTATTGGGTTTTTTGTTTTAGAATTAATTTTAAAGCTTTTGATGTTGGTTTTTTTTATGATTTCTTTTAAAACCCCCGTATCCTGATTTAGAGTTTTTAAAACAGATTCAGAAGTTTGGTTAAAAGTATTTAAAATGGAAACTATAAAGACCCTTTGGGTTTAAAAAGTAGCTAAAGGAGCGGCGGAGGGGTTTTACAGTCCCCCATTATCCTAAAGATTCGCCCCTTTTCATTCAATTTTCTAACAAGAAGGTTTTAGGAAAAAAATTTTGGATGAATTTTTTGGAAAAAGGGGGAAACAAGGAGTATGTGGGGTTAAGGTAAAAAATTTACAGTATTTCGGGGCCCGGGAAAATTTATTAAGAAAAGCAAAGGGGGAAAATTTTCGCAGGGTTGTGCAGTTTTAAAATATAAAATTTACAAATACAAAGAAGCATTTTTTTGGCAATAAGACTTTTTTACTTTAAAAACGTAAAACTGCGATCTAAACTACATGAAAATCAAAAACAACGTTTTTTAAAAAAGAAGTCTTTTGATAGAAAAAAACACAAAACGGGTTTGGTTAAAATTTTTTTCCGAGTTTTATATGCAATTTGGGGCCCGGAGTCCCGGGTTTTAAATTAATTTTTAAAACGGAACTGTGTTTTTGGCGGAATTATCTGCAGTTCTTTTTTTCACCAAAAAATCTTTGAGGGAGTGGGTTGTTTTGGGTTTTGTCAAATTTTCGTAAAATTTTTACACGGGGGATTTTATTTTTACAATTTTTTTTTTTTTTATGGATCAAAACTCCAAAAATGGGTCGGTTGCCTGTTTCGGGTGCCCCTTCTGCTTCCCCGGGAAATAAAAAGGGACCTTATTTTAAACCCAACGGTTTTAATTTGTTTTTCCCGGGTGGGGGTCTCCTTCAAAAAACATTTATTGTTTTTTTTTATTGCTTTTTTCTGGCTTTTGCCCCTTTAAATTTTTCATTATTCATTGCGCGCCAAAAAATGAGGGCAGTCTTTTTTAAAACCCTTCGGGGTGCGAGGGAAATTTTCAAACGCTCTCTGTGTTTTGGTTGGGAAAAGTCTTTCAGCTAAAATGTTTGTTTTAAAATTTTGATAAAGCCCGTGATTTTATGAACTCCCGGAATGCCTTTTTAAAGGGAATCTATGTTTTTTAAAAATTTAATTTATTCACTTTGGGCCCTTTTAAAATTTTTTTCCCTCCCTTTAACTTGAAAATTTCCCAGGATAAGTTAAAGGGGCCCCGTTGATATATCAGTTGTTGGCAACAACAGCAGAAACAATCTTTTGTGTAATGGTTCGCATTTTGTATTTGAAACCCTTTTCAATGAATGTGAGTGGGGACTAAATCTTTTTTGTCTAATTTCCCATCAGGGGTAAAAAATAGAAGATCATTTGATGGGTTTTCGTTTGGAGTTGTATTAACAAAGTGTGGTCTCTGTATTTTGTCTTGGGGAGGTTTAAAAAAATTTGCCCAAAAAACTTGTTTAGATAAAACCTTTTTTTGCTGTTTGTTTACTGACTCCGCCGCTTGGCTTTGGTTTTGTTTTGCTGGGATTTCCCTTCCCAAAATCCTTTGGGCGAATTTAAAAGATTTTGTTCCTTTTTTTTTCAGCCTTTTTTGTGCAACAAAATACCGACGGTCATACCAAAGGCAATAAACGCGTTTTTTGCATCTTTTGTTTTTTGTGGTTGTTTAAAAAACACTGAATTTTGGGGGGGGCAATGCCTGGGCTGGTTTGCCTTTTTACTAGATAATATTGTTTTATTGCTTGATCAAAAATTTTTAAAAAGTGTAAGCTGCATTTCCCTGTTTTTTAAATGTGTTTATTAAAAAAATTAACTGCCAATTTTCCCGCTTTTCATAGGGTCTTGTGGGAGTGTAGTTGTCCCAAAACTTTGTTATGTCCCTTTTTTTCTCGCCCCCTATCCCCCGTTTTCCTTAAAAGCGAAAATTTCTTCCGCTAAAAGCAAACGCCCTTCACCACAGCGCCACCATATTTATTACGAGCGAAGCCCTTTTTTATAAGGGATTTTTTTTTTAATATTTATACTGTCTGGAATTTTTCCCTTTTTCTTGTCTAGAAAATTTTTTCGTGGCAAACCCAAGCTGCCAAAAAATAGAATCGCTTTTTCTGAATCCTCAAAATTAGTTTGCCAAGATCTGCTGGTTTAATTCTTAACAGGCTTTTTTTCCAAAACATTGAGTATTTCATTTGTCCCCCAATAAAAACAGGAAAAGGTTTTACAAAGGTTGGTACGTTTTTTTGGGCTCATTTTTAAAAAAATAAAATTTAAAAATTTTAAATTTTTAAAAAAATGAACATTTTTGATTATTCAGCTAAAAAGGCAGCCTAAACCTTCCCTGAACTTTTGATGACCCAAATTGATGACCAAAAACTATTATGCCCAAAAAGGAAAAGGCCCGTATTCTTTTTGGGAGCATGTGGAAAAACAAAAAAAGTTCCTCGGAACTGAATTCAGAAAAGAAAAAAGTTCAAAAGAAAGTGCCCCCAAGACATTTTAAAGTATCATAACAGGTTTGAAGGCAGCGGGGGTTTTAGGGAAAGGTGAAAAATGTGGGGGGAAACGGTTCTTGTTTTTTCCCCTAAACTAGTCAGTAGATTTTCCCCAAATTTTTTCTGAAAAAAAAATCTTTCGTATGATTTAACGCAAAGACCAGTTTTAACAAAATCATTTGAGTTTTTAGGGTGTGTCTATACTCATTTTTGGAAAAAATTGTTATCGCCATTAATCATGGGGGTTAATAACTTTTAATCATATAGTTTTTAAATTTTCCCCTTTAAAATGACCCAGCTGGGAAAAAACAGCGAATCAGAAAACACTGAATCAGGTTTTGGGAAAGTAAAAACCCAAACCAGAAAAAAAAGCAGAAAAGCCTTTTAATAGGGGGGAGACCATAAAAATCCTGGGCGTGTTGGAAGCAGGAAAAAAATTTGCAGAGTGGAACAGCAAAAACCCAATTTTAAAATTAAAGAATATAAAATCATTTATGAAAAAATAACACCGCCCCGCCCAGAAAAAGTTTATTTTAATGGGCCCCCTTTAAAAAAAATCCATGTGATTAAAAGGGGGCCAAAGTCTTTAGGGGTTTTTTGAACCTTTTAAAAAGTTTTCCCCTTTTTTGGGGCCCTTGCTGTGTGGGGGTGTTATTACGGTTATAAAAAATTTAACCAATTTGGGAACAAAAACAAAAAAAGTTAAAACAGCCTGAACCCCTAAATACAGAAAAAAAACAACTGCACGCCAAAACCGCCCAAAAATCAAAAAACATCTTTTTTATCATTTATAATTTCAATAATTTTTTTTAAATTTTTTTTTTAAAAAAAATAGATTTGGCGTATTATAAAATGATAAAGTAATAAAAAGAATGGAGTCTATTTAAAAAAACATTTCCATTTGCCCGAATTGTAATCAATGCGGTTTTCTTAGGATGTAAGAAAAATTCCCTTTTGATCTAGGAAGAGAACGCTGGCAAGACATCCTCAACGAAAGGGCGCGTTTTTTGAGGCGTGTGTTACTATATGAGACATCTGTATTTTTGATAAAAACATAGATTTTTTATTTTTTTGATAATTATTAAAAAACCCTTTAAAAAGAAAATTGGTTGTAATTAAAGGAATTTATTGTTTTGATCTTGGGGGTGACTTAAAACAAAAATTAATTAAAAAAATTAATCAAGAAATTATTAAGAATTGAAATAAATTAAATTAAAAATTTTTAAAGGGAAATTGGGGTGGCTTAATTAAAAACCCTTTTTTAAAGGGCTTGGGGGGACTTTTGGGGGGGGGGAGTGTGTGTGGTGTACACAGGCTTTATTATTTGTCATGTTTTTAACACCCCCTTGGGTTTCAAGGCAGTGCTTTTGGGTTTTTTTGATGATTGGCCCTTTTTTTTGCAAGTTCAAAACAGCACCCCAAATGCTTTTAACAAAAGGGCCTGATTTAAAAAAAACAAAACAAAGGGTTTTTAAAAAACACCCGCCCCAAAAGGCAGCCCCAAGCCGGGGCAGGAGTCCAGCAAGTAGGCCACCCTTCCGGCGTGAACGGCGAAGCTTTACGTCAAAACAGGGGTGGGTAAGAACTATTTTTTTGAAAATGTCCGGGGGGTTTGTGGGGCAGGAGTCCCGAGTAGGGGGCCCCCGTTCACGCGCGGGGGAAAGGCGAAGCATGACGTCAAACCCCAAAATGATCACTTAGCCTAGTTTTCTGTGCTCCCCTTTTCCCCAAACCCGGCTTGGAAAAATTGGGGGGTTACAGCAATTTTTTCTGTAGCCCGCTTTTTTGGCGGCTTAATGCCAGTTTTAGTACACCGGGGTTTTTTATTTGGAGCATTTATATGAAGTTTGTGCCGGGGACACACTACTTTTCCTTTTCCTTTTTGGGAGATGTTTTAAGGTCGCCTAAAAATATCTATTTGTTTGCCAGAAAATTCAAAAATCGCCCTTCGTTGATAAGGGCCCCTTGAAGGCAGATGAAATGGTTAGAATTAGAAAAGGTAGAAAAAGTATAAATTTTTTAAAACAGTCCGCTTGCCCCCACGAACACTGAATCTGAGTTAACAATCAATCAGTTAAAAACAATTTAGAACATTTTTACTTGGGAAGGGGAAAAGCAAAAAAAGTTTCTAATTTTAATTTTTTTAGATACGAATCAGGGCGTGTTTTTCCTCCCCCCTTAAGAAATGAACGGGCCCTGTTTTTTTAAACATGGGTTTTTGCTGTCCAAAACCAGCTCCCCAAAAATCAAAGCCCTTTTTGGTTTGTTTTGCTTTGGGCCCTTTAAAAATGCAGCGCCAAATTTTTTTGATAAGGAAACCCTCTCATCAATAGTCAAACACGTATTAAAAAAATAGTTTCATTTGTTTCATTTCCTTGGGAAACCCAAAAAACCTTTTTAAAATAGTCGTTCATTTCCAAAGCAGTTAGTTACTTTTTCCAAAAAAAAAATCTTCGGGTTTTACCAAAATGCTTTGCCTTATTCTTTTCAAAAATTCTTAAATGCGTTAAAGTAAAACTTATGGCCTCGAATAACAAACTGTTTTTTCAGTAACGTTTTAGCCATTTTAAAATTTAAAAAAGTAAAAACAGTGGTCACTAAGGCGCAGTCAAAAAACACGCCTTCTTGGGGCGGTGGCTCAAACAACAAAAAGGGGACCCCCGTGTGTGCGTTTAACGCCTCGTTCGGCCCTGTGCGTGGCAACTAGAATTTTCCCAAAACTTTTTTTGAAAGGGAAGGGTTTTGCAAAAACCCCGCCCAGTGTTTCTTCGTTTTTCACAGCGAGGCTTGGAGCTCTGGTTTTCAAAAAAGGCCCCCAGCCCTTTAAAATTTAAGTGATCAGGTTTTAGCCCCGTTGTTGCCCTTTTTGTGTTCAAAGTTTGTAGGTAAAAATTAGTCAGAAGAAGTGTGGGATTTTTTTGGCATTTTTAATTTAGAGAGAAAGAAAGAGAAAGTGTGTGTGTGTGTGTGTTTTGCGTGTGCGTGTGCGTTTTGTGTGTGTGTGTGTGTGGTTATTTATAAAGTTGTAGCTGATTCCTGTTTCCAAAAATTTAAACTATAAAGGGTGTTTTTAAAAAAATATTTGTGATTCAAAAAATTTTCAACTTAGAATTCCCCCCTGTCTTCTAAAACTGCAGTATATTGCCTTTTCGCAAACTTACCCCCCCCAGCAATGGGTGAAATAAAAACACCCCGAGTTTTTGGGCAGGTAGGCCCGGGAAATAGAAAATTTAAAAAATTACACCGCCATGACAGAGTTGGGCAGTACTGAAAAGAGAGCCCTGGGAACAGCACCGTTTGTATATGAAGCGCCCTTTAGTTCGGCCTGCTTTTTTCCCCCCGTTACTCTTTTGGGGGGTGTTCAGCCCCGGTACTTTCCCTTTCGCTACTCTCTTTAAAAATTTAGTAAATTAGTATTTAAAAAGGAAAAACCCTGCACTTATGTTTGTTTGTGAAATCGTTATTTTTTGGTTATTGACCTCTTAATTTTCGGAGAACAGTAATATGCTGATTCTAGGGCACTTTCGCCCGAAAACTTGGTGGAGGAGCAAGTGGGGTAGAGTCGGCATATTACTGTTCTCTCGGCGCAACCTGACAAGCCCAGCGACCAAGTCAACGTATTTACACAGCTGAGCAGGCTCTGCTGATGATTTTTGACAAACACAATAATCTTTTATTCAACGACTAACTCGAGCATGAAGGTGAGATGATGATAGTGGTGGAATTGCCGACCATATTCGTCAGTTATTGAGTAGGGCTCTGTGACCTCTCAGTGTGTGTTCAGCTGACAGCGTCAGTCGAACGAGCCAGCCAAGTGTGTACTCTGCACTGCGTGCTGGTGTCCAGTGATGTGAAATCAGTGCGAGAGGGGATCGTGGCCTGCTCGCGGCGTGACACGGTGCAGACAAAAAGGTAGGGGAAGATGAGGAGGAAAGAGAGGGTTGAAGTTGAGCAAGGGGGTGTGGTGGGGAGAGGGGGGGCGTGGTCGTGGACTGGTCAGTCTGCATCGAGTGTGAGCGTCTTGATAGACTTCCAAACTGTTTTACTTTCATTTACAGGTGTAGTGTGACAATACAAACTTTATTTTCAACTTTTTTGCTGTGTGTTCTTGTTTGGATGTGGTAAATACATATGTTTTTGATCGTGCAAAAAAATCTATCCAAATCTACAAGCCTAAATACTTTTGTATTATCAAAATTAAACAAAAGAAGCCCAGATTCAAAATCTTCATTCAATTTCCTTCAAAAATGATATAGATTTCATTTTTCTATCTTTTGTAGTTTCTGAGCTAGAATTTTTTGTTAATTATGACCCCCAAATCATGAGATTTCCCCGGCACCTGGGAACACCTTTGTTTGTACTGTTGTGAGGCACTGAACGGGTTAAAAGCAATAAACTCGTTGACTCGTTGACTCTCTCTCTCTCTCTCTCTCTCTCTCTCTCTCCTCTCTCTCAGTAAAATTAGCAGTAAAATGTATAGTGCAGTTATAAATAACAGACTTCAAGAATGGATAGAAGAATATAATTTGACGGGTGAACACCAAGCGGGTTTTAAAAGAGGGTATTCTACAGTTGACCATATGTTTACTTTATTGGCATTAATACAAAAACAGTTTTGTTTAAACCGCAAACTATACGTTGCCTTCATTGATTTTGAAAAGGCATTTGATTCTATAGAAAGGAACTTGTTATGGCCGATACTTTTGAAAAATGGAATTAAAGGCAAACTATATAAATCTATTCGTAGTATGTACATGAATGTAAAAGCTAGGGTCAGATGTGGTGCTAAACTGACGGAATACATCAAATGTACTCGTGGGGTAAAACAAGGTGATGTTTGCAGCCCTATACTGTTTTCTTTATTTATCAATGAATTAGCACTAGAAGTGATAAGAGGAGGCAGACATGGTGCAACCTTTACACACGATTACTTTGAGCTGTTTATTTTATTACTGGCTGATGATGTGGCATTAGTGGCTGAAACGGTTATTGGCCTGCAGACACAGATCAATAGTCTGTGTCGTGCAATGGCAGCGTTACACTTGAAGGTGAATATGAACAAAAGTAATGTTGTTGTGTTTAGGAAAGGTGGTTATTTATCTGCTAGTGAGAAATGGACTTATAATGGAATAATCATGCCTGTTGTAAATGCGTACAAATATCTGGGAATTTATTTCTCTACGAGAATTAGTTTTGTAGCAGCGTGCAATAATCTTTCTAGTCGAGCCAAGAATGCTTTGTTATGTATATTGCAAAAATTGTATAAGTTGAAAAATAACTCTCTAAACACATTTCTAAAATTATTTGACTCTCAGATTCAGCCAGTGGTTCAGTATGGTGCGGAATTATGGGGACTAGACAGTGCAGCATTACACTGTGAAAAAGTACATTTGTTTGGACTCAAACGATTCTTAGGCGTCGACATACGAACACCAAACGATCTGATATATGGAGAAACGAACAGATATCCTATATACATAAATTCTGCTTTAAAATGTATTAAGTTTTGGTTAAAACTAACTAGAATGGATGAGCATAGATTACCATATAAGGCATATCGTATGTTGTATGATTTGGACGAACGTGACAAAAGAAACTGGGCCTCAAATGTTCGTTGTAAATTATATATGTATGGGTTTGGTTATGTCTGGCTGAACCAAGGTGTTGATGCAATTGATGATTTTCTTCGGATTTTAGAGATAGACTGATTGCATGCAGATGGCAAGAATGGAATTATCATGTGAGTAATAGCGAAAGATTTAACGTGTATAGATCCTTTTGCACTGCGCCTAATGTTAAAACCTATTTATTGTTGAATCTGGACAGGCATTTAAAATACGTAACTTCTAGATTCAGACTCGGTGTTTCTGAAATTGCAGTGCACTATTATCGTCACCGACCCCATTGCAATGCAGATTTATTATGCCAACTCTGCAAAGAGGAGATAGAAAATGAAGTTCATTTTGTGTTATGTTGTCCTGTCCTGCAAAAACTAAGAGCTCAGTATATACCTTTGAAGTATTATAAAGTCCCAAATCACTTCAGATTAGCACTTCTTTTGGCGTGTACTTGTGAACAAACAGTCAGAAATTTGTCGATTTATCTTCTTAAAGCGTTTAAACTGCGGTCTTGTATGATATCTTAGAATAGGTTATGTACACATATTGGTTATGTCTGTGTGTATCCTTAGGGTGCTTTTGTGATTGTACTTGCTAGCACCCCTTCATGAGGGGCAATGGCCTAATCATGAATAAATTATCTTGAGTCTTGAGTCTCTCTCTCTCTCTCTCTCTCTCTCTCTCTCTCTCTCTCTCTCTTTCTCTCTCTCACACACACACACACACTCACACAAACAAGTGGGCGCGCGCGCGCGCGCGCGCGTACACGCACACACACACACACACACACGCGCGCGCGCGCGCACGCACGCACGCACGCGCGTGCGCGCACGCACACACACACACACACACACACACACACACACACACACACACACACACGCGCGCGCGCGCGCGCACGTACATGGACGCACGCACAAGCACGCACGCACAAGCACGCACACACACACACGCACACACACACACACACACACACACACACACACACACACACACACATAATATATATATATATATATATATATATATATATATATATATATATATATATATATATATATATATATATATATATATATATAACACTAATACTTATTGTCTTGCGTTCGTCGTGTCTTCCTTGTCGTCTTTTTCTTTCACTTTAAGGACGGCCTCTGTGGAGAGGAAGCAAGTTCGCAAGACGAGTTGTTCCATTTCTACTACACCTCTCTCTCTCTCTCTCTCTCTCTCTCTCTCTCTCTCTCTCTCTCTCTCTCCTCTTCTCTCCCCTCTCTCTCTCTCTCTCTCTCTCTCTCTCTCTCTCTCTCTCTGTTCTGTCCTTGTTTGTGCACTTCTGGTATCATGGTCGCATATTTTTTTCGTTTTTCGTTTTGAGGAGGGACAAGGGGAGGGAGGGTAATTTAAACCCCTTAGTTGTAGTTAAACGTATACATTCATTTTTGTTTTTCATGTAGGCTACAGAGGTTTGTACTAACTGTGTATGTAAGTAGTGAACACATACATTTTTCTTCTTAATTTATCTCCTTAGTCTTTCTTTTTTTATTGCCCCCCCCCCCCCCCTCCATCCCTCTCTGCTTCCATTTTTTTGTCACAAACAGAGCAAAAGTGTCGCTGCACCAAATATAGCTTACAGATGAACCTTGAAACGCTGTATCCGACTCCAAAATACTGAAGTCCACAAGACTATGTCCAGTGGTAATATAACATAGACTTGCATGGTGTGTGAGAACTAAAGTTTTAGGAAAAATTATAAAGTGAGGAAAAAAGAGGACGATGGAGGCCCCAGTTTGAATCAAAACGACACTTTTTTAAGGGGGAAAAAAAAAAAAGGGGAAGAAAATAGAAGATTGGAGAACTAAAAAAAAACAAAAACCCCAAAGAAAACAGAGCAAAACAAAACAAACTGAACAACAAAAAAAGAAAGAAAAAGAAAAAAAAAGAAAAAAAAAAAAAAGAAACCCTCTGCAATAGAAAGAAAAGTGTCACCTTCCCCTGATTCTCTCCCACCCCAACAGGTCTATTATTGGCTCATAAACATGATTCCTTTGTAATTTTGACGTCACTAGCCTATGACGGAGCCATGCCATTGACGAAATAACATTGCTTTCTAAACTGATCAGACAAGACCTGGGCAGAAGAAAGAAAATGTTGAAATGCGCTGAACCATGGTCTTTCAACTAATTATTCTTGTGTCCTTGGGCCTATGTCGGCTAACAGGAGAGGGAGGTAAGACATTGCACTGGTATTTGAAAGTTAGGCTACTTGGAACAAGATAGCACTAATCATAGCAAAACGTTAGCAAATGAAACAAGTTCCTTGTAGAGGTAGGCGATAACGGCTGGTACACATTGATATGCATGGGGTTTTGATCGAGCTATGTGCACGTTAAGTCAAGCTACCGATGAGCTTAATATCTTTATTAAGTTGTAAATCTGGTACGCAAAAACAGTGTATGACTCGAAGCAAATATTCTGAAGTAATAGTTTCATGATCGTATATTTTCTGTCTCGTTCATCTTTCTTCTATACCCACCCCTCCCCTCCTCCCACCCTGTTTTCTCATTCTCTCTCTCTCTCTCTCTCTCTCTCTCTCCTCTCTCTCTCTCTCTCTCTCTCTCTCTCTCTCTCTCTCTCTCTCTCTCTCACGCTCATTCTCTAAAGCAAACATATCTGATTTTTACTCATTGCTTGTTTGTTTCATATCCAGTTGTACGTTCTCTGTGACTCATTATATGAATCAGAATATATAGCCATAATAAGGTTTATGGTGAGTATCATACTGAGAATAATGGAAATATGGGTTAAGAGGTAGTGCCTGAATATGGAAACACAGCTTTGATTAACAGTATAAAGTAACGGTGATCTACATTTCTGTTATGGATTTATAGCAGCCCAGTCACTTTCATATTGATCTGATTTCATCAACAATTAATGGTTACAAAAATTCTATATCATATCTCAATATATAGGAGATCCAAGTAAAGGTTGTTTTGCACAGTTCTTAGCCACTGACAATGCTTAAGTTATTGAACAGCAGAGCTGACCACTCACACTGTTTCATATCTTTTGATCTCCCTTGCATCCTTGAATGGATCCTCAAGCATAGGCTCAAAGATTGTCCCCTACATTTTATACTGTTTGCATAATGCTTTTAGTTTTTCAGCAACTTTTTGTCCTCTCCGCATTTTCATTTTAGTCCATTTACTATCCTTCGCTGGGTGCTGCTGGATTCTTTTTTCAACCCTTGGTGGTGAGAACACCGCATAATTATGGACTGTGGTGTGTCTCTATTTGACACCAGGAGCGCAGACACAATCAGCCGTGTCTCCCTGATGAGTCCGTTCCAGTGGACGAAAGGCCTAGAAGCAGGCAATACGAATATATCTGCCTTTGAGAGGGTTTACGATGGTTCCTTCAGGCAGCTAGTGAAGGGGTTGTCATTATTTATAATATATTCCCCCCCCCTTTTTTTTTCTTCTAAAAGTTCAAATTCATAGCTATAATGACTGAGGAAATGTTAGTCTGCACTTGTTTTCCCCCACTGCTTAATTGTTCAGCATTATATATATATATATATATATATATATATATATATATATATTTTTTTTTTTTTTTTTCCTCAGAAAAATCACTGTGACAGCTACCTACAGGACAACCATTGCAGTCAAAAAATCAATTGTCAAGTTAGACCAGGATGGGGTTACGAATGTCTGTTTGCATCGAAAGATAGTAATTTTAGAGGAGTAGCTATCTTATAAATAACAACTTTGAGTTTAAGATTAAAAGACAATAATGAGGAAACAGGAAATTTTATTATGTTCGTACTTAGCACTATGGAAAAACATGTTTAATAGTTAACATCTATGGACCAAATGGAGAGGAACTCTCTTTCTCTGCAAAAATAAGGGAGAAAAAATCGGGATCCCTTACATAATCATAGCCAGAGATTGGAATCTTGCCATTAATCCAAATCTTGACTGCTACGATTAAGAAAAATATTCACAACCCTAAGTCTCAGGATAAAGTTACTGATATGATGTCAGACTCAAAACTTGTTGACGTTTGGAAAGAACTAAATCCTGAAGATCTAATATGCACAGTAGTCCAGCAGAGCCAGCAAGGGCAATGGACAACGTGGGAGAATGCACTCCAAAGAAGTCTCACCTGGAATGACATTTGGCACATGGCCCCTCTCAGGATCAGCTTCATTCTCAGATCTACATATGACCTTCTGCCCTCAAATGCAAACCTGGTGAAGTGGGGAAAACAGACGATCCTACATGCCCCCTCTGCCATGAAAAACAAACAGTGGAGCATGTCCTAAGCTCATGTAAAGTAGCCCTGGCTCAAGGAAGGTACACATGGATGCACAACCAAGTGCTCAAAGAGATTGTACAAGTAGCCTGGGCTAGTACCAACACCACAAAAGGGAAAATCAGGACTCCAAAAGCACCAGCAACATTCTTCACGGCAAGAGGCAGCAAATCATTGCCAAGAACAACAGTACCACTCGGAACATGCAGGCAGTCTGTTGGACGGGGCAGGTGACTGGGAGTGCACTGCAGACCTCCCAGAATGGACGAGTCACCCAGAGATTATCAGCAAGAGTGGCATGAGACCAGACATAGTGGTCCACTCTCAGTCAACCAAGCAGCTGATCATGATCCAAGCAGCTGATCATGAATGCAGAATGAGAGAGGAAAAACAACAAAAACAAAACAAAGCAAAAAACCAATAACAAAACCACAAAATAACAACAAAAAAAAAACGAAAACACCCTCAATGCAAACGTTCTTCAAAGATGTAAGATTGACATAATGAAATCTAAAAATGTACTCACAATCTGGAATTAAATGTGTCGACTTTGAAAAGAAATTGTGTCAGTACGCAAATTTATTAGAAAACGAGCAAGGGCAATTATGATCATGAACTGGTGTCAGTGGTCTTCATTAAGGTTCGTCTTTCATTAAGAAGAAGCGGGGGAAAAAAGAAGAAGAAGAAGGAAATGGGGGAGATAAATTAAAAATAATACGCTACATAAAAAAATAAAAAAAATAAAAAAATCTGTACTTAGAACAGCTTTAAGTTTGCAGTTTAAGTTGGAGGTCAGTTTAAGGCTATGCTAAAACCGTGTCAAGATCTGGGTTAAGGTTGGTCAATAAATCAAATCAAATATACATGGATGAGAGCAACATTCTTACAAAAATGAAAGACAGGTTGTATCTTAAGTTCATGTTCACGTTGAATATATAGTTAGGGCTGAAATTCACACAAAACTGAAGACAGGTTGTATCTTAAGGTCAGGTTCACGTTGAAGATATAGTTAGGGCTGAAGTCACACAAAACTGAAGACAGGTTGTATCTTAAGGTCAGGTTTACGTTGAAGATAAAGTTAGGGCTGAAGTCACACAAAACTGAAGACAGGTTAGGAATAGAGTTTGTTTAGAACTTACCGCCAATGACATTGACAAACAAAGCACATGGCAAGACACGATGCATTTCAACCACTTGGGTCTTCTTCAGGCGAAAAAATAAATTTATTTTTTCGCCTGAAGAAGACCCAAGTGGTTGAAATGCATCGTGTCTTGTCATGTGCTTTGTTTGTCAATGTCATTGGCGGTAAGTTCTAAACAAACTCTATTCCTAATTTTGCTTCGTTCGCCGCCGTCAGTCACTCCATTTTGAAATTTTGAAGACAGGTTGTATCTTAAGTTCATGTTCACGTTGAATATATAGTTAGGGCTGAAGTCACACAAAACTGAAGACAGGTTGTATCTTAAGGTCAGGTTCACGTTGAAGATATGGTTAGGGCTGAAGTCACACTCGGGTCAAACCAACAATGTGTGAAGGTCTGGGCCTGGGCTTGTCATGGTTTAGGTCATGTCGAATGATGTGACCATATTGAGTGTGTGAGATGTGTTTTCGAGTTAAGTGGGAAGGATGGCTTAGAGGAGAGCGTCAGTAAGAGATGTGTTCTGTAGAGCAACTAAAAGCAGAGACAATGGGTCTGCCAGGTGTGTCAGATTTGTGTCTCTTGGGGAGTAAAAACAAAAAAGTTTTGCTTTGTGTCTATTAATAAGAGAAGTTTGTTTGTCTTTGTTAATATATTTTCTTGTTTGTCCTTCATTTCAATTGTATTAAGATTCTGTTTGTCCTGCCTGAAGAGGACCCCGTTAGTCGAAACGCACTGTGTCTGCTTTGTAATTTGTTATTCCTTCCTTTGGTGGTTCGAATATTTTATTTTTGTTTTTAATATCTGTCTCTGTCAAACATTTTGCGTGTGTATAATGTAAACATATTCACTTCAGTTCGTCCTCATGTTTCTAATCTTCTTAACTTGAAACAATCTCTCTCTCTCTCTCTCTCTCTCTCTCTCTCTCTTTTCTCTCTCTCTCTTCTCTCTCTCTCTCTCTCTCTCTCTCTCTCTCTGTCTCTCTCTCTCTCTCTCTTTCCCCAGTTACTGCCCATGAAGGAAACTGGACATCAAGTAATGGACA
>CM031624.1:5429606-5449606 GCA_018398815.1 Conus ventricosus | reverse complement strand
GGGAAAGTGCCTGAAAGAAAAAGAAAAACATTGATATGAAACATCTTTTTCTAAGAATTTATCTTTATTCTCAGCTCGCCGACTTCTGTATTTTCATGGCACTAGACTGTACGTAAACACAGCTCCACACAATCACGGATGTCTGATGTACAAATGTACTTCAGCAGTCCCAGCAACAGAGTTCTGCACACAGCATTATCCACTGCCGGGATTAGGTCTTGATTGTAACTAAATGTTACCTACAGCAGTCCCAGCAACAGGAGTTTCCATTCCTCTGAATTCAATGAGCACACCTAACTGCTGCTGTTTATTTCAACAAAATAAATCAATCAATAAGTAAATGGATGAATATATATAATATATATATATATATATATATATATATATATTTTTTTTTTTTTTTTTTTTTTTTTTTTTTTTTTTTTTTTTTTTTGAATCTAGCTTACTTACTCGGGGTTCCGCAGCGACTGGGAAAATAACGTCACGGCGCTTGACGTAAAACACAGTGGCGTTCTCAGCTGGGTTAACTAGAAGGGCTTTCGTTCGCTCTCCGGAGGGCTATTCGGGTCTTGATCCTCTGTCAGCAGGACGGATCCTCCTGGCCGTTCCTGGCTGTGGTGAAGTCCTGGCGTGGGTAGAGGTGGTGCGTCGGTAGGGACTGGACAGATGGCCAGTCCCGCCTCGGTGTTTGTGTCCTCGGGGATGTTGCCGCACCACACTTCTGTTTGCTCCTGAATGGACTCCACCAGAGAGTACTAGCTTCCAGGAGGTCGTGTGCTGACAGGGAGACTCCGTTAGGATCTGTAGCCTTGTCACTCCGGAGAGCCTAGAATTTCGCTGCTACTACGGCCATGTAAAATCTCCTTCTCACCGTTTCCCGAGTATCCTAGCTACTCCCTACACTCATGCACACAGCGACCAATCAACTCCCTACACTTGTGCACACAGCGACCAATCAGGGTGTTGAAGAGGACTGGCCGAGCCTGGCCTCCCCAATTACAGCTCTTGGAACACTCTGATGCATATTACAGTTCTGAGTGAAGCTTTTACGCAACCTGTTACGCATTTCATTCAGAACCGTATTCCAAAACAATGCAGCACAAAGTAGGGGTTTGTCTCAAAGACAGAATGGGGCTTGGTGTCTGACAACGCATACACGTGCGCTCGCACACACACACACACACACACACACACACACACACACACACACACACACACACACACACACACACACACACACACACACACACGCGCGCGCGCGCGCGCACACACACATGTACACGCAGATACATATAGACACGCTTAAACGCACTCATATGCACATGCATACATATACACACATGCGTACGCACATACATAAATATATACATACATACATCATACATAAATACATATATGCATACATACATACATACATACATACATACATACATACATACATACATACATACATACATACATACACATATACATACATACATACGTACGTACGTACGATATACACACACGCATACAAACGGGCATACATGCATGATTACATACATACATGCATTCAGGCAGGTATATTCAAACATACGCACATACATGGAAACAATACAGGCATGCATGTACACATCCATGCACACAAGCATGCATGCATACTTAGATAAGTCCATAACATACATACATACATACATGCATACATACATACAACAGATCTATCGAAATGTCCATAGTTACGCGTGTGCCTTTGTACGTACGTAACAGGTCGTCTTCCATGCTGCGGTAGAGTTCATTGCAAATTTCATTCACAATATTTCAGTAAAAGAAAGAAGAAAAAAAAAGAAAAAAGGGAGGGTGGGGAGGGAAGCAGCGAAGAATTACAGCACGAATAAGTACATGCAATAAACAAATATAAAAGCTCTGAAATAAACCCCTAAATAGTAACTGTGACAGCAGTTTGACTTTATTGTTTTTAAAGTGATCGGCTGACAGGGACAGACTGCATTTCAACAAAGAAAGTCACGATCTGTCCAAGAGATCCTCGTATGACACTTAAAAATAAAAAATGCCTCCTCAACATTTACACCGTAAAAAAAAACAGGCATCACACACACACACCGAGAGTCTCCAGATGTGTAGAGTGTTCAGAAAATCCATCAGGATGGATTAAAGGCATTTATGGCACGCGCGCACACACACACACACACACACACACACACACACACACACACACACACACACACAGAGGCACACACGCACGCGCGCACGCGCCCCCCACCCCTCTCCACACACACAGGCACACGCGCACCCCCCCCCCCCCCCCCCCCCCCCCCCCCGCAACACACACACACACACTGATTGCCATCAAGTTAGGTCACAAGCACCTTTAGAATATAGAAAACACCTCAGCGTCCAACCAATGGTTAGCAGCCCTCCCCAAGCAAGTAAAAAAATGGATTCTTATCCCAGCAACCTTGAGTCCTTATTGTGCCAAAAAAAAAAAAAAAAGCCTTGAGTGACTGGAATTGTATTGTTTGTAAAGAATGGGACTGAAAAGAACGGAATTGTATTGTTGTAAATGTAATACTATTTGTTCACTTTGATTATGGTGCATATTATATTGGAAAGGAGGGTTTATAAACTTTATTATTTTTTTCATTTTCACCACGAACCCTGCAGTCAACTTTTGTCACTTCCTTTATAATTCAGCCTGTTAGTGCTCCTTTGTACGAGTGGAGTAGATCCGTGTGCAAGGAGTTAGCATGCTGAGTTCATAAACGAGTGAGTGAACGCAGTGTGTGACAGTTGCTGACCCCGACGTGATATTTGTGAACTGGTTTTGTTAATTGCGGTCACGTCTCTCAGTCAAAAACGAAAAGGGGGAAAAACAACAACCTTTACATTGACTATGGCTTGATACCAAGCCATACTATGATGGAACCAAGACCACTTTGGTCCCCAGAACTCTCAAAATAAGCGGACAGCTGAGCGGTTCACACACGCAGTCAGTCATGCAGGGAAGTTGGGAACCCGCACGGACTGCACGTGCAAATGAAAAAAAAAAAAAAAACAGACCCTACTAGTGTGGCTGGAAACTTGATTTCACTTTCAACAACAACAACAAAAAAACAACAACAAAATCAACCCGACCCAGTTACAAAAAAAGTGAAGAACGTGGAGGGGTGATGAGGGAGGACAGTCCACGGGGGGGGGGGGGGGGGGGGGGGGGGGGGGGGGGGGGGGGCTCACATAGTCTAAGAATAGAAGAGGAGGAAAGAAAGGAAACACACACCACACACACACACACACACACACACAAAGAAATCGGGGTTGCAAAAAGCACGGTTTCGTACTCCTAAAAGATGGGGCACCCAAAAGGATAGAAGGAAAAAAAAATAGTAAAATCAACGATAAACCACTATAAAGAGACCCTGATCGCTATGAATGAAAAGGAATATGAAGGAGTACGGAAAGTATAGAACGTATCTAAAAGTGACTTGGAAACTATAAAACCGTTAACAAAGAGAACTCTTAGTTTCCTTTCGTTGACCTATCAAAGAAAGAGTTCAAAAGCTGAGCCGTCCGTGACAAAGAGCATTGCATTTAAATAACGAAGCTGCATACAATGTCCACTTATTCTGAGGCCATCCACAAGACAAGGCATGGTTTTCAAACAGGAAAAGAAAAGAGTCGATATCATTACAATTTTCATCAAATGGGGGAAGTTTGGGAATGTAAGAAATGTTAACTGTGTGTTCCGCAGCCTCCTGCATAGCAGCTTGTTTTAACTTAAGCTCTACTTGCTTTTGTTCCAACTCAAGCCTGCGCAATACCAAGTTTCTCTCATGCATCATTTTTTCTCTTTCAATGTCCGCCAACCTGACCTTTTCTTTCTCTTGAATTTCCACCAACCTGATTTTTTTTTCTGTCTCTTCTGTCTGTCTATTTTTTTTTCTTTCTCTCACGCCTTTGCCTTCAATTTGTCCTTCCTTTCCTCAGCCTGACTGATTCTTTCTTTCTCTGCCGCCTCTTTTTTCTTCTCCCTCTCTCTGTTTCTGCTAGTGTTGTCTTCACGCTGGTTAGTATAAGCGATCACGTTCTCTCCAGACAAACCCAGCTTCTGTCCCTGGGCCAAAATCCGTAGAATTCAACTATTTCTTTAGCCATATTATGAGGAGAAGTGTTATCCAGGACAGATTGATCGTCTGCCATTGTTACAGTACAAGTGTAGCTGATGCTTCAGAAAACCCAGCGCCAAAACCGGAAAAAATGGGTTAACAAATTTAAGATGGCAAACAAAATTTGCAGTTTTCAATATAGAAAAATAAAATAATCAAACTTGGCACAAATCCAGTAGGAACAATCCAGTTTTTCAGAGTTTGACAAACATTCAGATTTGTAAACAAAGGAAAAGAAACAATTACGAGACAGTAAAGAAGTTGCACATAGTTTAACATAATTGCTTGTGCATATGCACCCTCAACTGACTCTTATATTTGTTCCAAAGTTTACAAAGGTAGCCAAACTGGAGAAAGGAACACAATTTTGAAACGGCTCTGAAAAAAAAAAGAAGAAATTTGAAGAATGATTTCCGAAAACACCAAGAAAAGCTATCGTTTTTGAATTAAAGGGAAATAGAGCATTGTTTACAAAGTTGAGTCCAAAAGTGTGCCAGAAAACGCACAAAACAATTTCACGGAAAAAATACCAAACATAACCCTACAATGTATAAAAGAAAGAGTGTATTTATGCACACTAATCAGACAAACCCTAAGTAAAACAGCAAATATACCAAATTTTAAATGACAGGCGCTTATTGTTGAGAGGAGGTGAAGAATGTTGAATAGAATAGAAACAGAAACCAAGAGAGCTGAAAATTCAAAATAGCTAGTAGACACAGAAAGACAAAAGAAACAGGAGCCCTTAGGTAGACCACTACTTGGAACTATCACCCATGAAACTGGAGACGGGGATCTTAAATACATGAAAGACATGCTGTTTCACACAAAAAATCTACAATAATAAATTTTAAAAAAAGTACGAAGATGAAAATACTAATAGACACTTAACGGATGAGTCATTTTTCATTCTTTTTTTGTTTTTCGTAGTTTGTACTGTCCCACATTGTAAATGTGATTTATTCTTTCGCCTGATGAAGACCCAAGTGGTTGAAATGCATCGTGTCTTGTCTTGTGCTTTGTTTGTCAATGTCATTGGCGGTATGTTCTAAAAACTCTATTCCTAATCTTGCTTCGTTCGCCGCCTTCAGTCACTCCGTTTGAAAAGAAAATACTAATGAAAAATAGAAAATGATAACATTTCTTTTGAATTTCAAAATGGGGGAACAAACCACTATCCTTTTTTAACCCTCAATGTATCCAATATTTCAATCATTTTTCAGTTCAAAAACTATTTTTTTAAAAAGAGGGGTTCAAACAAAACTTAAAAAAAATTGAGGAGAGCTACAGAGAGGTTCAAAAGTCAGGGTCACCACTTTGACACACGTGTTTGCACTCACTCGTTCATGAACTCAGCATGCTAACTCCTTGCACATGCATCTCTACTCCACTCGTACAAAGGAGCACTAACAGGCTGAAGTTAAGTTTTACAAAACTCAATATTTAATATTCACCCAATCCAAAGTGAACAAGTATTAATACATACACAACAATACAATTCCGTTCTTTTCAGTTTCATTCTTATAAATAATACAATTCCAATCATTTCAGTTTTCTTCTTTGCACAAGCAGGACTAATAGGGTTGTTGGGATAAGAATCCATCTTTCGGACTTGCAAGGGGAGGCTGCTAACTAGTGGCTGGATGCTGAGGTATTCTCTAGAAACAAGCACTACACTTAAGCCCTAGCAGACTTCTGCCTGCAACTACATTCTAGTCCACTCACAGGTCACTTGACATCCCTGACCTCTCAAAGGTCACAAGACATTTCTGATCTCATACAGGTCACAGGGCCCAGGTCCTTGTATTCCAACCCCCAAAGGGGGTTGTTATTCCTATCGGGCGATGCTACAGACCAATCCTAGTCACAGGAAATCAAAGTCCCCCTAACCCCCAAGGGTTAACAATCCAAATCTTTCCGTCTGTGTTCCTTCAAGCCATTCCCGGTCTGTTTCAACATGTCATTTACTGACTGACACCAAAGTGAGCTTCACTCATAATCCAAACCTCAGCGTCCTATCCAATCAAAATCGCGTTTACTTATTTAGTGTCAATCCATGACTTGATTTTTCCATACAACTGCACAGACAGTGTGGCTCTACACCACAAATGCATCTGTTCACCAAAAATCCCTTAAAGTTTTTCCCAGTATCATTTCAACGCTCACGTCAAATACTTCTCCATCCTCAATAACGTTCATGACACATTCCAAATTGCTTGTCATGACAGTAACTGACTTTAATAATGAATTGCAAAAGTCACAGAAGAATGCGGATGCACTTGATAGTTTGATGTGATGTGTTATGCATTTCTCTTGTAAAATAAAATAATCTTGTAAAAAGAAAAAAGAAAAGAAAAGAGTGTTTTGTAGGCAATTATCATTATTATTTTTGTTTTCTAACTTTCAGTGTCGACTCAAAATGACGCAAGAAAACGGTACATTGTCACGCTGACATAACTCAGTACAAAGTTCTTCAGTGCTTAAAAGTCCAGGCACTGTATTTCAGCAAGAAAATGAAAGTTAATCAATGAGATATTCAACTTGATGAAGTGAAAGGAATTTAAAAAAACAGTCTTTTGGAATTTTGAAGCGACACAAAAAGTCCTGTCATGAGTTACTTTCATTTCTGTATTCAACTACCATGGCAAGAGGTTATCTACTTACCGTACATGCTTTTGAGATAAGAAAAAAACAATCATTGTTTATCAGTGCTAACACACTTATTTGTTCGAATGAACATAAAATGTTTGAAAATACCAAATTTTAAGCAGTAAACTGAATAATTTTTCGACCGCAAATGGCTTCATTTCAATCTGTCTTTTACAGAATGTCGGTCAAATGAAAACATGCGAGTGAACTCAAACACTTGAAATCACGTTCTGATCAGGACACAGTGTCTGAAAGTTCCAAGCGTGTGACCTTCACCCCTATCACGTGAACCAGTCACTTTTTATTTGAGACAAACTGATTTTCGTTTCCCGTTCCTTCGAATATAACGCAACGACACTGTTCTCCGATGCACTGCACACAACGAAGTTCCATTATTCTCTCTGGGCTCAAGTGTCCTTAAACAGTAGTTTTACTTTTTATCAGTCATTCGTCCGCAGATACGCTGTGAATTGGTGACATTATATCAACAATCAGCTTGAATAAGCATCAGACTGAAAGCTAGTGTCCATGTCCCAAAGCCCTTTTCCGGTATCATGGATGTTCACCTAGGCCAGGAAAATGGCCTCTTGTGAGGTGTGTCACCGACAGGATGAATTGGAAACGTGTCTCGGTGCTCTGCCAGCTCATCATCTGGGCACACACTGGGCAAAGAGACATCCACACCAGCGTTTATCAGCTCCACACACTGGGCAAAGAGACATCCACACCCGCGTTTATCAGCTCCACACACTGGGCAAAGAGACATCCACACCAGCGTTTATCAGCTCCACACACTGGGCAAAGAGACATCCACACCAGCGTTTATCACCTCCACACACTGGGCAAAGAGACATCCACACCAGCGTTTATCAGCTCCACACACTGGGCAAAGAGACATCCACACCAGCGTTTATCACCTCCACACACTGGGCAAAGAGACATCCACACCAGCGTTTATCAGCTCCACACACTGGGCAAAGAGACATCCACACCAGCGTTTATCGGCTCTGTGCCTGGGAAAGGAGTGGGTGCTGGCAGGGGATGGAGGGGTTGAAGTAGTGGAGAGGGGGGGGGGGGGGGGGGGGGGTGGATAATACACAGCTTCAGCTCAATACGTTTGAATAAGACGTGTTGACGCAAATAATCTCTCTCTCTCTCCTCTCTCTCTCCTCTCTCTCTCTCTCTCTCTCTCTCTCTCTCTCTCTCTCTCTCTCTCTCTCTCTCTCTCTTCAATTGAATATGTGATATCTTTTCTTGTTTTCTGACACATAATTCATTCATTCTCTCTCTCTCTCTCTCTCTCTCTCTCTCTCTCTCTCTCTCTCTCTCTCTCTCTCTCTCTCTCTCTCTCTCTCTCTCCAGAAAATGTTGTTTTCAACAAGAACACGAAACAAAGCTCCACGTACAAGAGTTTGGAAACCGCTTCCCTCATTTCCCTCGCTGCCTGCGGAGCTGCAAATGGTTTTGTAGGGCATGTATACCAGCACACAACGACACCTCGACCCAACTGCTTCATATCCGCCATAAGTGACAAACATCCATGGTGGATAGTGGACTTGGAATACATATATACGTTTGACACGGTCACGATTTATAGGAGAAGTGGTAAGTGCTGTTGCCTGCTGAGCTTGTGGATCTGGGCAGTGTTGTTGTCGGGGCGGGAGGAAGGGGTATTCTTGGGAAATCGCAGGGGTGAGAGAGGGGTGAGAGTGTGTGTTGCAGTTTTAACGAGACGGCAGGAATATATTTTTGTTTATGTTCATTTGGTCCCCCCCCCCCCCCACACACACCACAACCCATGGACATGAAATGTAGATTCCACAGGAATGAATTCCTGACGAAGGATCCATTGTGCCCGAAATAGATCGGGAAGTGTACAGGTTTACAGTCTTCTGTGTGTGTGTGTGTGTGTGTGTGTGTTGTTTTGTAGTATCTTATCATCTTCTCTTGCATCCATCCATCCCTTCATTTACCCCATTCATCCATCTGTCTACTTGCCCAACTCCCTTTACCCCTCTGTTGCCTGTCTGTACACACACACACACACACACACACACACACACACACACACACACACACACACACACACACACACCTCCCCTCTCTCTGCCCTGTCTCTCTCTCTCTCTCTCTCTTCTCTCTCTCTCTCTCTCTCTCTCTCTCTCTCTCTCTCTCTTTCTCGGTATATATACGCACATATTGAGATATATACATGTGGTGTATGTTTTGAATCTATTCATTTTCTCTCTCTCTCTCTCTCTCTCTCTCTCTCTCTCTCTCTCTCTTCTCTCTCATCTCTCTTCTCTCTCTAAATAACATTCATTATATGTATATGTTGATGATAAAACCAGATAATTAGATGTATAGATACAAGGATGGGTAGGCGGATTGATGGGTAAATGGGTGGATTAATGTTTATTTTTTGCAATAGAATACAACTGAAACAAGCACAAATCAACCGTATGTATCCAAATGAAGAACCTTTTTCACAATGCCAGACATCAATAGAGATCAAGACTAGAGTCATAAAGGGACACTGCTGGAAAAAGAAACAAAAAAAAACAAAACAAAACAAAAAAAACGAAACAAACAAACAAACAAACAAAGCAAAATATGCAATCCATTGTTTTAAGACACTACAAGATCCATTAAAATTTTGTTTGGATTATAAAACAAACGAAAAACAAAAACAACACACACAAAAAGAAAAAAAAGTGCAAACAGAAACACAACTGTATACATTGAGAAAGAAAATGTAAGCGAAAGACGCTGTGATTGTCGATCGCTATGCACATCAGTGGAGATGTGCCCACTAGACCTCAAACCAATAAGAGAAAGAACAAGTTTCGGTCCATTATTTGAAAGCTTAGCAGCTGTGCGAAGAAAACATTTTGCTAATAAAATAATTATTCATTCTCTACAGTAACAACCCAGTTTACCATTTCCCTCGTAATTATCACATCTGTCAACGCAGTGAGACTTGTTTATGTCCTTTATGTCTCCTTTCTGTCATTACATTAGAAACATCAACAAGTTTTCATATGGACACCGTTTTCTGTTAAATTCCATGTACTTCATTTCTAAACAATGATTATATTTTTTCTAGCTTCTATCTGTTGTTAATATCTCTCAAAAAGTGTTTGATAGTAGGTTTTATTTTGTTGATTCTGCATCTGTATATAATGTTTATCCCATGAAATAATGTGGTCGAACACCTCATCTGTTTTCGTATGTTCATCGTGTCCAAACAACCAGCTCCCTTCAAAAATCATTCTGATGCAATGTTCACATTTTTCTTTCAATATTTTATCCAATTCCCCCCCAGAAGTTTTGCAAACTGACATTGCCATAGGTAATATTGGATTGAATCGGTGTCAGTTTCGCAGAATGTACACTGATCGCTGACAAGAATTCCCATCTTCTTTAAAAATTGTAATTTGTAACAAGAATATTATGAAAATTTCTTATTTGGAACCATTTTAGTTTAATTTCTGTAACTTGTTTTACTTGTTTTAATACTTGCTCCCAATCTGTTAAACAGCTTGATTTATTTTCCCATTTTGCAAAGGAGCTAATATCAAAGATGGTTATTTTTTCAATGAGAGTGCTGTAGAAGATTTTCGATCCTTTTTTAACTCCAGCAGTGCATTTGGTCTTTGATTATAGTTGTTCGTTATTTTAATATTTGTACTTCTTAAATAACTTTTTATTGATGATATACCTTAACTAGGCTGACCCTGGAGAAAGGTCCAGTGACGGTGAGGAAAGACCACTGACCACAGGGAAAGTCCTGTTGACAGTGGGAAAGACTACAACTTTGGATTCTCTCTTGAGGGCACATAAGACCGTATGGCGAAAGCTTGGCTGTGTCTGGAGTGGCACTGTCTTCATCTGTCCGTGGCAGGGGTGGTTGGGTCTGTGGGTGTGCTCGGCAGCTGGAGGGTGGTGTTTTTCGCCGGTGGGCTCTGCAGTCATGAAATACGGGCTGGTACACCCATGGGGGATGCTACTTTAAGGCTGTTATGAGCTGCATCCTGTAGTCTAATTTACCTCTGTTCAGGAGCAGTTATGTCCCTTGATATCTTAATGGAGTGTCCTGTGCGTGCCTGTACCCATCGTCAACACAGCGCAGGCCTCCAAGGTACAGGACTGCTCTAAAGGCAGGCGAAGACAGTGCTTCTCTAGGTCCTCCCCAGCACCTTCGGGTGTTTCTTTTTCTTCTTTGCCTTAACTAGGCTGACCCTGGAGAAAGGTCCAGTGACGGTGAGGAAAGACCCACTGACCACAGGGAAAGTCCTGTTGACAGTGGGAAAGACTACAACTTTGGATTCTCTCTTGAGGGCACATAAGATCGTATGGCGAAAGCTTGGCTGTGTCTGGAGTGGCACTGTCTTCATCTGTCCGTGGGCAGGGGTGGTTGGGTCTGTGGGGTGTGCTCGGCAGCTGGAGGGTGGTGTTTTTCGCTGGTGGGCTCTGCAGTCATGAAATACGGGCTGGTACACCCATGGGGGATGCTACTTTAAGGCTGTTATGAGCTGCATCCTGTAATTTACCTCTGTTCAGGAGCAGTTATGTCCCTTGATATCTTAATGGAGTGTCCTGTGCGTGCCTGTACCCATCGTCAACACAGCGCAGGCCTCCAAGGGTGGTACAGGACTGCTCTAAAGGCAGGCGAAGACAGTGCTTCTCTAGGTCCTCCCCAGCACCTTCGGGTGTTTCTTTTTCTTCTTTGCCTTAACTAGGCTGACCCTGGAGAAAGGTCCAGTGACGGTGAGGAAAGACCCACTGACCACAGGGAAAGTCCTGTTGACAGTGGGAAAGACTACAACTTTGGATTCTCTCTTGAGGGCACATAAGACCGTATGGCGAAAGCTTGGCTGTGTCTGGAGTGGCACTGTCTTCATCTGTCCGTGGGCAGGGGTGGTTGGGTCTGTGGGGTGTGCTCGGCAGCTGGAGGGTGGTGTTTTTCGCCGGTGGGCTCTGCAGTCATGAAATACGGGCTGGTACACCCATGGGGGATGCTACTTTAAGGCTGTTATGAGCTGCATCCTGTAGTCTAATTTACCTCTGTTCAGGAGCAGTTATGTCCCTTGATATCTTAATGGAGTGTCCTGTGCGTGCCTGTACCCATCGTCAACACAGCGCAGGCCTCCAAGGGTGGTACAGGACTGCTCTAAAGGCAGGCGAAGACAGTGCTTCTCTAGGTCCTCCCCAGCACCTTCGGGTGTTTCTTTTTCATCCCATGTAATCCAGATAATTTACTGTAATATCATATTTTTCAGAGAGCATTTTGTAGTCGAAAAAGCTTCCATCTTCATTGACAACATCTTTAAGTAGGCGTCTCTGCTTTGCTATCCAGTTTTTAAAATTCATGACTTCATTACAAATTCTGAACTTATCATTAGAAAAAAACGGCTTTGATAATACCTCACGCGAATTAATTGATTTTACTGATCTGCAAAGTTCACATATGAAGTGAAACATCTTTCCAAAACTCATTATCTTCTTTTAATGTGAACTTCTTTAAGCCCGTAAACGTCAAGTAAATATGTTTCTGGGCACATAGCACTTAATATCTTTTTTTTTACCATTTTGGATTTGTCATATATACTTTTTTTTACCCAGGTAATTTTTACGGCTTTTAATTGTACAATTCGGCATTCAAATTCTTTTCCCATGGTTGCTCCTTAATTACTGGCGAGAATCGTTGCTGTACTGATATACTACATACCGTTTTTTAATTAAATAAAAAACATCATCATCTATAAACAGTTAAATTAATGTAAAAGACCCACTTCCCCCTTTCCCTACTCACACGTATGCTGCACGTACATAATGCATTCACAGAAAACAAAAAAAACCCAAAATTTCCTTTCTTCTTCTCCCCTCTCTCTTCTCTCTCTCTCTCTCTCTCCTTCTCTCTCCCTCTCCCCGGGGGGGGGGCATCGAAAGAGGGCGAACTGAAAAACATCGCCTACACCAGCGCAGCATTTTGGGGAATTTATACCCGTAGAAAGTTGAATTGTTTTTGTGACAGAAATGGGGGAAGGGTGAGCGGAAAAGGAAGTCACTTAAAAGACGCCCGACCTTGTGGAGGGCCGAATTGGCCATTTTTGGGGTTTTGGTGAACCAGCAAGAAATGCTCTGTAAAGTTTTACCCTACATTTTTAGAAGGGTGGCTTAGGTGACTTTTAACTAGGCTTAGCTATTCTAGATTGGGGTTTTTCTTATGCACACAAACACATACACACCACACAGTGCAATCACCCTGCAGTAAGGAATGGCGAGGGGTGTCAGTCTGTGACGCGCTCTGTCTAGCCGGGGCTTGCAGCTTTCAGAGGGTCAAGCAGCGGAGGGCGAACCGGGGAAGGCGACGGCCAGTCGGGTTTTCCGCTGGTCGGGTATGGTGGTTGGACACAGTCGGTGTTGGTCGTATTTGGATGGTCTTGGAGCCACCGTCGCTCTCTTGGTTTCAAGTAGGGGACGGGGTGGGAAAAAGGTTGTTGAAGCTGTCTGGCTGGTTTGGGAAATGGTGGGCGCGGCCCTTTGAGGCGACCCTTATCACGGGGGTGGCGAGTCGAATGCCAACAACCCCTTCCCGCCTGTCGTTCTGGTGATGAGCATGCTCTGCGAGGTGCCCCTTCCCGGTTCCGGTGGTGAAGAGTGGGGGTAGGGCCCTACACCGTGCGTCATCACTCCCCCCGACTTTAAAAAAAAAGTTTTAGTGGTGTATTTCCCTCGCAAGACCCCAGGTGCGGCTGGCATCGCAAAACGTAAAGAGACGCATGGCACGGCAGCCCGGCCCAAAAAAGCTCCCCACAGCCGCGCTTTGGGTGCCAAAAAACCGGCCACCGGGAAGAGCTGGGGTGCAGACCATGGTCTTTGGGGGGGAGGGAAATTGGAGGTCTGTCTCCAAAAGGGATGCGGCCCCGGTCCCCCCCTGGCCTTTTTCTGCCCCGGGTAAAAAGGTCCTGGCAAGGGTGAACCCGAAGTGGACATTGGGGAAGGCCCCCCACCCACCGGTGCAGACTTTCTCCCCCGTAAAAACAGTAAAACATAAATGTGCTCCGGGGTGGACCACCCACCAGGCTCGTTTTGCAGGTAGGCCTCTGCCCCATCATCCCCGGACCCCTCGGCAGTGTGCACCACAACTGGTGGGGTGGACCAAGGGCAAAATCCCGGGAGATTCACCTTCCCGGGGCCCGGTCTCAATTGGCCGTGGGCAAGCCCAAAATCTCGCCCCCCGCGGCCACCCGTGGCGATGAGAAAAATTTTCCGAGCCTAACGGGGGGAATTTTCCCCGACCCCCAGTGCCACAAGGGTTGGGATGCAGCCCAACCGCCACCCCCAATCCTTGGGGTACCGAAAAGATCCTCGGGGGGGTAGGAGAGGGGTGAAAAGGAGGCACAAGTTCCCACCAAATTGGCCCCTTTTTTTCCATCCTCACGAAGGTTCCATCCACACAGCCCCAGACTGGACCCCGCGGGGGCTGCTTGCTTTTTTAACAGTCCATCCGGGGGAGTGTGCGTCAAATGCCCGCGGAAGGATTTTTCGGGTATCGGGGCTGCGGGCAGGCTCCATGCCTTGGAGGTAATTATCCCTCCGTATCACTCTCGGGTGGTCCATCCGCGCCACCATAAAACCCCCCTCCAGTGGAAAAACGGCTGGGGCTCCGCCGGGTACAGCTGGAGGTAGTCGGCACCGGCTCCCCAAGTATTGAAAAAAAGCTGTCATACCCTCCTTCTGCCCATCCAAGATGCTGCATCTTTCAGGGTGGACAGGAGAGCTGCATGTTGGGGAACCAAACCCAAGTCCTCCCAGCGACCAACGAAAGACCCCAGCCATGGCTGCAACAATCCTTCCTACGCCAATTAACATTTTTTCTGAAGTGGGGGGGAGCCTTTTCGTTGAAAACCCCAGGAAGGGAGTGTAAAGGGCATCACCTTCGGGCCCCCCACTAGCTCCTGCACCCCGGGGTACCATGCCTTTTCCTCCGGGCTCATTTGGGCCCGAGTGTGAGGCTCGGGAGGCCTCCCCACCCACCCAAGAGGGGGTAAAGGTGGCGCTGGGAATCGCCTTACACTTAGCCCGTATTTTCTTATCCCCTCCTGGCGAAGCCCGGGAGGGCCCCCGGTCTCCTACTGGCAGCCTCCCAAAAAGTACGGGAGGTGAAAAGACAGTCCCCTTTTGCTGGCCCCCCTTTGGGAACCTTTCCCAGAGCTCTCGAGTGTGAGGCTGCCCGCTTGCGCAACGCTCTGACTCGGAGGCTCCCAGTCCGGAACACATTTTGGGAGGAAACTGTATTTTTTGGGCCTCAACTCCCGTGTCGGTCCGTACTGCACAGGCGGCACCCAAAAGAGGAAAGACCCGGCAGGGATTTGGTGTTTTCCCGGGGCGATCCTCATGGGGGGATTCGTGGGGGGAGCAACCAGGAAAAAACCCCCCCCAGTACCCCATGCTGAGGAGTCAAGCTCTTTTCCCCACACTCCCGGGGAGGTCACCCCCGCAGGGGCCGCTCGATATGGCATTCCAAATTGGGTCGGTCAGCAAACGTATGTCAAGGCGCCCCCCCCCCCCCCCCCCCCCCCCCCCCCCCCCCCCCCCCAAAATTTCTCGGAGGCTGGTTTGGACTTCCCCGCGTCCAGACCCCGAAGGACAGGTGCCACATTTTTTGGATCCACCCTTTATTCCGCAAATGGAAAAACTGCATCGCCCTGGGAAACCCTTTTTCACACCCTTCGAGAAAGGGTCACCCCCCTGGTTTGGGGACAGCGACCATCCGGGAGCAGCATGCTTTTACGCTCGCCCGGGGCGCCTCTTTGGTAAGCCAGAGGTCCTGCCCAACTGATCTGTGGCGGGAACAGCCCCATGCGCTGAAAACCCCTCAGCGCGTCCAGGGCGTTTAATTTCCTGGTGGCCTCCTGAAAAAATCCTTGTCTATACGTTCACTGCCTCAAGCCCCCCCTTGTACTTTCAATATCAGTGCGTCAGTGGCGGTGACGTTAACACATGATCCATGGAACCCCTCCTGGGGAGAAGTGCTTGGATCATGAAATGCCCCCCCCCACTGCTTCCTGCGAAGCAGAAACCCCCCCGTCCTCATCCTCCGGCACTTTTTCTTTGGATGTACTTGAAAAACCCCTGGATCCATGCAGGCAGTTTTGTCCCTCACGGCATCAGTCGGTCATGGGTTTGTCCGAAGACCCGAGTCCGAAGTTTGAAACCCGATAAGGTAGGCAGACGTTTCTCCAGATGACCCCCCCACCTTTCCAGGGTAAAAGAGTTTCCTGCATTTACCCTTCACAACTGCGTATCCAAGAGATATACGACATCACCCTCGGCATATGGTCTCAACAAGATCTTAATCATAACTTCTTTTTTACGTCGAAGGGATGTTTTCAGATTCTCTCTTGCAGCTGGTGGGCACCTGCAAGGACGGACCAAGGGGACCGTACCATCCCACACTCGAACCTTGGGCCCGGAACCCGGGAACATCGCTGGCTGGTATGTTCACCTCCCCCCCAACATCGCATGTTGGGGTAAAGCCCGTGGGTTTGGTTTAAGAGGACCCGGGTAGCTCCCGTATTGCTGTACGTGTTCGTCCCACTTTTCTGCGCTTTCCCCAGGAAGCACCTTCGGCATCCATCAACGTTCGGTTGTACCGTCCACCCCGACCATTCGACGCGGACGTATGGTGTTGTTCGGGCCCTTTTGAAAATTTTGAAACGTGGCACAAAAGCCCCGAACAACTGCTTTCAAAATTGCGTCCCTGGTCTGAAAAAAAGCTGGAACGGGAACCAAAACTGAAAAAAAACCCATCCACCCCGCTTGTGGTTGTTCGGTTCTGTGTGGAAGAGGCACGCACTCCCCCCATTGGGAAATTTGGGCCACCTCATGAGGCAGTGTCATTTCCATGGCTGTCCTGGGCAGAGGGCCAAGAAATCAAAAGGAAGTTCCATCGGCGCCCTGCGTGGGATTAGTCAAGGGATTTTCCCTAACGTTTTTTTTTTCTTTTTCTTGCTACAAACGCGCAGGACAACACATAGGCCTCGGGCATCGCGAGCTAAAGCAAACCCAAAAAAATTTTCCTTCGTCTGGTTTAGCCTGCCACGCCTTTGGTGTCTGCGTGGAAGGGCTGGTGCCACTGTATTGCTTGTTCCCCGGGGGAAGCGGGGATACCAGTTCCAATCCCTTTGGGGTCAGCTTGGCCCTTTAATAGCAACTTTCCTTAAGCAGGAAAACCCCCTGTTCGCCCTGTATTTTCACCGGCGAAGCTGAGGAGTTCCCCTTTTATCGGGTTCAGTCCCCTCCTGAAGGGACTGGGGGAGAGGGGTGATCCTTATCTTTCCCCTTTCTGTCCCGGGTTTTTTGAGCGTAAAAACCCCCGCCGAGGGGATTTGTGGGTGCCCTTGTGCAAGACGCACATTTACAGGTCCTCAAAAGCACCTGTCCCTCCCCAGTCTCATCTCAAAGCTTACGCCTAGTGCGCCAGTTCAAAATCTGTGAACCGGGAAGACTTTCCGCCTGCCTTTTCAGGGAGTGAGGCCCTTTGGGTTTCCCGAGGAAAAAACTTGGTGTACTCGTGGGTGGAAAACCGCTCGTTGTAATTGAGACACCTGGGGGTTTCCACCCAAGGTGAAACCACGATTTGGCCGGCCAGAAAAAGTACTTCGGCGTCAGGATGTGTCGAAAACTGGGAGGGAACCTTAGTTGCCCCGAAAACTGTCAGGCCCCCTTTTGGCCAGAAAACGTAGGTTCACCCCGCGGGTGGACCAAGAAAAAAGGCGGCACACTCGCACCAGAAAAAATGGCAGGGATTCCGGCATCCCAGAAAAATGGCAGAAAAACAGGGCCCCAAGCCCTTAGGGGGCACCCCCCGTTGCACCGGACATGGCATGCGCTCCCCCGGTTGGGACCGCACGAGATTGGGGCAACGTTGCTTTTTTGGGGCTGGGAAGCAAAACTTTTTGGGAAAGTGCAAGGAAATTTGCCCACTGTCATGCACAATATCCCATCCGTCAGTGTAGGCACACGGCCATCTTGACTGGCCAAACCCCATGGTTACCCTTCCAGCCAGGAGAAAGTACACTTCATGAGGGTGGCATACCCCATGGTACCCTCCTGCGGGGAGAAATGATGGCACACGGCCATCATGGACTGGCAAACCCATCGTACCCTCACTGCGGGAGACTAGTTAACGGCTCATGATGACTGGCAAACCCCATGGCACTCTTACGCGACTTCGAGAGTGGACCCCCTACAGAATCCACTGTGAGTCCATCGGCTGGGGCCCCGGAAGTGGCACACGGCAATCATGACTGGCATACCCATTGGTACCCCTCCCTGCGGGAGAAGTTAACGGGCCTGATGATGGCCAACCCCATGCACTCTTCCGTGACCGTCGAGGAGACCCCCCACAGAATCTACTGTGAGGTCATCCGGCTGGGGCGGAAGTAGGCACACGGCCATCTGACTGGCAAACCCCATGGTACCCCTCCTGCGGGAAGAAAGTACACGGCCATGATGACTGGAAACCCACATGGCACTCTTCCGTGACTATCGAGAGAGACCCCCACAGAAGCTATGTAGGTCCATCCGGTGGGGGCTCCTCGGGAGCCAGAACGGTCAGGCGTCCTTCCGTCAGGCCCGGGCTTGTCCACAGCCTGAGATGAAAACTCCCCCCATGATTCGTCGGCTCTCTTGCCAGTATTAGCAACCCCCACAAGGCAGACTTTTCGGCCGAATGCCAGCCTCGAAATGATGGATCTAAGGGGGTCAAAAGCGTTCAGGAATTCTGGACATCGCATCGCGTTCTGATGCTTTGCCCCGGCCGATGTTTGATAACCATATGGAAACTGTGAAAAGTTCTCATCCATTGGCCAACTGTCCTGTGGGTGTTTTTTAAATCCGCAGGAGCATGTTCTGACTTGAGTGGTCGGTCTTTGACGTATAAAAAGTCCTTACCTAATAGGTAAGTATTAAACCTGCCTTGTAAAACTCACGATACTCAACAGTTTCTTTGGGTTGTTGTTGCAGTACCTTCTCTGTTCAGGAGTCAGGGCGAAACTGCGTTTACGCCATCACCCGCTCCACACTCCTTGAATCTGTGATCAGAACGCCCCGATTGCCAAATCTCTAGCATCCGCTATCCAACAACAATGGATCCGTGTGTTTGGCAATGCCAGGACGGGGTGTTTCTGTCAATATTACAGAGGGTTTATCGAAGGATTCAGCTTTTCCTCATCCAGAAAGAATTGTTTTTTCCTGTGAGGTTTATACAAAGGGCTGCGCAACGCTGCAAAGTCTGGAACGAACATGCGATTTGGTATTTAAGCGAAGCCTTAGGAACTCGCTCCACATCTTTTGAAGGATTTCGGAACGGGACCCGTCCGTCACAGTTTGATTTATTTCCGGTTCAGACATCGCAATTTGGTTTTGCGGAACCATCGCCAGGAACTCAACTATGGACTGGAAGAAAAGGCACTGCTTTGGCTTGAGCTTAAGACCATGCTGTCGAACCTTTTGCAACGCCCCCTCAAAATTCTGCAATGATCCTGAAAGCTGTTCCACTGTTACCAAAAATGTCGTCCAGGAATGCGAGCTCAGTGTTCCATGTCTTGACCTCTCAGGATGAGGTTCACACGCGTGAGAATGTGGTGGCGCATTGGTGAGCCCAAATTCCCATCCGAAATAGCTCGAACGTTACGTACTTGGTCAAGAAGGCAGTTTTCTTTCTGTCAGCCTCTGACTCTCACTTGCCAGTAGCATTATTGGGCGTCCAGCTTCGAAAACCATGTGCTTCCCCGACAAGGTATCAGACGTCTTCAACCCTATGGCAAGGGAAAGTATCTTGACTGTGACTCATTTAGGGCTCGGTAAGATGCACAGCGGGACTGATCGTCTTTCTTTTCGGATATGTACGGGCGCCGACGCCCACAGATATTTGACTCCTGAATGACACCAGCCTTCAGCATTTTCTGTAAATGTGCTCCTCCTCCTCATGCGTATACTGGACAGGCGGTACGGCGCATTCTTGCTTTACGGGTTGGCATACCAGTGGTCAATGGAGTGATCGATACCGGGGAAGTTCCCTAAATAAATCATATACTGCAAACACATTCCTGATAAATCACATAGGAGTTTCGTCAACTCCACCTTCTGATTCTTTGTTCGGTTGTGTGCTGGAATGTC